>LPNX010409655.1:26461-116535 GCA_001517045.1 Pseudotsuga menziesii | reverse complement strand
GGGGGGGGGGGGGGGGGGCTCCCACTGGGTTTTCCCTCTTTTCCTCACTTATTTTGTTTTTGAGCATTGTTTGAGTTTTAGTATTGTACAGGGTGACCTATGGCCTTAGTTTTTGGGGCCCTAGAATTCTTATGCATTTTATGTTTTCTACTCTTCCTGAGTTAATATTAAGGGGGCATGTAGGAGACATTTGCCAGCATACACACTCATTTTGGTCAATTTGGCCTAGCTAAACCACTATCCTAAGTTTTATTGACTTAATTAACATCATAGGAGCACTAGATGACATTAGCATGAGCAGACCCATGCCTACCTTCAATCAAGGAGGCTAACTTAGCATTCTCCTACATTCGGGGAGGCTAACTGGAGCACTCTGGGGGTGGTCTGAGTGTCATTAATGCCACATATTGCTAACTGATGGTTACAATCAGTTAAACAAAGCAGTGAAGGTGCCTTCCTTCAATAAATTGATTATTTAATGAACTGGAGTCAACAGGGGTGCCTCCAACCACTTCTGATGGTCAGTTACACTTTAGTTAACCTCATCGGGGTTCATTGGAGTCATTGATGCACTACCACTTGTTGGTTGGCTTGCAGTGACATTTGTCTATTGGGGCGCGTACCCTAAGGATTACTAGTTTTGGTAACTTCGCGGCTGTTGGTAAGCGGAGTTATGGGTCAAGATAGTCTTAGGGGTGTCAGGGTAAGTCAAAACCCCCTTTTTGTAATAAACCCGTGGTTTAAATCTAGGGTTTAGGGTTTTTTTGGGTGCCCATGGTTTAAGACCATGGTTTTGTAAAAATGCACAGTATAAATAAGCGCTTGTGTAAAGAAGATAGGTTAGGTTTTATGATGTAAGAAAGAATAAGGCGAAGCTAAGGTTGATTTTGAAAGGTTAAGTCCCAGCTGTGTGCGTGGACGACCTCTGCAGCTGTGTGCGCAGAGGGTTTTTGTAAGAAGAGAAAGAAAGATCTGCAGCTGTGTGCGCGGATTTTAAGGATTGAAGGGATCTGCAGCTGAGTGCGCAGATCAAACAGGGGTTTTTGTAGCAAGTTGAATAAAACACAGTTTGTGGACGTAGCCCCTACACTGGGGGTGAACCACGTTATATCCGGTGTCGTGGTTTCTTGTGTTGTTCCTGTTTCTGTTATCTTTTATGCATTAATAACTGTATACATCTGATAAGTTAGATCGCTGTTAATATTTAGCTTCACTGTGAATTCCCTGTAGTGGGTTGAGCAAGTAATGACTGTTTATTTATCTACGAAGTTGTATGTGAATGAATGGTAAAGCTTTTATAGTATTGATTAATAAGATTATTAAGGCTAAGGTACAGTAATCCCCCTCTCGGCTTGCAGAAACCTGATTCTGCGGCACCCCATAGCTGTTTCGGGTGAGACTGCAACCTGCGCGCAGGTTGTTGCCGAAAAGGCCAACACTGTGGGTCTTTTGTTGGTACGACACTAAAGGTTTAAACCCGGGTCTGCCCTATTAACCAACAAATTGGTTTTGTTGCTGGTTGAACTCAGTACCTGCTCAAGAGGGGTTTACATTGTACCTCGGGGGCTATGTTCTGGAGGCCCTCTGTGAAGGACATCGGTGATTGGTTTGCTGAGACTTGTCTGAAATTCGTGCAGCAAGAGAATACGAATTCGTGTCGAAGCGCAAGTGACTTTTACAAAGGTATGTTTTTTGTGATACTTATGAAATTTTTGTTTGGTAGTTTCCACATAGAGTTGCACCAGTGGTTGTCTAGGTTAACAGAGAGGAGGACGAACTTTCAAGCTCGACGGATTCCTGTGTGGACCCCCGCAAGGGTCAATCTTGTGCAACACGTGAACAACGAGGTCTCCCGCGCTGTCGATTTCTGGACGACACGAACATTGGAAGCCGTCGTGACAAAGTTTGCCATTGATACAAGCACTTCTTTCAGCGAAGCTGAACGACAGTTTTTCAAAGGGCCCCATGGTAAGTTTTTAAATTCCTTAAGCTTGAAGATTAAAATACTATTGGTTGAAAAGGGTATATTATTATTTGAATCAGACTGTTAGTTTAGTAGTACTAACATATGTTTGCAAGTGAGAATATTTTCGACGCGCAAAGTGGGTTGCCACGAAATGAGCAAAGGTACAAAAGAGATTTTGAGTCCTACTCCTCAGGACAGACCACCGCATTTCCCCCTGTAAACCCTCCACAGCCAGACCCTGAAGAAAACCCTTCGGTAGGAAACCCTCCTGTTACCCCCCAGCGTCGCTTCGTTACCCCTAAAGTTCGGTCGCAGTGTGACAGGCAACCAAGTCCAAGTATTCCAGCCACAGGTCAATCTGCCCCCGTAAATCCCCCCACATCAACGTCCTGTCCCCCTCCCAACCCTCCCAGAACCACCATGGCCCACCTAGCTAATGACATTAAGCTACCCATCTTCAAAGGAACGGGATCAAAAGATCCAGAACAGTTCTGGTTTTTATGTGAGGCTGTCTGGAACGCGAAGAGTATTACCGACCTGGATGTGAGAACCGCGCAGCTCATTACTTCCTTTCGCGATCGGGCTTTGACCTGGTTCATGAAATTCTCCAGTAATCAGCACCCCACTTTGGATGAAATCAAGGCTGCCATCATTAATGAATTTAAGAAACCAAAATCAGAATCGCAGAGCATCACTGAACTCAAAGAGATTCAACAGCGGTGCGGCGAATCCGTGTGGGACTTTCACCAGAGATTCAAAGTTCTATTAGACCAAGTGAGCTTCACCATTAGTCCTGCACAGCACAAGGAATGGTTTATCGCAGTGTTATTGCCGCATATCATAACTCTGCTCATGCAACAGAAGGTTGCTGACCAGCAAGAGGCTCTGGAAATCGCAATGAAGCTAGAGACCGCTCCCGTCGGAGACGATTCTGGTCTTGCTAAAATCCAAGCGTAGCTGGCAGCGATGGCCCTGGAGCTTCGTGACATGAAGAAAGCTAAAACCATTCGAGAGGAGTTCTGGTGTATGCAATGTCGGTCCGAGGGTCATGATCGTGGTCAGAACATATCTAAATACGGGCATGCCCAACCAATTCAATGTCGGTGTTCTATATTGTGAGATTTGCCAAACCTCTGGCCAGCATCGCCCTGAGCACTGCCATCTTCTTTAGAGATATTTCAAGTTCCCAAAAACCCCTACTGCCAATTCTGTAAGTCCGTCGGGCATAATGAAGAAGAATGTCGTAGCTACGACCTTATGCGAGAGCGCACCTCTGATGCCTACCGAGTCCACAATGAAGCCCAGAATAATGATGGCTATGGTTACCGCGGCGGCGCCTCCGGAAGAGGTTATTTTGGCAGTCGCGGCCTTGGTGGGATGATTGATAGAGGTAGAGGCCAGGTTGTGTGTTACAATTGTAACCAAGTTGGTCACTTGGCTCGCGACTGTTGGAACCCCACTATGACCTGTCGGTATTGCCGCGCAGTGGACCACGTGATTGAACAGTGCCCCCAGCTCCTCGCAAAGATTCAGGAAAACAACCGTGGCCCTACTCCAAGTATTCAGTTGATTTCCGTGGAGCAAAGACCTGCCCCAGCCCTCAATGTGGTCACCCGGAGTGGAGCTACGACACATACTCAAGACTCGCCAAAGCAACCTGCTGCGATGTGCGCACAAAAGGCCTCCAAGAAAGTCCCATCCCTTGACCCTGCGAAGGACCACGCACCAGTCCAGGAGGCCCTGTGCGATAGTGTTGACCCTGGCGCTGTAGAAATACCCGCGCGGAAACATCAGCAGGCTTCGCAGCCACAGGAGGCCTCGACGGATAAAGTAAGTACACTATCCTCTTTCTTGCAGAGCTATATGAAACTCTTGCAGAATCAGAACGCTCTAAACGAGCTGCAAAAAGTTCTTGCTGTCACAGACCCTCAGAGAGGACTTGATCAGGAGAAAACTGTTAGTCGTGTCTGAAGAACGGGAAGGGAAATGAGATTGAACGTTCAAATAGGATAATATGATATGACTGATGTCATCCTGGATCTTGGATCAGATGTTAATGTCCTACCCAAGCAGACTTGGGGACAAATGGGAAAGCCTTCCCTGGTTTGGTCACCTATACAACTGCGACTAGCTAACCAGCAAAGGATTGTACCGCTAGGGAGACTTCTTAGTGTCCCAATCGACATCGATGGGGTCAGTACTCTAGCAAATTTTAAAGTTATTGAGATCATTGATGACAGCAACCCTTACCCAGCCCTGTTGGGAATTGAGTGGGCCATGGCCAATGCTGCAATCATCAACCTTAAAAGGAGACAGATGACCTTCGAAGGAAATGGCCTACACGTTATTATACCCCTCGACCCATCCCAAGGAGAAAGATATACAGAACCACTCAGAGATGAAGGGGAGCAAGATACTCTAGACCACATCTACAACATCACAGCCAAGGATGCAGATTATGTCGAGCCTAATGATGATGGTGTAATGGATTGGCAATGTGATAGCTCCTGCATGTCTGATTCAGACGATGGTCTAGAGAATTGGCAGAATCGACTGTATGAGCTACATGGCCATAGATGCACGCAGATCACTCAGTCTCTTCGATGCCTTAGTGCACAGCCTAGAGAATTTCCTGCACAGGTTGGGATGACAGACCCTGGAGAATTTATTGCACCTATGTCATAACGAGTACCTCAGTCACAAAACACCTAGAGTCTGGAAATAGCAATAGAAGCTACAGCAGCATGGGGGACCAATCATACAATGTCTCAACCCCGTCGGGGAACCTGCCAAAAATTCCTGCGCCCCAGAGTCATAAGGCAAGCTCAAGAAGTGCGAAGTAAGTTCAAGGGGTGGAATATCCCTCAGGGACATTTGAGGCAGAACTATACAGTAATGGAAAACACACCTCGCAAGGAGTGGGTGTATAAGTTCGTACATATCTTGGACCCTATAGCGAAAAATGGGAATATGAAGGTTGAGCTCCACCACGGTACTGTAAGCGGGGATGATCTTGTGGATATCTTTTTGATCACATTTTCCATTAATAAAAGTGGTCTTGTTTTAGATATACCTTTCCGATCACACCATGACAAGGCAAATGTTGATCATCCAGGAATTGGATACCAAACCCAGGGGCAGAGCCAAGACGCTAGTGCCTCAAACCTAATAGTCCTGTCGCAGATATTACCAGGTCGGGTCGAAGGGAACTATTGGGCCGAGGTTGATTATTTCCCCGAGGCTTCAACCATGATTCTGCCGTGGCCCAAAAATATAGCGAGGCTCAAAATATGACCTTTGGGAAGCAGCCAATTTGGCGGCGGCGTAATTTTAATTGCTTTAAATGACTGTACTAAGACCAGTACCGGCAATCGCGCTCCACATGGACAAGATTTTCGTCAGACTTAGGGCCTTCAATGCACTGTCCTGCCCGATTTGATTGATGGCATGTATAAGAAGACGCCTAAGTTAGGGAAAATTACATCCTGCATTTCTTCAATATTTCTGAGCGAACCCATGACCACCGAACGCGAGATTGATGCTTTGGTCAGAGAATTTGAGCAAGAGGGTCTGATCAGCTGCTCTAATCAGCCGCCTACCCTAGCTCACTGTGAAGACACTCCCCTAGCACCACCACGTTCGATGCAGACACGGTCTGCCAGGAAAAAGACTAGAACTGAAGTTCGCACCAAGCGCAACCAAGACCGGTAGCGGCAAACAGGGCAAACACCAGCAGCCCATCCTATGGAGCCCTATGGCTCCGCACAGGCCTCGGCTGGGGGAAGGGAGAATATTCCACCACCACGGCCACCATATCTACCACCTGTTCACCCAGGTACCGCATTGCCTCGTCGCACAAAGCAATTTACATTAGCCACACCCTCGCTGCCACCGGGAGTACAGTTGATAGGAAATATGACAAGGAAGATTGATCGGCTTAAGTACAGCGATCACGACACCAATGACCATGGAAAGTTCCCACAGTTTGAACCAGCAGAATACTTGCACCGCGTCAAGTACCCGGATCATAGGGTCACACTACTGGAAGTGCAACCATGGGCTGCGGGCCTGGACAAAGCTGGCCTACTCAAGATACTTAACATTCCCCATTTCAGACGCGGCATACATGTGACTGTAGTGGCCAAGCAGTTACTAGCCCTGGTGCATGACGGCTATTTATGGATAGGGGACCAGCAAATTCCTATTGACGCCGCCCTCATCCATAAGATCACAGGTTTACCAATGGCAGGACCTGACCCGGGAACTGAATTTCCGTCCAAACATGACGATACAAATCTCGCGCAAACCATGAAAGAGTGGTTTGGCCTGACAAAAGGGAAACGGGGGTATCACACTTCCGCGATTCAGGAGCAGCCCATTCGATTTGCAGCTGAACTCTTAGCCTGCAAACTCATATGGAAATGTAGGCCAACTGAAGTACCTGCCTCGGTTATCCCGATTTCTATGAACTGCGCGGAGGGATATACTTATAATTGGGCCGGATATCTTGCGAAGGAGTTTCTGGAGGATGCCCGCGATGCGCAAGAAAAAGGTATACCTTTTCATTATTCCTGGCTTGTAATCCTTATCGCATTAGTTGGGTGGAAAGAACCCACTGAAGCCCAGTTTGTAGAAATAAACCTCGGCACGCCAGGGGCAGCGAGGTATGCCTCCCTATGGATATCCTCAGATAAGGAAGCTCAGCAGATGACGAACACTGTGTTCATCTTCTATGCTATGAGTATTCACTATGAGATTGTGCGAACACCTCGACTTACCAACGAAGTGTTCTCTCAATACGAGGGCGTCGCGCACTTTAGTGCCGATATGCATCATGTTTTCATTCAAGCTCGTGCAGATCCTCAACGGCAATGCTTCAAATTACCATATGTAGTCACTGAACCAGATATTAGGTGGATAGTTCAGCAATGGCCGGCCGAATGGCTGAAATATTTAGGGAAAAAACCCTCTATTTCGGTTCCCCCAGCTACCAATATTGGCGCAGGTACTAGTCAGGTGCAGCAGCAAAGCCCATTGGAAGATAGCGAAGACCTAAGTGATTCACAGATGAATGACGATGGCCAGGGTGGAGACGGCGGACAGGATGAACAGGATGAACAGGATGAGGAGTCGGTTAAGACCATATCTGATCCTAACCCACCAACGAAGCGCAAGTCACCAGAAGTAGCTGAGGTAACCAAGCCACAGTCCCGCAAAAAGGAAAAAGCATCGAAGGACAAAGATATCGAGGAAGAAGCCACTTTCACACTGGATGTGCTGGAGCACGCTCTAGAACAGTCTATGACAGTGCTTACTAAAAAATGGTCAGAGTTTGCAAAACTGCATCTTGCCGGCCTCTCAGGTATCGCAAACAGGGTATCGGAGTTAAAAGAGCTAACAGCAAAATCAGCGCCCAGTACTGCGACAAGTAGCACTATGGCACCCACACAGCAGGATATTAGGCAATGGCCACATAGAGATCACCAGGGACAGGTATCAAGCGCAACTCTGATACATCCTGACACAGATTCCCGACCCCAAACGAATATAACTGCGGGGCTTGATTATACAAAGATGTCTATGTCAGATTTGCACCTCTATCGGCTCGCGATTACAAAGGAGATCCATGCCCGAACCCAAGTGTCACAAATCCAATTGGAAGACACCATCAAACAAAAAAAAACCTTTGCAGCACGCCTAGAAGATATCGCACAATAGAAGAAAGAGGCTGAACAGACAACAACTACGCTGATGTGAGCATTGGACGAGGCATGTCAGAGTCTTTCTGACTTACACATATAGGGAGCAGAGGAACCAGAGCAGAGAATTGCTAAGCTGAGGGACTATGCCCAGCAGTCCCGTAGCGAGGTTGAAAGGATGAAGATAGAACACCAGCACCAGATTGCAGAACTTCAACTGCGAATTCCTCCTGAGACTCCACCAGAGGTCCGAGAACAGCGCCAGCAGGACATCAAGGCTTCAGCAGCAAAAATATCAGATAATGTGGCCAGCGTCGCCAAACTAATGGAAGACAGCATAGAAGCATGGGCAAACCTACAAGACCATCCAGATGTAGGGAAGATTCAGGAAACCATCAAGTTGCGCCAGGATGAATTAGATGCAGTCAGAATAGAAATCAAGACGCTTCCACCTATGCAGAAGATGGCTAAAGTGAAGCGCAGCAAGGAACTTCAGCAGCAAATCCAGTCCTACAGGACGAAGGTAACGCTGCTGGAAAATGCGTTACAGCCCCTGGTTGATGAAGCATTAGAATTGAGCAATATTTCGGAAAGCCAGCTCAAACTTTTGAAGACCTATGACACTTTTGCACAGGAAAAGGCTGACACAGACTCTTCTTCAGTATTACAGGAATTGGTGGAAAAGGAGAAGGCCGCTGATGATATACTACATAATCTCACCAGTCACTTCCAGACCCTCGCACAGAAGATTCTCCCACCAGAGTCCTCGCAGAGTGTCCCGGGACGGGCAACTAGTGAGTCTTAGGGGCCTGTTGGGGCGCCTACCCTAAGGATTACTAGTTTTGGTAACTTCACGGCTGTTGGTAAGCGGAGTTATGGGTCAAGATAGTCTTAGGGGTGTCAGGGTAAGTCAAAACCCCCTTTTTGTAATAAACCCGTGGTTTAAATCCAGGGTTTAGGGTTTTTTTGGGTGCCCATGGTTTAAGACCATGGTTTTGTAAAAATGTGCAGTATAAATAAGCGCTTGCGTAAAGAAGATAGGTTAGGTTTTATGATGTAAGAAATAATAAGGTGAAGCTAAGGTTGATTTTGAAAGGTTAAGTCCCAGCTGTGTGCGTGGACGACCTCTGCAGCTGTGTGCGCAGAGGCCTGCTGCTGTGTGCACGGCTTTTAAGGATTGAAGGGATCTGCAGCTGAGTGCGCAGATCAAACTGGGGTTTTTGTAGCAAGTTGAATAAAACACAGTTTGTGGACGTAGCCCCTACACTGGGGGTGAACCACGTTATATCCGGTGTCATGGTTTCTTGTGTTGTTCCTGTTTCTGTTATCTTTTATGCATTAATAACTGTATACATCTGATAAGTTAGATCGCTGTTAATATTTAGCTTCGCTGTGAATTCCCTGTAGTGGGTTGAGCAAGTAATGACTGTTTATTTATCTGCGAAGTTGTATGTGAATGAATGGTAAAGCTTTTATAGTATTGGTTAATTAGATTATTAAGGCTAAGGTACAGTAATCCCCCTCTCGGCTTGCAGAAACCTGATTCTGCGGCACCCCATAGCTGTTTCGGGTGAGACTGCAACCTGCGCGCAGGTTGTTGCCGAAAGGGCCAACACTGTGGGTCTTTTGTTGGTACGAAACTAAAGGTTTAAACCTGGGTCTTCCCTATTAACCAACATTGTCTAAGCTACTTTTAGTTAGACTCAGTCATTTATTGCACTCTGACTTTAGTTAGGGCTCAGTTGAGTCAATTAGGGTTTTTATCAATGGTTAACTTGACTGTTGACTGTGGCTTACATTCAGTTAAGCTAGACTCACTCATTCAATTTGAATGACCTCCTTGGGAATTTGAATTTATTTGTCATTCATGCTTGTAGCATGATCATTGTATTTTATTACTCATTCTTTAATGATTATACAAAGCGGATACTCATTTTGTAGCACTATTATACCATTTTAATTCCTTATTTTCTGAAATCTCTTATGAGACTCTGTTTTAGTCCCTAGATTAATGTGACATATTAATAACTTATGATTAGCTTTATCAAACCATGATGAAATATGTACTGTGTAGTATGGTCTTGATGCTCTTTTACTCTGCTGGACATCTTTTGCAGACTCTTTAGAAAAAATAAAGTAAGGTTCATCTTTTCCTCATGATTTAGATGCTACAAAAACTTGAAATGATACTTAAACACAAATGCATATCTTCCTTCACAAGTTACATAACTTTGCAGAATTTTAATTTGTTCTCTCCACTCTGGTTTGAACTTCTTTATATGCACTCCATTACCCCAATCTGCAAGAACATTTGGAAGCAATTAATTCTGTGAATCAAAGGTAAAGGGTACCTTCTTGAACCAATATTCACCTTCATCAGGGATCCTTGTAGCCTCTGCTATTAGCTCTCTGGTCAGCTCAACCTTTAGGGTGTCAAAAGTAACTATGTCATTATCCAATCCCTACGAAAACTTATATGAAACTTTTGTATGATGTCCATCAATATTCTCAAAATAGTTTAACCATCCTACTTCTGAAAATAACCTTGCACAATCAGGGAAATATTGAACCCAAGACATATCTGAGGGTTCAGCTCTGTTTTTTTCCCACTCCTCTTCATTCTGGATAATTGATCTTAAAAATGCTTACTTCAGTAAAGAACTGAACTCTATTCAAATATTTACAATTTTAACAGTCAATCATATGTTGAGAACACTAAACCCTTGAGCTGAATTTTACTTCTCAAATTGATAAGTAACTTGACTCTATTGACAGAGAAAATTCTACATTGAGAAAAAATTGAGTTTATGCACTAGCATTCTTAGTTAATCTCCATAACTAATCTTCTGTCAGTGTGAACCCAAATACATGGAATATGACAATAATTCACTTCATACCTATTTGAATAATGGATTTAGTTGCTAGAAATCCACTTTACTGTCTTCCCAGGTGTCCAATTTCATTCTTAAGTCTTTCTCTGACTGCCACGACAGTGTTAAACATTTACCCTGCAAAACCCTAAATTGTCGACCTTCTTCAATCTTCAATCAAAAAACTGTTAGGTCTTGCCACGACTTCTATGGTCTTCATGCGTTCAAGAAATGAGTAGCTAATGGCGAATTTTCCTCATCGTGCATAATCATTACGATTTCACTACTCTGTATCTCATAACTTCCAAACAACTGCAACTCCCCTAGATGATTCCTTTCTTGATCTCATAACACTTGTCACAATGATTACTATGGCTGAAAACACGTATCAAACTCATCGAAAAGTGTGAAAGACTTCTCCTATGTGCGAATTTTGAAAATTTCAAGCCAAAATCATGATTTTTTCAATAGCACGATTTTCTTGTAGCATGCGTGTTTACCTATTCTGAGCTTGCGCTACAAGAATATCTATTTTAATAATTTTTAAAACAAAACTCACAGGAAAGGGTTAAACTTTGGTTAAATGACTTTAAATAAAACCTTATGATATTTTTAAGAACCTTTAAGTCATATATACATTCTACAAGCCCCTAGAAACCATAAATTTCACTAAGTAAAACCAAAATTGGAAGAAACCTATTAAATCAACTATAAGTATAAGCATAAAATCAAAGAAAAATTTAAAGGAAACTAAAGTGAAAACTTAAAAATGAAAAAAAAAAACCATGCTTTAAAAAACAAGCAAATGCTTTTAAAATGAGAAACAAAAGCAAGCTATAGCAAATATCATCATTATCAAGTAATAACAACTTATTGAAGGGTGCTAGCTCAATGGTAGAGCACCTTCCTAGTTATAGGAAAGAGGTTGGTGGTTCGATTCATCCGTACCCTATCATAAATATGTGACTACAAAAATGACTAAATTCGCATATCTAAGACTATTAGTAGCTAACTTACTGTATCTAGTCATATTTAGATTAGTATGATTAATTTGTTATCATCTTGTAGCACTACTACATTTCGATCCAAAATCCGACGGAAAAATCCGACGGCACATGGATTTCTTTTTTTAAACTTACCAAAAATCACAAGGATAAATTTTTTTTTGGTAAATATGGCCATAAGCGTCACTTAAGCGATGGCTAGTCTCATAATCGTCGCTTAAGCGACGGCTAGTCTCATAAGTGTTGCTTAAGCGATGACGCTTCAAATTGTCAATCATCTAACAATTATTTAACATGGAAGAAGAAGGTGATAAGCGTCGCTTAAGCGACGGATCCTTTAATTGGTAAGCTTGGAATCCAATAAATTCTTTACAATGTCCACTGCATTTTGGCACTTGCCAAAGTAGGAATATTCTTACCCTCATGCTCCTTTGTCCTGGTTGTTATGGCTTTATTAAAAGGAGAATCTGTGTTACTTCTTCAATGTCGAGCATAAGAAACAAGAAATAGAAAGAACATATCAACTCGTTATAAATGAATTGATATTCTATTGCAACAAGATAGGGTTGAACAATTTCTCTAATAGGACATGCGACTCACTACTCCCTACAAAACAATTTCCCACGTGGATTGCTCATCAAGATGTTAACTACTTGCACTTGTGATTATATCTTAACCAGGGCCACAACATCCCAGCATGCACACATCACAACTCTCACATTTTGTTCTAATTTTGCCCTTGCAAGGTATATCTATGGTACATAAAGTAGTAGAAAATATATAATTAGGTAACTAGAAGAGATACGGGTAGCTACATCTAAAACTTAGATTGACAGGTCAAGCATAAAAGTGAGATACAAAAGGAAAATGTGTGCTTCTTCTTTCATCTCGGGCATAAAAGACAAGCAATAGAAATAATATACTAGCCCATCTTAAACGAATTGATATTCCATTGTAACAAGACAAGGTTGAACAACTGTTCCAATAGGACATGTGAGCCACTACTCTCTCTAAAAATTTTGCCCATGTGGATCGCGCATCAAAATCTCAACTACTTTCAATTGTGATTAGTTCTTGGCCCATGCCACAACATCCTAGCCCACACACATCACAACTCTCACTTGTTCTAATTTTGGCCCTTTTGTCCTTTAATATGATATTTTGAGTCTATTTCCGACACTCAAATATTCTTGGTCTTAAAGTTTGATCCAAAATGTATTTGTCATGCTATGTACCCAATTTTCTTAGGGTTCTTTTGTTTGGTAATGGAACACAATATAATGGTCAAATATAAAAGAAGTGTGTATGGAAAACTATAGGCAATCTAGGTAACTAAAGACCATTAACGCATCATTTTTGTTTATCCCAATTGAGATTAATATTTTTACTTTGTTTGGAACAAAAATAATGAGTTCCGTAAAAAAATGATGAATTGTTGCTAAACTACCTCTATTTTCCCATTCTACTCCATTAGTTCATGGATTGTTCTCTCAACCATTGCATACCCAACTTCCGATTTTTCTTGAAAGTTGTCATTTTGGCATGCCCAACATCTCCTTTTTCTTGTGCAAAACATTTTATTTTTCTTAAAAGTCATAATTTATATAAATGTACAATTTATAAATAAATATTGAATATAACTTTAGGCATTGATAAGCAAATATTTGATACATCCACTAGAAGACCTAGAGGAAATGCATAAGAAGTTGTGACAAATCCATTAAAGGCTATGCAGAGCAGGAATGAGGTCATGGCAAGTACCACAAAGGTGGTTGCGATAGTCCATAGCATTAAAATAACATTTGATTTGCTACTTAATTTCCTATATAATCGTTTCAAAGTTTATCTTAATCATTTTCATATGAGAGGGCGATGGTTATTAATGTGAAGGAGGGCCCTTCGCTACTTTATCCTTTGTGGAAAAAGGAATACAAAGCCCTTTGATGTGATTTGTGCTATAGTGGTGGCATACATTGGTCGTACTGAATGTCGACTCTTATCATGCAAACCCCTTTTCTCATTTACCATTTTCAAATGTCTATGGGGTCACTCTCACAGACATTCAAGCACCCAAGAAATGGAGTAGGAAGAAGTGGAGGACCAGCAGAAGTATGAGGCCAAACGTTAAAAGCGGGTAGGAGCTTCAGACCCACAAACCTATTTGGAATTTTATTGAATTTTCAATGCTTTTTGACATCACCATTGATAGCTGGATCCATGTGTCAAGCTTTATCTATTCAGTATTCTTGTATCAGAACTCCCATTTTCAACTCTATGATTAGAATTTATTTTTATAGCAGACCTAGTATGGATTAGAATAATCAATCTCCAACACAATGAATGTGAACACTAGATTTAACAGACCTCCATGAAAGGCTGCTTTCACAACTAGTAAATCCGAAGGTCATTGGATAGACTTAACACATTTTTTCCATTTCCCATGCAGCAAGAACCTCCATCAAATGCCAACAAGTCCATGAGCATCCTCAATCAAACGTGCCCAGCTTGTCTGAACTTGATATACTGGGAATTGTTAGTCTCAAATAGGCAGACCTTCAAGGGCTTCAAAGACACACTGATGTGGATGATCTCCAAATCAAGGTACAGACGTTTCAAGTCCCAATTCATTTGGATTCCTATGAAAAATAAAATTTTCGTTTTGCCCACAATTGCAAATGTATAGCTGTACACGGTAGGCCATCCGTACGTATTTATAATAGCACCCCCAATCCAGATCTGCCGAAGATCTCAACTGGGTTTATATTTCAATGCCTAAAAATGAAAACCCACCAGTGTGTACTGCAGAAACAGCTTGAAGAATTATCTAGCAATGGCTCGCTGTGATGAGACCATTGAACTTGATGCTTTACATCTCCCAAGTTATTCATTGGAAGAAGAATCAGGGATACAAAATAGCATTGGAGATAATGGAACAGAGGGCCATCTTCTATTTTGCAACAGATTCTCTAAGAGCTCAAACATGGAGTAGTGCTTCAACTCTCTGAGTGCATTGGAGATCTTGAGAGAAACCATCAGAATCCTTCGCTTCAATTCCACAGCATTCCTGGTAATTGCAGTGCTATTCATCTACCATGTATCTGCAATCCTTCTCTCAAATTCCTTTGTAGAGCAATCAGTGGTTGAAAAACTGTCTTTTAGGTTTAGATCATTAGTGGCAGAGGCATCTGGGCTACCTAAGATCCATCTTACTAAACTCGTGTGCCAAAAATTATTTGAGAGTGTTCTTTCATTGACTTTTCGCTTCCCTTTCTTGGTTACCCTTTGGCTATTTGCAAAAGCTGCAATAGTGCATTCCGTGGCTGGATCGTATGCAGGCAAGAAACTTACAATTGCAAAGCTTCTTACCATGATTCGCAGGATCTGGAAACGTGTCATACTGACTTATTTCTGGGTATGTATCACCATTGTTGGATGCATTGCTTCTTTTCTCCTTCTGCTTGTGATTCTGGTGAATGTGGTGGTTTAAACGGGGTTTTGTTCAAGCTGTGCTATCTATGTTGTGTTTGGCTTAGGCGTAATGTTTTCTGTGTTGTTTGCACACACTTTGATTATCTGCAATTTGGCCAATGTGATCTCCATCTTCGAAGATTGCCGGGGCTTGGCAGCATTGTTTAGATCCATGTATTTAATCAAAGGGAGGACCCAAGTGGGTCTCATGATATTCCTAGGAACATCTATTGGGACTGCTTTTATGGAGAGCCTCTATGAACATAGGGTGAAGGCTTTGAATTATGGTGATGTGTATTCCAGGATCTGGGAAGGTCCTCTGTTGGTCATCATGTATACTTTTGTGGTGCTTATTGATGCCATGATGAGCTGCATCTTCTATTTCACTTGCAAATGTTCAAGCTCGGAAAGTTTTGACAGCCATTCTCTGCTGGAACACAGTTCTAGTTTTTCTGGATCAATGGAGCAAACTAATGGGATTGATATCTCCCCATCAAAGATATTGTTGGGAAGCTAGTGGATCAATTACCCTGTAGAGAGGGTGAAAGTTGCTGCACATTATTTATTACCCTTCCGAACCTCATTGAAGCTACATCTCTGTCAGGAAGATATAAGGTATTGTTTCCTCTAGATTTTTATTTGGATGCAGCTGTCATATTAGATGCTGGCATGAATTTTGTTTAAAATTCATACTGTAGCCATATTCTTTACCTTGTTATTGAATTGATGATTGGACAATTTTATGTTATCTAGTCCACACCATGTATCATGTGTTTACCAGCCATAACCTCGGGTGCATATACATTGCCTCCTCACAGGGCAGATTCCTCTTCTATTACTAGTGGTTCATCATATGTGAGCTTTTTTTCAATCTGTCTGCAAATTCCTCATTCATTTTGGAAGATGTCATCCCTTGTATCTTCCATACCACAGTCAAACTTATTTATGCTGCTTTTGAGGTATTCAATTTCAGTAAAGATGTGCGTTATAAAGTTAGGTTGCCTCTCTTAAACACTCTTAATTCTCCCAAATTTATTGGGATTCTTTTTACCCTCTTCGTCAATTATTTCCAGTCTGCTTCCTAGCCCCCCCAGGGCTAGTCATGCCTCTTCCTGGTGCTTACTGGGTCTTGCAAAGAATCCAAGTGGAAGAGATGGTGAAGACCGGCTTCTTGTATGAAGTGGTCAAACCAAGCTTGGCTCAAGTGGATCTTGGGTTCTCTTGGGCAGAATTTCTCTGAGTTGGCTTAAATACTAAAGCAGGAGCATTCCCCAAAGATAGTGTCCCTTCTGCATTTCAGGGATGCCTCCTTTTTCCCCCTGGCTGAATTCTTGGTGGTAGACATGGGAGTGAAGAGAACTGAGAGCTGAAATCTGAGTTGCAGATGTTGGAGCCTGCAAAAGGATGGGTGCTAAACAGAGAAGATCAATGTCTTTGTTGAAAGGTGTGATGGCCATGATCTAAAAGAGAGCATATGCTGAGTTCATATATGTCGGATAAGTTTCCATAAATATTCTGAAATAAATGGAGGGGCACCGATATTTGAAGTATTAAAGCTAACAAAGACAAAGTTGCCAAACAAGTGCAAAAGTTACAACCATGGGGTGGCTAAAGGGGGTGCTTTACCATCCTTGGCAATTTTGATTTCCATTCATCTTCCATGGTCAAAGGCTCTGGAAGTCATATTTACATCTCTGCAACTCTTTGTCCTGGGTGCCCAAATATGCTAGGAGGCCAACCACGTTATTTGAAAAATGCCTGATGTGGATGAGAGTTGCATTTCCGAGTGGAATTGGCTAATCTCTAGACCATTTGCACCTTTTCAGGCCAGTTTGGTCGAAATCTGGCAACACGATTTGTTGTTGAAAATGATATTTTCAGTGTTAAAATTGCAATTTTTCCCGCAAAAATGGATTTAGGATCCTACTACATTTCGATCCAAAATCCGATGGAAAAATCCGACGATGCATGGATTTCTCTTTTTAAAGTTACCAAAAATCACAAGGATACATTTTTTTTTTATAAATGTGGCCACAAGCGTCGGTGAAGCGACGACTATTCTCATAACCGTCGGTTAAGCGATGGCACGTTAGTTCTCCTTATAGAAAGATCTGTCGCATCTCCGACGCTTACTAGTATGCCTCATCCTAAAATCTATAGCCTATATACATCTCTATAGTTAATGTTCGAAATAAAATGATAGGGTCCGAGAGGCCGGTGGTTCCAGATCTTAGGGTGGGTTGGATTGTATGCATGCCGGTAAGCCTGTGGAGGGGCGAATCCACCCATGCCTTTCCTCCGTTTCCATCTCTTCTTAAAGATTTATGTTCAATATTGTGTTATGTATTTGTGATTTAACCAAATTGCACTGAAACTCTGAAATTCAAAAGCCAGTAGGGGATTTTGGCCATTTAATTGTGGTTTGTAACACTCAAGCTACATATATTTTGACCGATTGAGCTTCTTTCGAAAGAGCGATAGAGGCCCATGGCCACCTCTGGTAAGTAATTTATACCTACTCTTCTTCTCTATTTCACCCACTTTTTTGTTTTCTTCCTTCCTGGTTGCTGCTATTGTTTAAATCCATGAATTGAGAGCCATTATCATCTTTTTCTTTTAGTTCTTTTCTCCAGGGTTTTCTTGGATTAATATTTTACAGTGTTCGTTGATATGTCGGGCTCCCTTCAAAAATTTGCAATTACTATGCTAATATTCAATATTGTTTTTGGTAAAATCTCTACAATTCGATTTTTGGGCTGTAATGATTAGTGGCTGACACTGGTGTGGATATTGCTACTACTTTACGTTTTTTTTTGTTTCTGAAATTTGGGAAAAAAGCATTTTGGCGTAATCATGGAAAAAAATGAGAAAATTCAAATGAGTCTTATCCTTAACACCCTAAACACGAAAGGCAGGACTCCATAATCCATCTTGTTGATTGATTGAACTTGAGGAGGCCTCTAGTTGATTGATTGAACCAAAGGCCTCTAGTTGATTGATAGAACTAGAGGCCTCTACTCTAAAATTAGAAGGACTCATCAAAAACATAATTGGAAACCCTAGATTGTACACAGCAGATAGTTGACGGTGGGAGACTACCACCTGTAGTTGTTGAATCTAGATGGAGACATGTAGATGCCTAAAGCAAAGGTGGACAAAAGGTAATTCAAGGTTTTTACTTTGATTTTGAGTTGTAGAGGCCCAAACGTAACGCATGCTTATTAGGTGCTCAACTCTTTCTCACCGTGGCTTGGGAGGTCTGCTTACAATTTCAACATGGATGGATAAATGGGGATGCCACCAGATGCTCGAATAAGGGTATCGAATGGAAATATTTGATTTGAAATTTTGAGCAGTTCTCATGATTTAATGAGTGAAATACAGGGATGGATAGATGACTCTCAAAACACCATGGAAATAAAAAATATGTTTAATTCTCTAACTTGTAAAGTGGATGCTTGACAACACATTTGGATATGCGAAAGAAAAAAATCCAAGAATATAAACGGAGTAGTCGATAGCATTTTTTCTCAATTATTATTTATATTTCGGTTTTTTGATGGGTAGAAAAATTACAAATGTAGTTCCAACCAAAATGGTCCTTTTCATGCAATTTGGCAGGGATTGGATAAATTCAACCCTAATAACTATTACACAAGCATAACTCAGTATCCATCATTGATACTGACTATTGTCTTTACAGGAAGTTATCCAATTGACTAGCCGGCCCTTAGCCACGATTTCTTAGAGATAGGATTTTCATTTTCCTTCCAAATTGCTTAAACGAAAGGCAGGACTCCATAATCTATCTCGTTGATTGATTGAAGCAGAGGCCTCTACTCTCTCAAATTAGAAGTGCTCATAAAAAACATAATGGACAAACCTAGAATCCTAGATTGCAGACAGTTGATGGTGGAAGACTACCACCTGTAGTTGTTGAATCTAGATAGAGACATGTAGATGCCTGAAGCAAAGGTGGGTAACACATTATTCAAGGTTTTTACTCAGTGTTCCATAGGGGTGTGCTCCACAGGGTGGGGAATGTGCCCCATGCCTCCGAGATGGAGAAAATCCTTGGGAAATGTTTCTCCACGTTCCCCTTTGAGGGAAAATATTTCTCAGAAATTTTTCCATAGTTTCAAAACAAACCCATGTCAAATTCTAGAGGCATCCCTATAAGTTTCAACCAAATTAGGACTGTCTAAGGAGAATTCATCATGGGATTAAAATCAAGCCTACAAATTTTTCATAATGATACCTGCTCCAGCCATAAACCATGGGTTCTCACCTCAAAACAATATCTCTATTTTTTTGGTTCATAGAAATCATAGCGATGTATCCTCTAGAAATGACAGTTAGCTCAGTTGATCCTTTTAAATGTTGGCTTTTAGCAATCCAAGTTGGAATAGTTCACTGTCTGATAAGTCTGCCAAGTGCCGAGTACCCATAAAGCTACAAATGAAGTTGTTAATTTTTTGCAGAAAAATGCTTTTATATTAACAACTTCCGAAATTAGGTAGAATTACATAGTATACAAAATAGAGAGGGCCTAGGCTTCAAGTCCCTCTCTCTCGAGCATTGTCTTAAACCCCCATTAGGCAGGCCTACTTATATTGAAGGCTTACATACATTGTTCATAGAATATTCTTAGATTATCTAATTCATCCCTAATAAGCTGAACATTCAAAAACATAGCTAAAGCTGGAATCTTATGGGAATGGCTTGGGTGCATATACATTGCCTCCTCACAGGGCATATTCCTCTTCTATTATTAGTGGTTCATCACATGTGAGCTTTCTTTCAATCTGTCTGCAAATTCCTCATTCATTTTGGAAGATGCCATCTCTTGTATCTTCCAGACCACAGTCAAACTTAAGGTGACACCAGAGCATTGAATTTGATTTTGAATCAGATGAAGGTGACACCAGTGCATTGAAGAAAGCAATAGATGAATCTCTTACTGAATTAGAGACTCATGTTGGCAAATTACCTACAGCTGATTGAGCAGTATATCCTAGCAGCATTTTTTCCATCCATGAAGCCAAAGAAGATGAATCCATCAATAAGAACTTTTCTTGCAAGGTGTGTTTCAAGTTAATATAACTCAGATCACCTATTAAAAGATTAAAAAACAGCTGTAGCACCTTCGTATGCAATGACTCATTATGGCATCCATCCAAAGCATCAATTAAAGGCAAAAATTTACCATTGCCTCCAAGAAATTCCTGGAACTTGTTGGATTGGTTCAACATCAATGAGTCCTCAGTGTTCCCCAAATAAAACTTAAGCAAAATGACTTTACTAGGATTCGTTCTCAGGCATTCCACCATATCAGTTGCACTTGTAAGTAGATTCTCTTTAATAGATAAGTTAACCTCCTTGCTTGAGTTCATTTCTTTTACCAGGCTTTCCATGTTCTTTAGAAAAAATAGATCACTATACATACATCTCTCTTCTATAGAGGGAATTAAATTATTGAACAGGATTCTACATTTATCATGTATACCCTCAAATAGCCTGTCAAACTTTATGGTCATTATGACCTCAAGCAAACTATTGAAAACTTCTGCATCAACCTCAATTCCCCCTAATGCATCTCTTGCTCTGAAAAATTGCTCAATTGTATACAAAAATCCCTCAACAGAGAGGGTAGAAGAGACCACAGTTGCACTCCCTAGATGAACATGTGATGGGAAACCATGCAACGAGGAGCTTAGAAAAAGTTTGTTCAGGTTCCCTGTGTTTTCTTTGCTTACAATTCCTCTAAACTTTGTCAGAGTTCCAAGTACAGACTCTATAAGCTTAAAGCTAGCTCCTAGCTTCCCCAACAGCTTTTCCTGCTTTGACTTGTCATAACCTGCTTGAAGCAACAAATTTAGTGAAAACAGTGCATCATCTTCGCATTCTTTTCCCTCAAGAACAAAAAGAATAGCTTTTCGTAGTGCCTTGACATGCATGCTCAAAAGGGATGTCAATATTTTCAGCAAAACGCTTGATTGCCCATCCTTCAATACACAAAAAACTAACTGCTTACAAAGTGTGAGTAATGAAGTATCTTTAGATGTCTGCTCTATCCAAAATGTGTCCTCTCTTGAAACTGGGATCTTTCTCAGAGACACTTTCCACAGACCTTCCTGGAGCAATGATAAAATTAAAGATAGCCATGCACTATGCCTTAATAATAACCAACCCTTTTTCTTCACACTATGCTCTTTGTATAATGTTTGAAGCTGAGAGAGTATATCTAGAATGATATTTGCCAGCTGTGATAGCTCCCCTGTATGGACAAAATGAACATTATGGCGCAGAATTCTGCTAAAACTTATGAAGTATTCAATTTCAAGCAACTTGTCTCTGCCCAATTCAGGATTCCATGGAAAAGCACCAGCTTCCTTAACATCAATATCTGATAGAGTGATCTAGCCAAGTACAAAACAATATCTTTCAAGTATAAGCTCATGCACTTGGGAAGCTTCCCTATTCTGCCACACTTCCAAAATGTGACAAACAACAGAATAGAGATCAGACCAATTTAGACCCATATATTGAAGAACTTTGTGTTCTACAATACCCCAGTTATGAACCCCACTAACGTGAATCGGTTGCTGAAAGAGATCAGCCATTCCATGCTCTTCTGTGACTCCCTCATTCACATTTATAACACTTTGTACCACATGATATACCCATGATTCTAAATAGCCTGTTCCAATGGGAAGCTGAAAAGTTCCTCCTTGTGTAATCTCTATTAACTTATTTCTTATATTGAACATCAACCAGGATGGGAAGGAAATGTAATGAATGAAATTATCTATTATATTGATGATAATAATAAAAAATGACAATTAATGAAGTCACACATACCCTAACTAAGGGACATGTCCATTTAACCAATGTGACTAGTCAATTTGTATATATACTATCATGGGGTCATTTTATATTCATTCATTCTATCATCTATTTTATTTATTATTCTATATGGATTTGTGTCTATTGTCCTTGTTATGCTGGTATTTGTTAGTAAATGAACTTTGTTCATTTCAAACTTTGCCTGAACAGTGATATATGTACTCATTCTGTGTTTTGCTAATACATCACTGGATACTTCACAATAATTCACGAGAGGTCTTACGTATTATCCACTGATACAAAATTAACAATGCCATAAGCCTGGGCCTATGTTGCTGACATCTGAACGCCATGAGATGTGAGTGTTATACAGGTGCCAAGTTACAGTGTCTTCAAGATAGAGGCTTGGCACACAGCAAGTTCTTGGCATAATATATTGTGTTCAATTGTAGTATACATTTCCTTGTGTCATATCAGGTTTAACTACATTCAGCAGGACTTGAGTATGGGTAAATACTAAATCTTAACATCAAAGGTCAGTTTAACTAGTAATAACTGTAGGTAATTGGTTAGTGGCTGCTTGATGTTTCTTGTTGCTAGCAGTTAGTACTACAGTGTTATTTCTAGTTGTCATTTGAAGCTTGTGAGGTCTCACAATACTCCATCTCATTTTCATAAGCAAGCCTTTAGTTAGGACATGTCCTTTCTCTAAAAAATACCCATTCTTCATGTGGAGATACAAGTTCTTTGCTTCCTGAGAAAGTCTTCTGTATTCTGTTTTAGTGGTTATTTGTGGACTCTGTTGTGTCTGCCATCTTGCCCCATCTAGTCTATAATCACTTTTGTTTTGAAGGTAAATTGATCTGGTTGTGTGATTCAGCTTGCCTATGACTAAATCAAAATGTTTGCCTACAATAGTGAACATGAAGACTAATTTGTAAACTTATAACATGATTTGTGTGAATTAGGGGGTGAAAATGAATGAAATACACTGAGAACATGTGACATGATTAGCTTGTAGCCTTTTTTGAATTTTCTTTACTCTTTTTTTGTACTTTGGAGCATAACAATAATGTAGGTACTACCTCATCATTCTTTTGATCATCTATTTTTGACATCTATTTTTTTCAGAACATAAATTTCAGGATTCTGACAATAATTTTGTGCTTCGGGTTATTAAGGGTGAGCCTGTTATGGAAGCATGTTGCAGAGCTAACATTGGTGGATACCACATAACTGACTATATGAAATGACCACTTTCTCTCCAATATCCTCGTCACATGTGAGCATCTAATTTATTCAATTTTAACTCCAAACTCGATGGTTCTTGATTTCAACGTCTCACTTTAGTTAAATAATAAACTTGTGACATGAATCGTGAACAGTGGCAGCATTATTGAAAGAAATGTGCCACTTGCTAACAGAAGCACTGTTGGTCGACCTATGCCAGCAAGACCTTGGGAGCAGAGTAGCTACAGAAGTAACTATGGAGGTAAATGTGTTGCATTATATCCTGTTTAACAAATGTACGCACAATTTTTTGAGTTCATTTCAGTAAGTTAAAACTTAACACTGGTCATGTTAGCATTAGTATCCACTATCAGTACAAGCTAGCAGTATTGTTGCATATTGTTTTTTAAATTGTATTTTTGTTATTATGACGTTCCACATTTGACAACCTTGTATTCTGATGAATTCAGGGTATGGTTCTATGACAAATTATAATTCAAGTTATGGTTCTATGAAAAATTACAATTTAGGCTATGGGTTGGCAGGATCATATGGTGGTGGTCTTTATGGCAACAATATGTATAGAGGAGGATATGGTGGATCAAATGGGTTTGGTGGAATGTATAATAATGGGATAGGGGGGCCAATGGGTGGATATGGCATGGGTCCTGGAGGTCCTTATGACAATGGAAATGGTGATCCAAATGATCCATTTGGTGGACCACCTTCACCACCAAGCTTTTCGCAGTCTATGCTTCGTGTGGTGAGTCCACTCTTGCTTTATTTTCTTGTCTTGTTTTTACTTCTACGTCAGAATAAGATGTACAACTTATTTCTGATCTTGAAATGAATGAAAAAATGCACTGATTGGATGAGTGGAGGATGTACAATCAAATATTATTTCTCAAATCACCTATTATACCACACTTCATTTGATGCTTGAAATTTTTTGTTTTATTTTTTCCCCATCTCTTTCTTTTTCTTTTTGTCTGTGTACGTGTTCTTGGATACATTTGTGCACACAGTCTGGAATTACCTTACATTTTGGACCAGGAATGGGGGTTTTTGAGAGTTTACATATCGCCAGTCAAGGGCCACAGTGTCTCCTTTAGGTATGATCATTGTATGTTTTGTTGAAACCATGTTGACCTTGAGCCCTCTAAAATTTTCCCCTTTCTTCTGGAGTTGGATGGAACTAAAGAACAAATAAAGCAGTCACCTGCTTCGGAACATCTCATTGTTTCACAGAGATGGATGCTTAGAAGTATGGATATTTCTCCAAACAATGGTTGCATGGGTACCCTTAAACTAGTATGTGGTTATAAACTATCCTCAAAACCCTTAACTTGTAGCGAAAAATGAGGTAATCTGACCTTAACAAGGTCCATACACATGATTATATTCACAAATCATGAGCATGAAGACTTATTACTGGCACAAAAACTTGTTTAAGACCCCCATATCATTGTCATGGACTGTCATAAATCCATTGTTAATTGCCTTCACTCCTCCCATAGTTTCCTATCAAATTCCTTTGAGTCCATGATATGTCAATGATACTACTTCTAGTATTAACACATAACACATAGAAGTAGTAAAAAATAGAAGTAGATATCAAAATGTTGGTTGAATAGAGAGTTCAAAGAATCCCCATTGGTGATTGTTGTCCCCTTAGATGTTCCCTTTGGGAAAGGAACGATGCCAAGATAGCCACAGTCCACTTTAGGTCCCAATATGGCTCTTGGACCAAAGGGAGTCAACCCTTGATCATCTTTAGAAGGCACTTTCCACTGTCAGCTCAGCAATGTCCTTGTATCTTCAGGTTTAGCCTGAATAATTTTGCCAAATTTAGAGAGGTATAAAGCAGATTGGAAAGAGTTTGGTCAGAAAATCAGCACACACAAAATTGTAGGAAATCAATCAACCATTTCAGTGGGCACTTTCTCCCACTCTTTCTGACATAGAGATTTTTTTGGTGAATATAGAAGACAAAAAGAAGACTTGAGTGAATCAACATCTTTCGAGAGTCATAAAAATCACCTACCCTTCATTGGCTTCTGAATTAGTTTGAGTGGTGAGAACAACTGGAGGAGCTTGGGGGGATTAGGGCGTGAGGTTGAAGAACTTTAAGAATGGTCATCAAGGAATAGTCTTGAACTTTGTTATCAGGACTTATGACCATTTGGAGCAAGTACTAGTCAGGTTTAGGTAATGAATTGCCTACCTAAATATCTTGTTACCCACACTAATGTATCCATATTCCCTGAGGTCCTTGGATAAATTGACTCTTAAGAAGCTCTTTATTTAGGGTGTGGATTAAAGCACTCAAGCTCAATGACAGATAACCACTAGCATGCATGGAAATAGGATCCAAACAATCCCATACCATGGTGAAGCTACGAAATTCATCGTACATGGGACAACAAATATGAGCAGTCTTCTCAGTGGGTTCTCAATCCCATGGGAGAAAATAATAAGGGTGTTATCGAAAACCAATGGTTTCTACGACACAATTTCATCACATGCCGCTTGATTTTGAAAGTATAAATAGAAATAAGCGTTTTGTAAGGTTTCAGTTAGTCTGGCAGTTCCAACCACGCAGCTCTCAGCCTGCCTTCATGCATGAGTTTATAATGGCCTCTTGATGGGTGCAGCCAATGAAATATCCAAGTAGTGTGTATTGATTGTAATTATTGCAAGTAATTCCTTTATTTAGAAACATAAATAGTAACACGGATAAAAGGGTCTGGCTCATTACCTGGTGGAAGACCTCCAGGATGAATCTCTGGGGTTCTTCTGGCAACACCATTGTTGGATGCCTCTGTGATAGACGAAATTACATGCTGGCAGATGCATTTCCAGAAGCATTAACATTTACCTTACCATGCACTTTTTAGTCAGCACCATTGTTGAATGCCTCTGCAATAGACGAATTTATAGAGTGAGCAGATGCATTGCCAGAAGCATGTTGTGGTCATTTTGGGTAGCTTCTTGATTGTGAAAGAATGCAGTGTTTCAGTCACCTTCTTGTAGCCAGATCACCCTACTTTTCATATGCCTATGAGCCCCTTCCCAAAGCCAAATGTGTGCTCTGTTCCTTTTCCAATGCAGAGATTTTCTCTGTCTCGTCTAGAGTAGGATTGGTGCAGCAGGCCTTTCATGCAAGTTGAAGAGCTCTTTTTCTGTTGGTTGTAGCTTAGCCTCTGAGTCCTTGAGATTCTCCTAGCTTCATGTTTTTGAAATTCTCTTAACAGTGAGCAAGTTCTTTTGGAGTTATTTCAATGGTTAACATGACATAAGATATATCATGTAAAAATCTGTGTAGCAAATGTAACATGACATAAGATATATCATGTAAAAATCTACTCATGCAATTGTTGATAGTGAAATGAAGAATGAAATCAAAGACGACATATCCATGATTCAGAGCAGTGATAAATATGAGTTTAGTACCTTTCAGAATAATTTCTTTCTATGAGTTTATACTGCTTTCAGTGTTCCCTAAATATGTTTATGTACCTGTGTTCAGGACATGAAGATACCCTCTCCAGAAGTTCGAAAAGGATCAAGTGAAGTTGGCATTGAAGACAGTTTGGTGGACTTGAAGGATGATGATAGCTTGAAAAAGTTGACAGTGCCAGAACTGCGTGCAATGATGAGGTAAATATCTGGTTCCAACATAATTGTTTCTTTCTAAGGCTCCCTCTAGGGATTTCCCATTTATGTCTTGTGATCTACTAGACAACTTTTGTGAGTATAGGTGCACTGTTGCTACTATAGTACACTCGTTTGATTATATTATCTGGGAAAATTTGGTTAAAACTGCCACTTTTATGTTCACACCTATGTTAATGTTGAAATTCTTTCAAATACAATTTCAACATCATTGCAGTTTTGTTTTGATATATTATCATAAATGGTGCATGTGAGGATAATGGACTTGGAAACATTTAAAGTACAAAAGTTTCTGTGATATTTTCATATAACATGCCATGCTAATTTCTTTGGTTTGATCTTTAGAAGAAATGGAATTCAGCCCACTGGCCGTAAACGGGATCTCATTTTGCCACTGAAGAAAATTTCAAGAAAGGAGAGTGTAGGTAGACTCTTATTGCCAAGAAAAGATGGTCGTTATTTATTGGAAATGCATCTTACATTACATTAAAATCATCAAATTTACATTAAATGATACACTAGAGAGCGAAGCTCCATCTTATGATGCCCTTGTTCAACAGAAGCAAAGAGAATCAGCATATCAGCTTTAGTTCCAACCTCCAAATAGTGTGCAACTGTGTTAAAAATATCATCCTAGCTTGTGATCTGTGCTGCTTGATGAGACTTAAATCCTGAAACATAAAATCTGTCGAGACTTCTAAATAAACTAGTCCTGTGCCTCCCCTCAAATAAAAAACCAAGGCATGTAAGAGAGATAGTATCCCAATAACCTCAGCCATGAAGATCCTTCCCATTATAGCATACCCATAAATGCATTGAATGTTCTGCTACAATCCAATCCCTAAAATCTTAAGCTATATTCCAAGTCCAAAAAAGAGCTTTCATACCGAATGGGTTTTTTTATAAACACCATATCTGATTATAAACATTGGGCTTCGATAGTCACGTTTTGTTATCTTTCATATTAACTGGTTTTTCTATCCCCTTTTCCTTGTTCCATAGTGTGATGAACAACAATACATTGAATGGGAAGCTTCCATCTGAAGTTTTGGGTTCACCGCAACTTGAGAAAGTGTGAGTATATATAATCTTTTCTATGCTATGCCTTTAATATTACATTGTTCAAAGATTAAAATTGAACCGTTAATGATCTTCCTTTTGCAATGGATAGGAGCCTCTCCAATAATTCTATAGACGGAGCTCTGTTAATTATGGAAGGCAATGTCAGCAAGCAGCTCCAGTCAATAGACCTTCGATACAAAATCCTCTTCTATTTTTTTTTTTAAACATTCATATCCGTCGCTTAAGCGATGGTCATTTAAAAAAAAAACATTCATACCCGTCGCTTAAGTGACACCTGCTGAACGATTTTTTATAAAAAAATTTAAAAAAACATTCATATCCGTCGCTTAAGCGACGACAATTTAAAAAAAAAACATTCATAGCCTTCGCTTAAGCGACACCTGCTGAACAATTTTTTTATATAAATTTTTTTCTTCTTCTCTTAAGCGACGTTTCGGTTTCATAATCCGTCGGTTAAGCGACGGCATGCAAAGGATTTTTTAAAAATTTTATATGAATTAAATGTCGGATAACCAACAATTTCAGTTTAACCGACGGTAAACTGAACTGTCGCTTAACCGACAGATTGGAAAGATGTCGGATAACCGACGAAAGGCCACCGACGCTTAAAAAAAATCATAGTGTCGTACATGCGACAGGGAAGTGTCGAAAATCCGACAATACGGCCGTTGGATTTTTGGTCAAAATGTAGTAGTGTAGTTTATTTAGTCGTATATTTGGTCATTAATTGCTACAATCATTGACTAAATCAATGACTAAGTCTGTGACTAAATCTGTGACTAAATCATTGACTATCAATGACCAAATCAATGGTTAATAAGTCAAGGTATTAATGACTAAGTGAAATACGACTAACTATAAGATAGTGGAAATTAGTTACTATTAGTCGTCGACTCAAAAATAGTCGTTTATAGCCTGATTTTAGTCATTAATTTCTCATTTTGTACTAGCGTTGGATCAACTTGTCATGCTCCTCAGTGAGAGATTCAATGAAAGAGTTAAGAGTAGGAAGATTCTAGTTTGGAGTATAGATCTTCCCAGAATGAAATGTTGATACAAATACTAAATAGCCTGCAACAAGCGTGGAGAGGAAGGCAAGGATGAGTTGATCATCCTCCTTCTCAACCTTGCACAGCTTCAATTGGAACACTAGATTCTTGAATTTTGTGAAGAATTCATTGAGTGTTTCGAAATTGGCTGGATGAAGAGAAATCAGCTCATTCTTGAGCTGATAGACCCTTAGATCATCCTACTTGTCAAATAATAAGGAAATATTATCCCAAACCTTGTTGGCAGTCTTCAATCCATTGATGTGGAAGAGAATATCTCGAGAGATTGAGAGGCACAAACACCCATAGGCTTCATTAAGCCTATTCCAATCCTTTTCATTGTCAACATAATGAATTGGCTCTTTCTCTACCTCCATTGTGATTCTGAAGAGTCTTTTGGAGCGTAGCTACATCTCCAAGTCCTCCTTCCACTAGCGATAGTTTAAAGGAGTGAGGAGCTCCATTGGAGGATCCATCTAGAATGCATTGGAGAAGACTGAGATACTATAGTGAATGCTGTGAAGGATATTGAGCTACTTGTAGTGAATGCAGTGAAGAGGAATGATACACCTATAAATCACACAGTCAAACAGACAAAATTAGGTCGAAAGTCTGCACTTTTTGAATTTTTTTTCACACCCAGCATAGTTGATCAAGAAATCTTGATAAACAATTCCTTAACTTGGGATATTAAGTGGTAAATTATCCGCTTTTGGTGCAGCACTTGAAGGATCAATTTTGCTCAAAAAAATGATCCAATTATGGATCTATAGTAGGAGAAGTGCCTTGTCCTACCGAGGCTCTGATACCATATTAAATTGAGCACATAGATCTATGGATCAACACACAAATCACAAGAATAGATCACACAATTTATTCAGTAATTGAAGAATGAAATAGTGCAAAAATGGCTCACAACTATGAATTCTTTCATTAATCAAAATTAATTTGATAATAATTACAATGACATACAATGGATAAATAGCCACAAGCAATTCAAATCCATGTGAGGAAATTTGAATTGATTAGACTCTACTTGACTGACTAGTTAACTGACCTTGTCTAAATCATTATCAGAGGACTGAATGGTTAACTGACCTTGTCTAAATCTTTATCTGAGTTCATCACAGTTCTAAACCATAACTCAAGTGTCTAATTCAGTGTTAACTAAGCCTAATTGACTGTGGTAGGTGAGGAATGCGCCTCTCCTGCATGCAACCATGCAAACCCAGTAGTTGACTCCTAACTAATCTTGACTAGTCACCAACTCAACTCAACTGACCTTGGTTGGTATCAACAATCTTAGTGGCTCCTAAACTGATGCATGAAAGTGCAATCAATGGTAGTATGCCTCAATTAGTGTTCTCCACACTTTATTAATTGAAACATGTGCCCCAATTAGACCAAGTGGACCCAATGGTGCTAGTGACTAAAAATAGACTAGATGGACTCCTTATTTAGACATGACTCCTTATTTAGACATATGACCAAATTGGACAAGGGAGGATTAAGAATCCTAACACTCATACCTCCCTCTTTCTCATGAAACATGTTTAATAATGATCTATCATATGTCACATGTCTTAAAGCTCCAATGTCCACATACCATTCAAGTCTAGACACAATCTTAAAATATAAGCAAGACACCATAGCCATATCCATGTTAAAAAAAAATAATGTGCAGAATACAAAACATGTTTTAGGGTCCAAGAGCTTATCCCAAGAAACTTAGGGTATCGCACCCAACCATATCAAAAAATTCAAGCACCTAACCTAAGTACACAACAATTGGAAAAAAAAATGCTCTTTCACCTATAGAGTGATCCCAACCAAAAAAACTATGATACCATGTAGAAAATTTTTGAACTGAGGAAAATTTATGAGACTTCAGAAATTTTCATGTGTGTCACCAATGCAAGAGTTGCATTCAAGGAAAATGAGCAAAACCCTAGCTTATAAAATCAATGCAAAATGTAGTCACCAAGAAATGAAAAAAGCTGGAGAGCACCCTATAGATGTATTTGCATGCCAGGATACCAACAGAGTCGACAGTTCATTGACCCAACCTCCAGTTGACAATTTATGTTCAGTTGAAAGTCACCTCAAAATGTGGTTCATAGACACTTAGTGACTTTTGGTACTCGAGAAAAAAAACAAACGAAGTAGCATAATTTCATGTTGTTGGATCATGCAGGTTTGTATGGGAAATGACGATATGGAAACACTACCAAAAGTCACACTATGGAGTCTTTTGCATAGTTATCCCACCAATGCAAGAGTTGAATTCAACAAAACTGAGCAAAACCCTAGTTTATGGAATCAATGCACAATGTAGTCAACGAGAAATGCAAAGAGGCTGGAGAGACCACCCTAGATGTATTCGCATTCCAAGATACCAACGGAGTCGACAGTTCATCGATTTGACCTCCAGTTGACGATTTATGTCTAGTTGAAAGTCGCCTCAAAATGTGGTTCAAGGACACTTGGTGACTTTTGGTCCTGGAGCAAAAAGCTAAACGAAATAGCATAATTGCATGTCGTTGGCTCCTGTAGGTGTGTAGGGTAAGGCCGATATGGAAACACTACCAATAGTACCACTATGGATGTTTTTGCAGAGTTGACCCACCAATGCAAGATTTGCATTCAAGGAAACTGAGCAAAAACCTAGTTTATGAAATCAATGCATAATGTAGTCACTAGGAAATGAAAAAAAAATGGAGAAGCACCCGTAGATGTTTTCACATTCCAAGAGACCAACGAAGTCAACGGTTCGTCGATCCAACCTCCGGTTGATGATTTATGTATAGTTGAAAGTCACTTCAAAATGTGGTTCAGGGACACATGGTGACTTTTGGTCCTAGAGAGAAAAACAAAATGGAGCAGCATAATTGCATGTCATTGGACAAGTGTGTATGGGAAAGGCCTATTTTGAAACACTACCGATAGTCTTGTTGATTTCCATTTTTGTAATCATTTTCGATCATTAAATGTGCTTTGTTGGCGTTATTTTTACGATTTTTGATATGATAAGTCATAATTCTTACCATTCACACCACCATTTGAACTCAAGTATGAATACATTTTCAATATCACATGAATTTTTATTAATTATTATCATTTTATGGTTACTAGCATTAATTTATCATTTCTTGACTTGTTTGGAAAATAGAATTCATTCTGCAGGCTATGGTTTTCAAACAGACTCTCATTCATACGTGTGGTCATGATGAAGAGGCCCAGCCACATTTGGAACATCGTTTAGCCCTCTATTCACACTATTGGATTCGTTGGTTGGGATATTACAGAGAAATAAAGACAAAAACTGTGACATGGCTTCTGTTGGAAACATTTCCCTAATGGTTCATGAGCCTTTATTCTAGAATGTCCTTGTTCTCGTCCACCAAGATTGACAGTGCATCCTCTAACCATGTCAACGAGAATCAATGCACCAACTTCTCGCATGAAGAGAATCAACATCCACAGAATCAGAAAGGCGGCCTATGCGTTGTCATGAACCATTCCTGTAGCTATTAAGATACTCTATTTTTAGAGAGGACTACAACTGAAAGGGTCAACCTGCTCTCTCATTGTAAAAAAATTATATGAAGACGCCTATGGTGGAGAAATGCTCTGTAATATTTTTTAGTTAATGGAAGTTTCTAGTTTTTAGTTGTTGATGTTTTGCTGCTGATTGAGTTGAGTTAGCTTCAAATCCCTGATTGTTGAGAAGGGCCCCTCAACAACCAGAGGTTTTTCATTGTGTATATTTCGTTCTTTCTTTTCTACAAATAAGTAGTTTTCATTTTCAGTATTTAATTTGGTTTTCCAATAGATGGTGTCATTTTGTTTCCTGTAATATATTTCTTGTTGTTAATACAATTTACATTTTCAGAATTTAGAACGACCGGTCATACTTAGTTTTTGTTAGTTTTCCTTTTAGTTTTTCCCATTGCAATTAGATAAAATTTAATTATTTCAGTATTTCAAGATTAGTTTATAATTAGATTTAGTTTTGTTAATGTTACCATAGCTATAGATTAGTTTCACTTACATTTCATCCTTGTTTTATTATGCAATAGAAATAGTTTATTTCCTTAGATACGAATAAGTGTAGTTTCTTCTTGTTATTCTAGATTTAAACAGTCTATTTATTGCTTTCCTTTCATTGCAGGTTCATATACATAAACTAGCTGGTGTTAGATCATTTAGTCTGCTTTTACTCTTAGTTTATATCATTTTCTGTCATCCAGATTGTCATTTGGAGTGTCTTCTAGACTGTTATTTGGACTATATTTCAGACTATCATCCGGATTGTCATACAAACTTTAATATTTTCTGCATTGTTTAGTGCTTATTTAGGATTCGATTTCTTGGATTTTCGAATTGTAATATTTCTTGTAATTGATCAGCATGTATACTTGTAATTAGGACCTTGTTACCCACCATATAGATTTCAATTAAAGCTTCATATTCATCCTTATTTTTTGTTCGTTTCTTTAACTTTGGCTTAGTTTACATCACAAATTATGTTTCTGTAGTTGATCTTTTATATTTGATTTCTCAACTTGTTATTAGTTCAAAACTTGTTAGTTTCATCCTTAACATAGTTTACTTCATCTTTATTAAGTAATTTCATTCTCCAAAGCACATTAGTTTTTATGGTTTCTTAGTTCAAGCATAGGATTTTTCTTTTCCATTCACATAGTTAATGAAGATGTTCATAGGATGGGACTAGTTTTAGAAATAAAATATCTTTATTAATTTTTCTAATTGCTTCTAGATTACATTTATTTCCAAGTCATTTGCATGCCTAGATTTCCTTAAATTTGTTTCATGCTTTACCTTTATAGGATAACATACCTCCAACTTCAAAGTAATAATTAGAAATACATGTTATTGGTTTCTTGATTAATAGATCAATTGATAATAACATCTCATTTCAAATCAGTCTTAAGTAGTACAACTAGAGTCATTTACTTATGAATAAAGAGTAGATTACAATGTTTACAATCACTTGTAATTGGACACTTTTTAGCTTGCATCTCTCTATCGAGGTTAATTAGATTTACTTCCGTTCAGTTTTCTTGTTACCTTTGAAATTCATTTCAATACACCTTCTCTAGTTCCTGTCACATTTGATACATGTCCTCAGAATTTCCAAGGGGAATGGAATTAGATAATTTAGCTTAGTTTTGAGTATTTTTTAAATGCATGTATAGTTTAACTATTGAATTTATTCGGTATATTAAGTAGTTGTAATCTTGCCTCAGATAATATAATTTCTTGGCTTCATATAGTTAGTTATAAGTTGAATCATTTCATTGATAGGGTTATGAACTTGTTCATAGACTTTCTAATTCCTATATTAGAATTTGAATAATTGATCAATAGGTTTCACTATAAAGAGTAGTTTACTTTCGATCAAGTCTTGTTTCTTAGAATAATATTGTTTATATCTTTTCAGTTATTGTTCATAGAGTAGAGTAGTATAGTTTGATACTACTATGATATATTGGTTGTAGTCAAGACTAATTACCTTAGTAGTTGTATTTCTGAAGTTTGACTCAATTTTTCATTTTGAAAGATATTTCAATCTTTTCATTATTAAAATATCTCTACGTTATCCTAGGTACCCTTATACCTTAGCATATATTTTGTATCAAATCCAAGTTTACAAACCCTGCTCAATAAATTAAATATTTGGTGAATTCATTAAGATAATAAAACACCCAACATTTTGGCGTCATTTCCAGGGAGTTTTTGTGTAAGGTAGAATAGGTAGAAATTCCCTATGAAGTTTATTATTAGGTTGGTGGTGGGGTAGCGGTAAGACGAGAGGTAAGAACCTATGCATCTATTGTAACAGGCGCCCCCAAACCAAGCAGTAATAATAGTATTGTAGGTTTTTCATTTAGTTTAGTTTTCCATGAACAAACCTAAATATTTGAAAGGTAGATACGTTAGAACTATCTCTCAAAACTCTGTCAAAATTCCTACTAACCTTTACGGGGGGCATGCCACCCCAACCACTAACTCAGCCGAAAGGTATCGGAAGACACACGTAGGAAGTAGTTCTTTTTGGAGACCTAAAGGTACTCTTACATGAGGATCCATAGAAGGTAGAGAAACCCTGGAAGGAATTTTTAAAGACCCCATTCTTTAAGGAGTTCAAGAGGGTCAGGAATTATAAAATCTTAACCCTCCACTAGTACCAAAACCTAATGATACATCTTTTTCACTAGTAGGGGATCCAAACTTCATCAATTTTATTGATCCTGCGTAGGTAAAATCTCTCTTTGGTAGCTCAATAAATATAGTTGTGTCACAAATTGAGACATCGACAGTAGAACCTACCCTCCCTATAGAATCTAATAAAAACACGGGTGACAACTTCTCTCATTAGAGGAATATCTCCCATGAAAACTAATATTGGGATGACTCATTACCACCTTCGAAGGAGCCTCCTAGGTACACTCTCTTTAAAAATCAAATCTACATGGAGAGATGGGGAGAAAATGAATACCATGATGAGGTTAGAAATGACGAGGAAGAAGAAGAAGTAGAAAATTGAACTAAGGTTACCTTTCGGTTTTCCTATCCTAGAGACTACACAGGATGTAAATATGAAAAACATCCCTCCTTCACTACCTACTTTATATGGGAAGAGTAATGAAGATCCAGACACATTTATGTTCGAGTTTGAAATTCTTTGTAGAATCTATAGCTATCTACAAGATGCTCAGAAACTGAAACTTTTCCTTGATACACTAAAGGATTCTTCTTTAAGATGGTTCATGGGATTAGGAGAGTATAGTATTAGAACCTAGGAAGATATGAAAACTGCATTCCTATGGAAATATCAAGAGTATTGAAAACCTGGAGACTCTCAAAATGACATGTTTAAGATACAACAACTCGAAAACGAGAGCTTAGAAGATTATCTCGAAAGGTTTAGTTATGTATTGAACAATTCTAAATATAATGACCTTCAAGAAGATGCAATACAGACACTCTTCCATAAAGGGATCTCAAAAGACCTGGTAGAAACCCTTAACCTCATGGCATCTAGTAATATCTCTCACAAAACCTTTACACAAATCTGTGAGATGTGTAGAAATTACTTTAGAAGTAGGGGAAAAGTTGGGAGAAATATTCGGTAACCCTACAATAGAAATCCAAAAGGAAATACCTCTAGTTCTAGCAGAGTCACAAGGATAGAATTAGGAAACCTATTGGAAAACTTCAAAACTGATATCTTAGGAGAAACGGGTTCTCAACTAGATGTTTTAAAAGGTAATAAGAGAGAAGATGAAGAGCATGCAACAATGATAATTTTTTGTCCAATATGCAGGACTAAGCATCCCCAATGGGAATTCCCATTGAACAATAACTCCATATGTCACATTTGCATGGACGATCATACAACAGAAAATTTCCCATCGTTTCCTAGGTTACAAGCCATATATAAGAGTGGGGAAGTTGGTGAGACATATAGGAGGCCTTGGAAACATAGATACCAACCAACATATCAGAATTTGTCACCACACCCCCCACCCTATTATCATCCCTACCAACAACCTAAACAATGGAACACTTCAAGTTGGTATAACTGGCCATCCTAGTACTCTCCTCCTCCTCATTTTTCTCAGCATCAGTATTGGCCATAGGGATGGAGGGGACAAGAATATCCCCCATCACCACCTGTCTATGCATATAATCATCCATATCCTCAGCACCCACCCAATATCCATCAATTCTTTCCTAGGTTTCTGCCTCCAGTTCCCCTTATTGCACAACAACCTCATAATTTCCAAAAATCCATTCCCCACGACCTACATTATTACCCGCACAACTTATACCTAACCCTAACAATAATCGAGCTCAATCTTTCAATACAATTGAGTTGCAAAATCTTCCTTCCTATGTTATTTTGACTACACCTGTGCACGAGATCCAATTACAATATGGAAGAGTTGTGAATGACAAACCCAAATCATCAGTCTTCATTTGTAAGGAGGATGAAAAAGAAGAAGACCCCAATGAATTCATGAAAGACTCTATTTTGCAGGATGTCGATATTTCAAAAATTCTAGTTCATACCCATCCTCAGCAAGAACCAACTCAGGAACAAAGAATCCCTCCATTCCTGAAATGACTAGCAATAGAAAAACCTGTGATTCATCTCGATTATGATATTATAAATGAACTAAAAAATATCTGTGTCAAAATTTTTCTATTACAGGATATTAAGGATATACCAATTTATAGCAAGGTAATAAAGGAACTTTGTATCAAAATCCCAAGTAAGGAATATAAATATCCCCTCATAATTCATGTTATAGGAGAGATGTCTGAGTGTATGACAGACCAGTTTAGAATTGCAAAATATACAAACCTGGGAAGCCCAGTAGTAACTGTTATTGTACATAATATTTCCATAGAAAATACAATTATTGATCTAGGTTATGATATTAATATTATGACCACCGTAGTTTTAGAAATTTTACAGTTGGGATAGTTTATCCGACCCACCCCTTCAATCCTAGAGCTAGCAGACCACACCACGGTGAAACCTGTTGGAGTGTTGGATGATTTTATTGTGTCAGTGGCTTCATGGGAATACCCTGTTGAATTTATGGTTTTAGAATCAAAGGATCCTTCTAAAGGACATCCTATTATACTGGGAATACCATGGGTAACTACTAATAATGCCTTTGCAGGATGTAGGGACAGGGAAATGACCATTTCTAATGGGTTGTCTACGCAGAAACGCATTTTATACCCCCCAACACAACCAGTAACTGAAATCTTGTGGTGGTTAGATTTGTATTTTGGGGATGAAAATTTTGAAGACCTTTCCCTTCCTAGTGACTACTCCCAGGCACTTCAGGAGCAAACTACTGAGAATGTGATAAATCAATTTGTTTCTTCAACAACTTGTATAGATTTCCCTTGCTATTTTGATCAATTTGATCAAATTTTTGGAGATGAGTTTCAAGAAAATTTTGACCTCTCAACATTTTTGGATACATCATGTGTCTTTGTAATTGAAGAGCATACAGGGTCTTATACCATACCTTATGAATTTAGCCCTGGAACATTTTGACACATAAACACAAGGCTAAGTGAAAACCAACAAGAGTAGTTTCTCAAGGTTCTTAGAAGTCAAGATGGACCATTTTCATGGGAGTACACTGATATGAATGGTATACACCCTGGAACTTGTATTCACCATATTTACATGGATGCGAGTATACCACCTGTAAGGTAGCCTTAGAGGAAGATGAATCCTACTTTGAAGGACATAGTTAAAGAGGAGTTGCAAAAACTTGGCAATGATGGTTTCATCTACCCAATATCAAATAGCAAATGGGTGTCTCCTTTAGTGGTAGTCCCAAAGAAAGTCATAGGGAAATGGAATATTTGTGTTGACTTCCAAGAGCTGTAAAAGGATAATCTTAAAGACTATTTTCCCTTTCCCTTTATCGACCAAGTGCTAGATACCTTGTCTGACAAAAATACTTTTCTTTTCTTGATGGGTATAGTGGATACAATCAGATATTGATAGCACCTGAGGATCAGGATAAGACTACTTTTAATTTCCCTAGGGAAATATGCCTATAGATTTTTTCCATGTGGCCTGTGTAACGCACCTTCCACTTTTCAAGAGGAAGTCTTAGGAATTTTTGCTGATCTTATGCATGACTACATAGAAGTGTACATGGATGATTTTATAGATTATGGTAATACCTTTAAGGAGGCTCTTAATAATATTGAAAAGGTCTCGATCCTATGTCAAGAGATAAACCTATCCCTTAGCCACGGAAAATGTGAAATATATTAACATAAGGTATAGTATAGGGGCATCATGTCTCTTCATAAGGGATCGAGGTAGAACCTGCCAAAATAGAAGTAATTGTTGCTCTTCCCTCTCCAAAACTGAAAAGGAGGTAAGGATCTTTCTTGGCAATGCAGGATACTATCGACATTTTATTGAAAATTTCACTAAAATAGTTGCACCAATGTTTAAGTTGCTTATGAAGGATGCATAATTCCAATGGACTAAATCCTGTCAAAGTGCTTTTGAGGTCTTAAAGGCTAAGTTATCAGTGGCACCAATAATTAGCGGTCCTTAATGGTCCCTTCCTTTCCATATATCCACTAATACTTATGACATGGCCATAAGAGGGGTCCTAGGTCAAAAGTAAGACCAAGCATGTTATGACATCTACTTTGTTAGCAAGAATTTGACTCCTGCCGAATTGAATTACACTTTTACTAAAAAATAATTTTTGGCAGTAGTCTATGCTATCAACAAATTTTTCCATTACTTATAGGATATGGATTTTTTGTGCATATGGACCACTCTACCATTAGATTCTTAATGAACAAACCAATTACCAATGGTAGGGTAACCCGGTGGCTTCTTATATTACAAGATTTTAACATCACCATCATTTATTATCCTAGTCCAGAGAATTTGGTAGCATATTTCCTCTCTCGTATTCAATATGATGACGGTGATAAACCCATTGCTAATACTTTTCTCAATGAACATCTATTTGTTGTGTCTGTTCAAACTCGTAGGTTTGCAGACAATGCTAATTATTTAGCAACTGGGAAGTTACCAAACCACTTGTCCCTACATGAAAAATGCCGAGTTATAGTCCATAGTTCTAACTACTCTTGGGTTGACAATGACATTTTTTTGTATTGGACCAGATCTTATTATCAAATGATGCGTACAGGAGGATGATATGACAGAAATCCTCTATGCATTCCATGATGGGCCATGTGGTGGGTAATTTTTTTGACAAGTATACAGCATACAAAATGTTGCATTCTAGATATTAATGGCCAAGCGTTTTCAAGGATGCTTCCAAGTATGTTAGAGGATGTGACAATTTCCAAAGAATGGGTAGACCTACGTCAACTGAAGAGATGCCCTTAAAGCCTCAGGTCATGATTGAGCCTTTTGAGAAATGGGCTCTTGATTTTGTAGGGCCAGTATCTCCCATGTCTCTAAAAAATAATTATATCCTGGTTTGCACAGACTATGTCACAAAATGGGTAGAATATAAAGCTTTGTTTCGATCCACAAAGAAATCTATGGTATAACTTTTATATGAAGATATGTTTACTCAGTTTGGTGTACCTAGGGAAATTGTCACTAACCAAGGTTCAGTTGAGGCTTGCAAAATTGTAGGTAACAATAGTAGGGATTCTCCCCAATAAACGTTCCCAATCAGCTAGTTATTGTTTGGTATGGGGAATCTGTCCAGTTTGTGGTCTGTCTACCGTGGGTCAAGTAACGGTTAAATCTTTCTTTAGCGGTTGTGTCCCGGTTCACCCTATATTTTTTAGTTTTATGTTTATGTATGATATGCAACTGCCTAACTAAGTGCCTTTGATAGAGATAACGAAGAGTGTCACAATGTGATGCGCAATTTCATACCTCTCATCTTACCTCTTTTGCTTCTAAATCATAAACAAGGAAACAAATAATTCTAGTGCTAACTAAATCTATATAGCCTATCCCTAGGGAGCAATACTGTAATTAATAATGAGTAATGTACTATATAACATGCATTTATAATACTACAGATAGATATTCATATTTTAAAATACATGAATATAAGTAGACAGATAACCAAAGAGAAAGCTCATTGTCAATTAAAACATAAATTACTCATATATGATGTGGAAATTTCACAAAAATAAATAGGAAAACATTCAAAACATGGAATAATTCATGAGTTGGAACGATCTCACAGTTCATAGAAACAAGTTGAAATAGAAGTAGTTCACATTCAACCAGTCTATGGCAAGCATTTGAAACTCCACAGCACTTTCTGCAGCCAAAAATATAAACTCGTTATTATCAGATGAAATAGTTCTTCTTACAATAAAATTTCACAGACATAGCCTGAAAAAAGGTCCACCATTACATCAAATTCACCTATATTTATACAAACAACAAAAACTCTTGAACTGCCCTCTTTGCCTTTTGGGCTTCCCCTAATCTTCCCTTTACAAAATTTTGTTTACTACCGTATGGAATTAGAAAAAGATAAATACAATATATTACAAAATTAATCAATCATTTGAAATAGTCCAACTAGGATGGCCCAGCTTTCTCATTCATAAATTTCTTCCATGCATTTGCATCTGTTGCTATGTTTTCAATACTAGAAGGTTCTAGAAATATGATAGTAATATCATACTTAGCAACTTGAGACATTATATTCACCATTATGGTCACAATCAGGGGAAGCTGGTTTTCCAATAAGTGGTTGCTAACTGTTACCTGTGCTATTGCAGTTTTGAGCACCTTCTCATCTAATCCCTTGACTAGGTGAATAGCATGTTCATCCTCTTGCCATCATTCCTGAAATTGATTCAAAAATATTTCATGATTGGGTAGCTCTTCTAACTTCCTTTTAGCAAAGGTCTAACACCAATTTTAAGTTAGGAGAAATTTCCTACAGAATTATGCACAAGCACTCTTCATCCTCCTAATTTTATTTACTAGTTCTTTTGCTGCTTTACTTGCAAATTCGATCAACTCATACTCCATCTTTATTGTCTCTATGTATTTAATGATTATATCCACACAAGTTTCCTTATTTATTTATAACCATGTCATTCATCCCTGTACGACCTCCGAGATATCCTGTGTCCTATCTAAGAAATAGGAAGCTATATTTATAATTCCCTCTAATCGTATTTATACCTGTTGAACCTTTAACCTCTCTTACGCCATCTGAAGCTGTATTTGGTGAATCTTATTCCTCGGTGTAAGAGCATGTTCCTTCAAAGGTTCAATATCTACTTTCTGCTCCATGGTTGTCTTTAATGAGACTTCCAGTGAAGTTTTCTGATTTTCCAAGTCTACTATCTGAGTCTCATACAAATTAGCTTTCCCCTCCGTAGTATTATTTTTCCTTTCCAATTCTGCCACCTTATCCTCTAATTGTCCCTTCTTTTGATTCAACTCTTCAATTGAGAATTTCAGATTATCTCTTTCTACCTCGAAAACCTGATGTCTCTGCTGAAGTTTCCCAAAATATACCAAGATGTCCTTAGACCCCTTTTCTATATTGCTTGTGGATAACACCAAAGCATATTTATCTAATTGTAGAGTCTGGAACTCTGCCTTGGATACCTCAATTTCACTAATCATATCTTCATATTTTCTCTTCAAATTATGACTTTCATTTCTCTCCTTTTTTAAGGTCTCTTTTAACTATGTGACCTTCTTTTGGGAATGCTTGAGATCCATCATTATTCTATCCACATTATATTTAGTAGCCAGGTCTGTGGCTACACTATCCCTTGCCATTAATCAGGGATATTTTTCAATACCGCGAACCACTGCTTTATCGGTCACCATCACTCCTGTCTTACCTCCAGTGTTCACCTTTTTCTCTGTTATGTTCACAATCCTCTTTTTGACCTTGTCATAGAAAATAGTATTTAAATTAGGCACTTCATCTTCTTTAGTGGGAATAAAAGGAATCAAATCAATTCATAATACTGACAATGAATCTCCTCCTGCTATGCTACTAGAGGGAACATATGGTCTTACTAGATCAACACAAGGCTGAGTTTTCTCTTGAATTGCATATTTTTGTTCCTCTAGTACCTCTTGTAACTCCTCAGTTGATTTTTCTATATCCTCCTTCTCTTTATCAGCTGATTCTAATGTTAACTTCTCACTTTCCTTTCGCTTTTTTTGGACCTATTCTTCTTCTTTTTTCTTCTCTTCCTCTTCAGTTGCTTTTCTTTTTTCTTCTTCTTTAGATCTTAGCTACTCTTCTGCTTCTCAGGCCAATCTATGTTCCTCTCCTTTCCTTTTATTTGCAACCTCCTCTTCTTTATTCTTTAGTTGCTTAGTAGCCCTCCCCTTTTTGCCAATAGTAGTTATCTTTTGTTTGAAACTCCTCCTTAAAGTTGTCATGTTCTGAGCATTCCGGAAGACCTCTTCATCTTTATCCCAGAAATATGCATACTCAAAATGCACTCCAGCTGCTATGCAATAATCAATAAATTGATCCTCAGATTCATTTCTATGGAAAATCATTTCACCGAAGTGAAAATACTCTAGTTCCTTAACAAATTCTGTTGTATTTTTTACCTTGGAAAATTTTTAACTCCCTATGAAAATAGGGGACTGCAGGATACACTACCTTCTTCTGCTCAAATACGAAATTTCACACTCCGTCAATGTCCAAATGTCTCACAACCTATTTATGGATCACATAGTCTGTATCATACCTAGGTAGAAGGGAAGAAACCCTTGAACCACCATACATTCTTAAATACAAACCTTCTTCTGTCAAATAATAGTTCCTATTATTTTTCACAACTTTTAGAGCTTCCTCTAACATACAATTACACTCAACCAGGAAAATCAATGTGTACAATGGCATAATAAAATCCTCACAAATAGTCTTGTAGTGACTATAATACTTGTGAGCCCAAAATAACTAGCAGGAAGCATATACAGGGGATCGGTCTTTATCCCATTGGCATTTTAATGTTGGGAATGGATGAGTACATAAAATACAATTGATTAAGATTGAAATCATGTAAAACTCTATTTTCTTCTAGGAAAATCCTCCTAATGCTGTACTTATGCAGGCTGACAATCTATTGGACACTATATTGGCCCAATTAGAGATTGTACCTTGGGTGGCTACAAAAATATCACCGGTACCCAACCTAATTTAAACTTCTTCCCATTATCCCTCCCAAAAATTATGTTTAACATCAATGTAATTAACATGTATGGAGTGTGGAGGGTTGATGTTTCGTACTCTCCGGAAGGCATCATACGGATTTGTTTACTTGGGATCATCATTTTTTTAACTGTTTCCACCATATCTAGGTTGATCTCTTTTAGCCAACTCTTAGCCAAATAGGTTTGTGGTGTTGGTAACTTATAAGACATGGCTACATAAGCTGGGCTATATGCAGCATAACCCTACCCCTCGGTGTTGGCCAGTATCATACTCGTTACATCTACTCTTGGTAGAATCTATCCTATCACCTATGAATAGGGGAAAAGTTCAGGTTTGGTAGCCACCTTCATAATTTCTGATCTCTCGATGTTGGCATAGATGTCCACTTACTCATAGCAAACTATGTATTGAAAGAACAACAAAAAAAAGAAAAACATGACAATCTCATCAATGTGCATGCTGAAACTTTTTTCTCTTATCAAGACCAATGGTCCCTTTGTATGTGAAGCTTTTAAAATAGGAAACTTTCCAAAACCTATTTGCCCCAAATCTGTGAAAAATATTCTGCTTGGGAAAACTCTATATCCTCACAACACCCTTGTGTCTACAGGAAGAAATCTCAACGGAGGGAAAATCCTTGAAAACCATAGACCGCTAAAATCCCAAAACCCCCTCTATACAACTAAAAAATCCTCCTACATCCCATGGAAACCTACCGCTACTCAAACAATGGCTGCATAGCCCGCGGTTTAAAATAGTGCAGGAAAGAAAGGAGCGGTGCAGACGGCGAAATGCTCGTCTACACCCTACCCTTATTTTCCCAACAACTGTCAAAGAGGCACTCATGGTCGGATAAAACAAATACCACCACAAAAAATGGCGAGAAAAAAGTGTCAGTTGAGTGAAATGACGCTCACAAAATAGACAGGTCAAACCCTAGAAAAGAACATGACCGCCGCAAAGTCCCATGGGATATGCAATACCTTAACCCTAAACAAAATTATGAAAAAAAAACGATGCTGAGAAAAAAGGTTTAAGTTATATCCTACCTAGAAAATATTTGTGGATGACCTGGATAGAAATGACCTCTACCAGTGCCCGAATCGTTTAGACAATCGACAACTATGCAGTTCCAAATGGGAAATAGACAATGACCGAAAAACAACATTTATGGCCTTATAAGCTCGACTGAGAGAGGGAGAGGTCAAACGGGAGGGAAACAAAAGCGTTAAGTCAACATTGGATGGGAACTTGTGAGCGGATGTGACACGTCAGAAAGATTTGGCATATCATATCTGGGATATCGGATGGAAAACACCGAATTGCCAAAAACAACATCGGGAAGTCTATCAACTATCAAGTATCGGTATCGATGAAAACTGTGGGAAAATGTCAGATGGATTTGGTACTGAGCCTCCACAACGTCGTCCAACAAAATAACTAAGCTTCCAGTTCACTCCACAAGACACGCCCGATACGGCGGGAATCCAAAAATTATTCGGATATCAGAAGACAACAAACGAATGGAGACCTAGTTCATTGGAAGTGCTCCAGACTAAGATTCTAGAATATCTGCAAACAAACTCCAATGTAATAGATGAAACAACATCCACTACATCGGAGAAATACCTTGGAACACTCCCGATGGAAACATTAGCTAGCTAGTCATTTACGCACCCGATGTATCAAAAAAGTAGTCAACTGTGCATCTGATGTAAGCAAACAAACCTTCAAGATTTTTCAAAAATTCAAGCCATGGGAAAAATCTTGGTGAATTCATGAGATTTTTTAAGCCTTCTAAATACTAAAAATACAAGGGGGGACCCTTAAATTAATTGGGGAAAATAGTTGTATCTGCAACAGGTTCTCAATTCACCTCCAAATTGATGAAAGAAATTACCACAAAGTGTGGAATCTGACATTGTAAGTCCTCACCCTACCACCCATAGGATAATGGCTAGGTAGAATTGACCAACAAGGTATTGGAAGCTATCTTAACCAAAACCATTCAACTACATCATAACGATTGTGAAGATAGACTGCCAGAGGCCTTGTGGGCCTATTGAATAACATGGAGAAACACTACTAGACATACACCCTATGAGTTGGTATATGGGAAACAAGTTCTTTTACTTTTCAAATTTCAATTTAAGACCTTTTGTATGGCTTTACAGTTAGGCATGGATCTGGAAGAGGCACAGAAACAACGAGTTTTACAGATTAATGAGTTAGATGAGATTAGACAAGATGCACTGTAAAGAACAATGTTGATACAAAATCAACGGAAAAAATGGCATGATAAATTTATTGAAAAAACAAGTTTAATACCAGCGATTGGGAATTATTGTTCGACTCAAGGTAAAAAAATTTCAAAGGAAAATTAACTACCCATTGGATGGGTCTATATGAGGTAGTTACACCTTTTGATAATGGGTCATTAGAAATCAAGACAATTGATGGCTCACAAATTTCCTTTATTGTAAATGGACATAGACTTGGACTTTATCATCGACCAATATCTAAACAAGATTTTGTGCAGAATGCCTTACAATAGAAGGAGATGGAGCTGGTTGAAGAGGAAGTCATTCCTCCTTCTCCTGGTTCTTAAATTATTTTGGGTTATCTTCATTTGTATATATGTAAATATACTTTTGATTCTTCAAATAAATAAAATTCATTTCTAACAAGCTAACTGCATTTATATAGGGAATTCATTCTTATAATCAGCTTATGGAATTTTTTCAATTAAAACAGGAAGACACTTTTCCTTTTCCTAATTTTGATAAATTTCATATGACTTTTCATTGTACATATGTTTTTGTTGTGAATAAATTTGAATAATCTAACAAGTGGTTTTGCAGTTTGATTACAAGAACCTTTTCTCTATAATCAGCTCAGGAAATATTATCTGAAAGGGAAGTGCTCTAAAAAACTCATAATGCATCCTAACTCCTTCTCTTTTGATTATTGTTGAAATTGAATTTTATAGTGAAAAGTTAAAGTGTTCTTTATATATTTCTAACCAATTTTTTCTATGAGTCTTTTTTATTAATTTCATTTTTACGCTTTTATATATGGTATTTGATTCAGACATGCATATTTCTAATTTTTCATTAGAACAATTGCTTAAGACCTACTCTAATCATCATGTTTTTCAAAATTCTATCTTACACCTATGGGATACTAGTTCATCCTAGACTCATAATCAAAACTTGTATCTTAAGAATTAATTAAAAAGGTATCCCAAGAGTGAGTGATATTTCTACTTTTGGGGAACATTACTGATCTTTTATGAAGAAGATAGACTGAGAGGTCAAGGAACAACTTTAAGTTATTCTCTTTTGACATGATCTATAATTTCGGCTATTATAAATAAAGTTACTCATAAGGTTCACTCTTAAAATTTGAATGATGTGTTTAGCAGGATTAACATGCTCTAGTTCCAACCAACATCCACATACTAAAATCATTATACAAAGAAAACCCGTTGGGGTACTAAACAAGCTTGCTGGAAGCAGGGCCATGCTAAGTAAAATATTAAACAAGGAAGCTCGGTAAATGCAAGTGAACCCATTAGGGTATTGAACAAGCTCACTGGAAGTGGGGCTATGCTTGCATGGTATCAAGATAAATATGTTGGGGTACTAAACAGGCCTGCTGGCAGTGGGTAAATATCAAGTAAAAGAATGGTTGTACGTTGGACTTGGACCCTGTCATCTAATTTAAACAATACATAGGATATGATTATCCTAGAAATGGGACCCATAACTATAGAAATATCACAAACTCCAGGGTGAACTTTATCTATATTCTTTGGATGACATGAGATCCTTAAAATGATTCATAGATGACTAGTTTTCCTATGGCATTTTCACATCAGTTATACTATCACTATTCATGTGGTCTTCCTAAGAACTGTTATTTTTTTTTTGGATGAATGTACATATCTGAATCATCGCCATTTATTAGTTAGTATTTATTTTTTATTATGAAAATAATAACATCATTTTAGAGCGATTGACTAGACTATTAATTGAAAAAATTTGAATATTAATCAGTTTTCTTTTGATGGCTTGAGGACATGCCATATTTTTGCTTTGGGGGAAACGTTCAGAACTGCCTTTACTTTCTGATTATTTATAAATAGATTCATTTATCTATGACAAAATGATAGGTGTTTTCAGGATAATGCAAGTAGAAGAAGATTGTTCCAATCCATGATAAAGAAAGAAGAGCGTGACTAAAGTTTCAGAAAAGCAGGCTTACATCATCCTTTTGTGTGCTGATAGCCCCAGAAAAATTCTCTGTATAATTAGCAGTAGTCAAATCTAGCAAAGCAAATTTTGTATAGAAGGTATGTATGAAGGATTGAAGGAAGGGTCGAATGACGATCCAAATGAAGTGTCGAATGGTGATCCGAATGAAATCATAGCGTATAACAACATGATTTAGTATGGTAAGGTATTTAATTTTGAATTCTGCTAACATAATCGAATTGACTCACCATACTAGGGATCAATCAAATGTCATCTCTGCACTCAATCTCATTCCTTTTCTCATCTCGACTTCATCAAATAATCAATTAACCATGCATTATTTTGATTTTCATACTCATTTCTTTGGCTATCATATGGTTTTAACTCTTTATTAAGTTATATGCATATGATATGTCATTGTATTAATTAAAATCCATCATCATCTTTTATGTCACCTGTGTTTATAATCTCATGATCAAAATTACATTCAACCTGTCCAAAGTTTACTTTGGACATGGTTGAATATATCATAACCATATGAATTCACCAATGCAGGCATCTTTATGATGGAACATGATTCAAGATCTTTGCATGATAATGTGATCATTCAAACATGCTAAATATCTGCTCACAATCATTCAACCGTTCACATTTTAAACCAAATCTTGTGTGAATTTTACTTCATTCTTCTTTCCCTCATCTTTTCTGAGTCTATCAAGCCACATCTCTTGCAATTGTTTTACATCCCCTATATCCATCAACATCCCTAGACCTCAAATGTCAATCCGCTATGAGCCTGGAAGCTACTAGGATTTTCTCTTTATCCCTCAATTCAAACTATGTCGTGAAGTGTTTCTTTGAGCAGGTTGGGGTCAGTTCCTTCGTCTTCTTGACGGCCATGATGACGAGATCTCACTGCTATTCGCTAAAGGATTTGATGGAAAAATGGCTAAGGTTGGACATCTTATCTTTCCTGTGATTAAGGAGTCTATTGCATTGTCCACAAAACATCCTAGAGAGGGTTCCCATTGGCACAAGAACCTCTTTCTGCCATGGAAAACTTGTGAATTCTCCATTAGGGATGAATACCAACATGTTGCAAACACAAAAGGGTACCACAAGGAGTGGATTAAACCCTTGAGCCCTTGACTATCATCATCCGGATGATCACCTATGAAGGTAAGTAAACCATTTTCAAAGCCTTCACCTTAGATTATTAGCACATTTCGTTAATAACTAGGCTCTGAATTTCCCATTTTATTTTTTAAAGAGCCTAGAAAAAATGTCGAGCCATGTTAGGAAAAATATCACTAACCCCTTTGGTAGCCTATATCACCACTATATCATTAAAATCTTGATCAGTCATCAGTTGAAGGAAAAGGGGAAAACCTGGACTAGCTTTGTGTTTGAACTACTGAACCCCCATTTGGTCAAGATGCTCCTTGCTAAAGCCTCTGCCTCTCGAAAGCGTCACCAATTCCAAACTCATGCTGATAAGCTTGCTCAAACCCCAGCCCAAGTAAAAATAAATTCTATATCTATGAGGTTTGATGAGGGTACCTCAGGAGAAAATCACCTTTTCCATTCATCCTCCTCTCTTGAGCCTATCCAGAAGGATACGACCACAAAACCCCCATTATTTTCACTGATACCCATTAATTCAAGAAAGGCCAATCATGATCAGTCTGTCGACCAAACCATCGTCCAAACTATCGATCAGTCAGTCATTCAGCTAATGCACTCAGATAGCCATGATGACCAGATAGATGACGTTGTCCTTGAAAAACCCCTTCATGCGTTAGCCAATGTCTCTGCCTGTTTGCTTGAAGATCCTGCTTTTGAACTTGCCCCTACACACATAAAAGATAAGGCTCCTGAGGAACACACTACATCTATTGATCTTGAACCATGTCTAAATGGATTGATCCCTCAAAAATATCCTGAGCCTTTTGCAGAACCATATACTCCACTCCATCAGACTATGAATAGATTGACTCAAGACATAGCACAATTAAAAATCCATAATGAGAAGTATGCTGAATTAATATCTGTTGCGGAGAGAAATTCCTATGGCTTGGGGTACCACAACAAACAACTTGACTCTAGAAATCAATCCTTTCCAATATGCAATAGAAATCAAATATCTAACAATAAAGGATCAGACCGCGTACCTTATTCCGGATGGTTGAAGTAGATCCACGTTGTGCTTTCCAACTTTAGCTTGAATTGATTGATCACTTCCCCAACAACAAGTAAGCAAGACAAGCATACTATATATATTGGTGTTCGATCTATTCTAGCATATATAATCAACAATGTATAAGAATTTGAAATAATCCATGGATAAAAAATTCATTCAAACATACATTATAGGTCAAGAAAAGATATTTCTATTAATATAAAATCAGAGATTACAATGGATACAACCTCTGTCGGCACGTCTGTGAATCAAAGAAACGGAATCCCCCACCTGGGCCTGCACCACCTCAATCCTCCATCTCTCGATAGCAAGCTCACAAGCAAAAGGCAAGCTTGGGAAGAACACAAAAGTGCTCCAAGAGACAAAGGGATGCAGACTCAAGCACAAGTTCCGGCAATAATGGACTATAGTTTCTTTGCTCTCAATTCTCTTATGCCTTCAATGTATCCAAAGATTTCCTTCTATATATTTTCAAAGGAGTTATGAAAGGTTGAATTCGAGTGATCTCAAGACATATGTAAGGCCAGGAGTCAAGTGAGTTGGATCCATGTCAAGGAAAACTCCAAAAGGATTTGGATTTTGCACACATCCCAATGTATGCGGTTTTAGGGGTCAAATCCGCGTATATACACGATTAGGGGTTTAAAAGTCATGTGTATCAATTTTCATATGTTTGTAGGGATGGTATAGGGAGGGAACATCAAAGGAAAAAAAATGGTCCAAGGGGTCTAAGGTGTCTGCAAAGGGACAGGGGAAGGCCATAAAAGTGTGATTCACCTGGAGTGGTAAAATCAGCTATGACATATGCCCCCTAATGTGTGAGGTGAGAGGGGTCATACGATGGCCAACATACATTATAAGTCCATCCTAGAAGTGGAGTGATGAAGGATACCAAATGGAATACCAGCCACCCAATCAGCATAGTACAATGATACAACTCTGCACATAACTGCAAATACATATAGCAGTCCCTGGATACATAAGAGTACAATGGCCATGAATAGGCATGATACAAAATATCACATAAGTGGTCATCGCCACGTACAATATACATAAATCACAATATCCATGATGAGGATATATAAAGGATCATGATCTCCATAATGGCTGAAGATATAGCTAGATCTCCATAATAGCTAGAAATGTCTGACATATACTAGAATCAAGTCACGAGAGCTGAAATATCATGCACACTAGCACGATCAAGGAGGTAGCATATAAGAGATGCCACCAATCTAGAAGGTATTCTACACAAACTGCTATGAGTATATGTCCTACTGTGTGAATGGAGGTGTCGAGGTCGAACATAGTAGTCCATTGTTTGATTATTGGCCATTAATTTATACCATTAACAGATGTGAGATCACCCACCGATAATGATAATGGGAATCAAGGTACTAGATTGCAAACTAACAAGTGTAAATAAATGTGTTGAGGTCGAACACTTGAGAGGATCCATTGATCAAGGGACATTGATGTATTCCCAAAAATTGTCAATGGCAAGAGAACCTGCCACTGATGACTGCAAGTATTAAGGCACTAAAAATGATTCTAGATTCCAATCCCAAAATAAATGATCTAGAGTCGATGGGATGAAATCCACTAGAAATAGGGCATTAATTCATCCCCCATCATCCAACATGAGGTACTCAGAAAATATGTATAATGTGGAAGGACTCGATCATAAGGTGCATGAACCAGTAACTATATCGAGAATGGCCAACATGAAAAGTCGAGATAACTGAGGAATGGCCCACTTAGGTTTCAACTTCCTTTGAACAAGAGCATAACGGTGAATGGTGACTTAATAAAGGCAACATAGAATCGATATACAAAGCTCGTACATCTTTGCGACACATGAGGCATCGATAGAGGCTCCATTGGGAGTGGAAGCTTAACTATTCGGTGGAGATAAACTCAGATAAATGAGTACAGCTCCTAAAGTCAAACTATAAACCCAACCAATGGATGTGATATACAGTGCTCTATTCGAAGGTGACACGACTCGACAGCTGCCAAAAGATAACATCTTTCCTTGTCTGGATTTTTGGTTTTTTTATTTTGTTTTGGACTTTTTCAAATATTTAAAAAGATTGAAAAAGAATAAAACTACTTTATAGTTACAGACTAGGAGGAGACGAGTGTCATAGGCATAAATGAACTAGTTCCAAGCAGTGGAACATACCTATGCTCAATGCAAGGATACATGTGTAGGATAGCGACACTCGGGGGAGGATCCCCTCCCAGTAAAATAGGGAATCAAGTTACAAAGGATATAAAAAATGGCTCTGCATGGCAAGACATGAGACAAGCTCGGACTATATGGCTGAAACTCAATGTCAGGGAAGCCGACATAAGGATCAATGAGGCGGGCAGAGCTCATGATAATGCAATTACAACTTGACATAAGGGAGTCCTGAGGGAAATAAGAAAGCAAAAGATCAAGAGGAGTATGGCTCTTGCGAAATGTCATGGCAATACTATACAACGAACTCCCACACCCTAAGGGACAAAATGTCATCATGGGGACCAAATGCAAATAAGGCGCTAACTAGGGTACCCATGTAAGGTCAAGCTCTACTAGTCATATCATGCCACTTCTAAAACAACAAGAATGTTCCATGACATAATAGAGTGGGTTCGTACCTAAGGCTATAATGAAATGGTCATAAGGTCATGCAAAATACAAATGGTGATGAAACCTAACCTATATGCCAGTTTAGACATGATACCTAAAATTGGCACGAACGGGTCAATCCAACGACTGAAATAGAACTCAAAAAGGTCTCCTACATCATAAATTAGTCCAAAAATGGTCCAAAAGGATTAGAAACAGTCCAAACCATAGGAAAGTGGGTAAAAATTTTCAAACATTTGAAAATTTTCTATAAATAGTACAAAATTCAAAACATTATAAAACATTTGAAATTTTTACCCATTTGAGCTCAAAACTTCAATAGTGAATTCCAAGAGATCCAGCTGGCGGAATCCACTACCGTTTTTTCCAAGTACTTACCCATGCTCTACTCTTCCATTTTGATGCAAATTTTGTCAAATTCCATGGTATATTTGGATTTCTAGTCCATTCTAAGATAGGCACCATGGCCCACGCGGAAATTGAGGGTTTTTCACGTATAGGGATGGATATATGTGGAAAATTCCCTCATAGTCACGTACATATGCGACTGTTTGGAAAACAGTCGCGTATGCAGCCGCGCTTAAGTTTTTTTAAGTATTCTAATGGGAAAAATTCAAATTTTTGTGCAGGATGGTCCTAGAATGGAGAGAACGTGAACATGGTAATCTAGAAGAGGCAATAAGGGCAGATCTAATGGCTCAACGAGTGTTACATGCATGTGGGATTTACAAATTTTGGTGTCTTTGTGGCTTAAGGGCCAAACCAGGACTATTGAAAATGTTAATGGACTACTGGGATCCAGACTCAGAGTCATTCCAGATAGATAAGATGTCCCTCACCATAGAAGTGGAGAACAAATACTTTATTACTGGACTTTCCCGAAGGGGGGAAGTGGTGAACCTATGCTCTCGTGGGCCCGGAGGTGGCCTGACTATAGATGAGTGCATTGCGGTGTATCTCTATCTGGACACGGAGAAGGTGGGGGGTTAGATCCCAACTAACTCCATACATGTGTTGGGCCTAAAGACCATCCTACTGACACTAGGTAGGATAGCAGGCTTGGCTTCACTTCACTAGGCCTCGCAGCCTCTGATGTTCTATGCAGTGGAGTGCATGAGACCCACGGTATACGATTAGAGCACTACACTACTGGGCAACATGAAACACCAACTCAGTGAGTGAAAGATGGGCAGAATGTGAAACTTAGGCTTTAGCAGCATACTAAGCACGTTTTTTTTTTAGCGTGTTCTAGGATTGAGCCCTAGAGTTGACGTTCCTCTACACATGGTTCGAGATATGGCCCAACGGTGTTGGTCGAATGCGATGTGCATACTGGGTGGAGGTAGGGTGTCGAACCCCTATCCATCTGATTTATTTCCGTACTGGTGATGACAGATAGTTGCCATCGATGAGTACCCCTATGCGGGGATATATTTTCGGGGGGATCCGAACATGCTACTACCACTAGGATCAACATACGGTGACATAGGTAACAAATCTCGACCCTTTTTTAAAAATTTTGAGTTATTTAATTTTTTTGTGTTCTATGATTATGTGGAATCAAAAGACATATTTTTGGGTCACAATACATAGTGACATCTACCATATGCATGCAGATGTGGGACCATGGTGGCCTGAAGGCTTCCCTCGTCATATACGAAGGGGAAGAGGATGGGATGTGGAGCGGATGCTCCAAAGCATTAATACCAACTTCGTGAGGCTGACACACAGAGTACCCATGGCGCAAGTTGAGGACTTGCCTAAGGCCATGCAGCACCAGGTGGTGGGTGTACCATGAACATGGGTGCGGTTATTTCAACAGCTAGCTAGATTTGTAGTGACATTCCATGATCACAACCCCCCTCCTCCTCCATAGGCTTAGATACTTGGGAGTGATACACTTTTTATTCCTGTGTATTATATTTTGGTGGCTTGAGAGCCCCATTTTTGTATTATGACACTATGTATTACCACATTTTGGATGTTTGTAAAAATTTTATGATGATCGGTTTATTTATTTACATGTGTAAAAATTTATGTTTGCAATGAGCTTATTGTGTATGAAACAAATGCCAATCTAACATGTAGTTAGCATATGATTCAGCAACTTGATTATTAATTCTTGCAATATGTATGTATGTCATATTGTCAAATTGTCATTCTAATAATATCACACATAAGAATCTTCTAAATAATGTCGGATCTCTAACATGGTACAAACCATTAAGCTGTGACACTACTAACTCCAAATCAAGACGTACCTGAAGAGAGAGAATGCCGTGTAAAATGGCATCCCGTAGAAGCTCAATAACGGAAATATATTCAGCAACATTGTTTGAAGATGGCCGTAAACATACACCTCCTGAAGACAATACCTGACCCATAGGAGTATAAATCACCCAAGAAGCAGAGACTGAGTGTTGAGTGTGACGGTTCACACCATCCATGAATCCTACGAAGGTGGAAGATTCCATTGACATATTCCAAAAAAAACAGAAACTAATCACAAAACCGATCACCATAAGAAAAAGACCTACCTATGCAAAACTGTACAATAATATACAATAACTAGCCTTGGCTAAAAATCATGCATAGTACTTTTTGAGATAGAGCCCATTTCTAGGCTCTGCCAAGGCCATTCCCTTAGAATCCACTAACTCATAAGTGCCCTTATCTAACACATGTTTGACAATGTAAGGACCACGCCACATGGGGTTAAACTTTCCTGCCCACAAGGGTTCTTTCGGTTGATCCCACAAAAGGACCAAGTCTCCCTCACTAAACCTCCTTGGATGGAAAGACTTATCATATTGGACCTTTACGCGATGCTTATTTACTTCTAGAGCCACCAAGGAATCTCGATGCTACTCATCCAGTTGCTCAAGGTGGACCAAATTCTCCTCCAACGGGGAAGTGTCTAAGTGTCTAGCAAGAGTTCTATGGCTAGCTTCAAAGAAGGAATCTTGCATTCAACCGAAAATACCGACTCCACTCCATATACAAGTTGATATGGAAAAAAACCCGTGGAAATCTTAACAACGGTTCTATAAGCCCACAAAGCAGGATATAATAGAATGTGCCAATTATTCTTGCTTTGTGCGATGGTTCATTGGAGAATGGATTTGAGTGATTTGTTCACTGCTTCTACCTGTCCATTCGCTTGACGGTAGTAAGAGGAGAAATGCTCTTGTTTATACCCTAACTTTGATGCCAACTCTTTTATCATATGATTCTGAAAGTGTGAGCCATGGTCAGTGACAAGATATTTTGGAATCTCGAACTAAGTAATAATCCGGTTGAATACAAAGTGCATGGCTGTCTCACCATTGGATTTAAATTTAGGCATAGCCTTAGCCCATTTCGTGAAGTAGTGAACATCCACTATGATATGATGATGCCCCCCAGCTGAAGCTGGGTTGCAATCCATAAAATAAAGCCCCCACTTAGTGAAGGGACCAGTGTTGATTATGGAATGTAACAGGGCAAGTTTCGAGCGCATATTACATGTGAACACCTGGCAAGGGTGGCACCTCTTGACCACATATACACAATCTTTAAATATCGAAGACCAAAAATAATCTTCTCTTAAGATTTTTTGGGCTGTAGAAAGCCTAGATAAATGACCACCACACGCCCCTCCATCGAAATCATTCAGCACTACCTCAGCCTCTTCATGAGTTAAAAAATGACGTAAAATGGAATCTACCCCACGGAGGTACAAAGTGTTATCCACTATGAGGTAATTCTTAGACACGTGGTGTAACCACCATCGTTCATCCCATGAGAGGTGAGTAGGGACCTTCAATGTTTGTAAATATATAATGATATCCCCATACCATGGGTCTAAGGTTGAGATTAAGAAGATGTGCTCATCAATAAACATATCTTCACAAACCAGCTCCTCGGCCTCGCTTGGGAAATCCGATATAAGCTCTGCAAAAATTAATGATTTCTTCGATCTTGCCAAAACAAAATCGAGATTGAATTCTTGCAGGATGACAATACATTTATTATATTTTCCCCCAATCATCCTTCGAGTGAGGACGAATTGAAATGGATTGGGATGATCTACAACCAAGGTCTGGCGAAGGAGAATATAATGTCTCAACCGTTGAACCGCATGTACGGTAGCTAAGGAAAGCTTCTCAACATGGGAATAATGGATCTCCGCGTCAATAAGATTTCGGCTCAGATAATATATGACATGCTCTTGGAGCTCCTCATCCTCTTGAACCAAAACCATACCAATCGTCTCCATGGACGCGGCCACATAAAGTAGAAAATCACAGCTATAGTCTGGGGGACTAATCACCGAGGCCGATGCTAGGGCTCGCTTGAGCGCATCAAAGGAATCATGGGATCACTCATCCCAACAAAAGGTGGTGTCCTTCTTCAAAAAACACATGAAGCCTCTAGTAAAATTGGCAAAATTGACAACGAATCTCCATAATAATTTTGTCATGCCTTGCAAACATTGAAGATGATGAATGTTTTTTGGGGAGACAACTGAAGTATTGCCTCAACCTTCAAAGGGTTGACTCTTATTCCCTCTTTAGAAACGATGAATCCTAATAAGCAACTAGACTTTACACAAAATATGCACTTGTGAGGATTTAACCTAAACAGATAATGGTGGCACCTTTTGAATACCAATCTCAAATTATAGGAATGACGCATTCTCATATGAGAATGAGCAGCAAGTTCATCCAAAAAGACTTCGATAATCGATTTGAGATCGTGGAAGATCAAGGTCATGGCCCGCTGAAAAGTGGCTCTGGCGTTCTTAAGGCCAAAAGGCATTTTTCTATATGAAAAAGTTCCTCAAGGACAAATAAATGCTGTCTTATGGTGGTCCTCAAGTTTAATTTGTATTTGATTGTATCCAAAAAAGCCGTCCATAAAGGAAAAAACCTAGCTACCCGCACACTCATCCAAAATATGATCAATAAATGGTGTGGGGAAATTGTCCTTAGGACAGGCACAATTCAAATCATGGAAATTAGTACATATGCATATCGCTCCCTACTTCTTATCAACCAGAACGGGATTTGAAACCCACTCCATCAAGGGAACGGGATAGATAAAACCGGATTTCAACAGTTTCTCTATCTCTGCCTTAATCGCGGGTGCTTTCCTAGGATTCACCACACACAAGTGTTGTTGAACAAGCTTAGCATTGGGATAAGTCTTAATCTCGTGTTCAACAATGCGATGGTCGATACCTGGCATTTCATCATAAGAAAAAGCAAATATATTACAAAATTCTTTAAACAACTCGGTACATTCTTGAATCTCAGCATGGGAACATTCTGCCCCAATATAGACATTCTCTATCTTGCCAGGATCATGAGAGATATTGATAGGAATCATTGGAGATATATTTTCCATGTTTCCATCAACTATCGAACCAAGAGAGTTTAATGGAACCATGGGACGACCAATTCTCTCACTAAGAACCTCCCTAAAGTCCTCACGCTCCAAGCGGTCAAGCTCAGGAAGAAAGTAAGATCTATGATGGAGCTCTTCCCATGGTGGCTAAACTCCCGACATGGCCTCAATAATCGCTTTGTCTGAAGGAAAAACACTATCAAGGCAGTCATGCACGTGAGAAGACTGAACTGCCCATGCAGGCAGCACATACAGGTCCTCCTCCTCCATCTGTGAAGAGGAAGTACTAGGCTCTACAACATACTCAAGATTAGCTTGATAAGCTACCATAGTTGTAGGAAGTAGCACATCCATCACAATGGGATCACTCAAAGTATTCGGTGTAGGAAGAATCCAAGGGTCTTCCATATGACTCGTGCAAAAAGACACCAATCTCATAGATGTCGAAGCCTCAATGGAACTAGACCCTATCATAAGGATAGGTTCAGGACAACTAAAACTTCCCATGAGGGATGGATACATGCGCACACCCACACTCCTATTTGCCGACTGAGAGTGCTCTACAATCGGGATCGAAGCTCCTAAAGATGCGGTAATCGACGGATTCTTGAATGAAGTTTGATCAATCATAACTATCTTCCCATTAAATGGAAAGCATACAACATGAAATAGGGAAGAAGCTACTGGTTGCATACTATACATCCAATTCCTACCCAATAAGAGATTGCAGTCAAGGGGCACATTAACCACCTTGACCTCTACACAACTGTCTTCCCTCCCAAATAGACCTTAAGGGAAGGAAGGATCCCATGCAGCCTAAACAATATTCCATCAAATGTAGTTAACATGGTTGCCGATTTAGACAACTCATGGGAACCTAAACCCTTCCAACATCATAAAGACATCACAGAACCAACAACACCTTCATCAATCACGGTGCGCTTGACGGTCATGTTGAGACATTCTACATGATTCAAAAGAGACACATAGTAAGGAAAGCGAGGCTGAAGTCCTGTGGTTTCAAATTCAATCACGGAGGAAGAATTATAATCATTCACACCAAGGGCAGAAAGAAAATCCTTCCTTTGCGAAGGACAACTCTGAAGTACTTCTAGTGCAGACATCGCACAAGGACTGTGGCCCAAATCCTTGAAAAAAGAATATTTCTGAGCATCTTGGGCATTAGGATTGTGCCCAGAATGCTTAAGGACTCCCTTAGGAATGTGAGGTGTAGATTCAGGTTTATCCATAGGTTTTTCAATACGTAAATGAGTCCCCGGTGGATCGGGTTCCTTTCTTGGGATGGGTTGTGACGAACCATAGTCCTTCGCATGGGTCACAACTTTTGCAGCACATAACATGTTAATGCAACCATGACCACTACCCTCCGGTAGATCTTGATGAACAATAGACTGATAATGGGTGCTCGAGTTCATATTTTGATTCTGAGGTAAAGGGTTAGTCAACATAGCTGGGCCTTGTGCTAAGAACCTCGAGGCTTCATCAATACCAGGGCACAAGTAAGTGAGGTGATCTTCCTTACACAACTTGCAAGGAAATTTAACCTTACATTTAGCTTCCTTGTCCCCCCCAGCATTACGGGTGTTCTTGTCATTATTATTATCATTTTCATTCCTATTCTCACCCTTACGATTGTTCTTACCCTTCTTTTTATTCCTTTCGGGTTGCTGATTACCCTTCTGGTCGGACGATTGCACCAAAAGCACACTCACCGTTTGGGTGGGTTGAGATGAAGTCACGGATTGTCCTGAAGCAAATTGGCTGATTGACAATTGACTAACTTGTTTCACAACAAATCCACAAGTTTAGCACTCGCATAACCAACAATGCCATCGGCATGTGGTCCAGGTTTAACTTTGGGGTCGAAACTAGAACACGGAGCATTGGGAATGATCTCATATAACAAACTGGATTGAGCATAAATCAAATCCAGTTCCTGCACCCTAAAAATGGCTTGTTCCTCATTTTGCACTCCGGATGTAGAAACATCCTTCACTATATAAGGCAATAACGACTTAAGGAACCATTCGAGGAGTAATTTTGATGGTATAAAGGATTTAACAACCTCTTCTGTCTATGCCACTCTTGGATATGACCCGATATATGTGTGGTTTTATCCTGTAAAAATGTCGACAAGAGTTCTATACCAACATCATAAGGCACTCATAGCTAGAAGTGGTTAAGAAAAGTCACCTATAGGTCATAGAACAAAGTGAATGCCCCCCTAGGTAGCTCTATATACCATTTCATGGCAGGCCCTGTAAGGGTGCAGTAAAAAAGCCTTAAACGGATTGAGTCCTGGTGTAAGGAATTTGAAGAGCAAAATAGGTGAAAGGTAGTAACGTGTTCGCTTGGATCTTCTCCCAATTTTCCCTCAAATTCGTGTATGTTTGAGGGAATCTTAGTAGGGACAGCCGGCCAAGCCGGGTCATGAGCTATAGGATCGTTCGTCAATCTCGACAAGCTAGGAATATTTAGCGTTGTAAGGAAAGGAGCCTAGGATGAGTAGATCGATGGACTGCTCCTTGATAGTTTTGATTCACATAGGTCTGATTACCGTAACCACCATGGCCTTGGCCATAGTTCCCTCCTCCCATTTGACCCATATAGGGTGGCATGGAAGCACCATAGTGTGGTGTACCTTGACTATTCGGAGCTACAAAGTTGTAATTTGGAGAGTAAGCAGGTTTTTGATACCTGCACCGATAAGGTGAAGAAACCTGCCCATACTGTGTTCCATAATAAGGTCCATAAGTCATCGCATGAGATGTCCCATGAGACACTCCATAAGTAGGAATATACACTCCAGAAGTAGGAATATACATTCTGGAGGTATGAATATATGCTCTAGAAGTGGTAATATGACCTCTAGAAGTATGAATATGACCTCCCAAAACAACAGGTGGTACTTGAACTTGAGACACAAATGGTCGAGTAACCGCAGTACGGACATGACTCGTAGCAACGTTTCAGCCCGAAGGACCACGTGAATGAGGTGGATGTTGAACATTCAAAGAACTAGGGATGGAGGATGAAGGGACATGTGTAATTATGTACATTTTATTCCCTATAGTCACTCGTCTCGGATCTGTTATCCTAATAGGATCACTAACCCTAGACCTAGGAGGAATATGTGATGTAGCTTCCACTGCCAAGATGGAAGGTGCAATGTGACTTGTGCTCCCAAACCTCTCTGTATGGTAAGGAATGAGAATACCCCTAGGCATAATGTTAGGCTCAAACTCATATTTGACATGAAATGCCAAATCATGTGTGGGAAAACCAGACATACCATAACTACCATAACTAGTGCTCGTGGGTTCAAAATGAGTCTCATCATCCTCCGGCATTCCATACCGGCAATGTGTCAATGGGGGATCAACACTAGAGTAAGTAGGTCTATCATGGAAAGTAACTATCTAAAAAATTACAAGACCTAACTCAGTCAAATCAGGTGAAGGATCATAGTTAGGAGGAAACTCCCCATCTTCCACTTGAATGGGAGAAGGTGGTTCAGGAATACCTTCTACATGGTCTCCAATCATGTGTGAATCAATGTGTGAAGTAGTCCACCAGGACTGTCTATTTATCTCTCCCAAAGGAGGAGGAGATGTAGAATGTGGAAGCCCTACTAAATGACAAGAATGGTGAAGAGCCACACCCGAATCCACAATGACTCAAAAAATATAAAAGGCTCTCTATCTACACAAACCTTAGGCAAGCTAACGTGCACAGAGCAATCACCAATAAAATCTAAAGCCAAACACAAGCAATCAAGAGTAGGACAAGTGAGCTCCTGAATGAATTAGGTATGTCTCTCCTAGGAGAGGCTTGAGACTCCCATACACAATAAGCGGAGGTATGTAACCAATTATTGTGGCCCTCATCTTCAACACATAAATCGACTGTGTTGTCTGACCCCAACCTGGCTAGGACACCCATAGAATAATGCCTACAGATTACCCCCTTGATATCTTAGGTAAGGCCACTAATGTCACCTCAATATAATCAATGCTCAGGTGGACACTCGCAAGCGGGATTGACTGTATGGGCAGGTAGCAATGCCCGAAACTCTCAAAAGAGCCCCTAGATATGAATACAATCCTCGAAATATCTCCATTGCTACTCAGTTATGACTAGGGGTCATTTCAATCAATAGCCGCTCACAATGCCTCGTGCTTAACTCCCTTTTGAGAGGAGGATCCTGAGAAACATTGGTTATACCAAGGAATTTCACACACTCACCTGGACAGACACATACATGTTGTTTTTTAGAGGTCTTGGAGATTTTACTCACAATGAACTATTCCAAGACCCTAAAACCTAATCTTGTTGGTGAACCCTATCAAATAAAATAGTGTAGTTCATTTTAATTAAGCGTTGATTTTAATTGGCTTTATTACTCAAAAGAGGTATATGGCCGTGCAACTAATGGCATTATGACACAACATGAAGCAAAATGCACACCTAACAATCAAGGCAAAAGCATTGTGTCCATGAAAAACAGGGTATGCTACTATGTGAAATGCACCATTTTCTTCAAATGATAAATGCAAGCTTTCCTATATGAAATCCTGACTAATACTCCAAATCAATTCTAGTGCAAGTACTATGCAACATGCAAGATGCAATGCATAATGATAAGCAAATATTTTTGGATTTTTTGAAATAAAAATGAGATATTAAAGAAAAATAATGGTTCTACAACCCCCAGACTCTACAAGCACACTCAAGCAACAATCAAGCAAAGTACTAAGGTAAAAGAATAATGCACTAATCCCAAAACAAAAAATCAAAAATGCAATGACAAGAATATTCTTCAAAAAAAGAAATTTTACCCTAAAAAAAATGTCTCTGGTCAGAAATAGAGGTGTATAAAGACTCTAGCAGTATCAAAGGAGACTCAGCAATCATCAAAATTCACCCAGCAACAATCCATCTTCCTCTAGAAGGAAAAACTAAGTGCATATGTGACTATTCGCAGTAAAACCGTGTGTGTATGCGGAAATAGCAGTGAAACCCACATATATACGTGACTCTAAGTTAAAAACTCACGTACAGGAAGAAAGGTGCATAAAAATAAAGGAAAACATACAAGCTGAGACAAACTTCACACCAATCAGACACAACCAGGAAAACATGCCCCCAGACCCGACACACAAACAAGAGAAAAAAGTGCAATTCAAAGTCATTGAATGCCGATAGAAAACCCCCAAAGGACAACTACTAGGAACTCCCCAGTGAAGTCACCAATTTTGTTACGAAGAGAAATTCCTATGGCTTGGGTACCACAACCGATAGCTTGACTCTCGAAATCAATCCTTTCCAATATGCAATAGAAATCAAATATCTAACACTAAAGGATTAGACCTCATACCTTATTCCGGATGGTTGAAGTAGATCCTCATTGAGCTTTCCAACTTGAGCTTGAATTGATTGATCAATTCCTCAACAACAAGTAAACAAGACAAGCATACTATATATATTGGTGTTAGATCTATTCTAGCATATATAATCAACAATGTATAAGCATTTGAAATCATCCATGGATAAAATATTCATTCAAACATACATTATTGGACAGGAAAAGATATTTCTATTAATATAAAATCAAAGATTACAATGGATACAACCTATGTCGGCACGTCTACGAATCGAAGAAACTGAATCCCCCACTTAGGCCTCCACCACCTCAATCCTCCATCTCTCGATAGCAAGCTCACAAGCAAAAGGCAAGCTTGGGAAGAACACAAAAGTTCTTCAAGGGACAAAGGGATGCAGACTCAAGCACAAGTTCCAGCAACAATGGACTATAGTTTCTTTGCTCTCAATTCTCTTATGCCTTCAATGTATCCAAGGAGTTCCTTATATATATTTTCAAAGGGGTAATAAAAGGTCGAATCTGAGCGATCTCAAGGCATATGGAAGTTTAGGAGTCAAGTGAGTCAAATCCATATCAAGGAAAACTCCAAAATCATTTGGATTTTGCACACATTTCGATGTACATGGTTTTAGGGGTCAAATCTGCATATATACGCGATTAGGGGTTTAAAAGTCGTGTGTATCAATTTTCATATGTTTGTAGGGATGGTCTAGGGAACATCAAAGGACAAAAAATGGTCCAAGGGGTTTAAGGAGTCTACAAAGGGACAGGGGAAGGCCATACAAGTGTGATTCACCTGGAGTGGTAAAATCAGCTATAACAATATCTGAGCTTCTTGAAGAGAACAAAGAATTATGCTTGCAAGTGAAGAGCGTTGAAGATTTGAACAACACCAAAACAACTTCCCACATTTCTCTCTGGTCAAGGAATGATTCCTTGAAGGACTATTTCAAGAAGCTTAGGGATAAATCTACTTCCTCTTCAAAATCGAAGGCAGCTGCTACCGCAGCTCAGCCTTCTTCCTGGATTCATCTCTGTTTTTCTCAGTGGGACCTGGCATATCTCTGTTTTGGGGGAGTGTTGATGTCCATTTTTTTTATCATTTATGACCATTAAGCATGCTCTATTGGTGTTAATTTACCATTTTTATATGATAAGTCATACTTCTTTCCATTCAGGCCACCATTTGAACTCATGTATGAATACATTTTCAATATCATGTGAATTTTGATTAATTATTATCATTTTATGGTTTATTAACATTGATTTAGCATTTCTTGACTTTTTTTGAAAATAGACTTTGTTCTACATGATATGGTTTTCCAATAGAATCTCATTTAGATGTGCGTTCATGCAGAAGACGCCCAGCCGCATTTGGACCATCGTTTAGCCCTCCGCTCGCACTATTGGATTCGTTCATTGGGATGTTCTGGATCAATAAACTTAAAAACACGTGACATGGGTTCTATTGGAATAGTGGCCCTAATGGTGCATAAGCCTTCATTCTAAAATATTCACGTTCCTTTCCACCCATCTTGACAATGCATCCTCTGCCCACGTCAAAGAGAATCAATGCACCAACTGCTCACGTGAAGAGAACCAACGCCCATGGGATCATGCAAGCAGCCTATGTGTTGTCATGAATTGTTCTTGTAGCTATTAAGACCCTCTATTTTTATAGAGCTCTACCACTGAAAAGGTTGACCTACTCTCTCATTGTTAAAAAACTATATAAAGACTCCTCTGGTGGAGAAATGCAGCAGTGATTTTATGCATAGAAATGTTGAGTTAGAAAACACTCTATAATCTTTTTCAGTTAACGGAAGTTTATAGTTTTTAGCTATTGATGTTTTTTTGGTGATTGAGCTAAGTTAGCTTCAAATCCCTGATTGCTGAGAAGCCTCCCCTAAACAACCAGAGGTTTTTTATTGTGTATATTTCATTATTTCTTTTGCAGATAAGTAGTTTTCATTTTCAGTATTTAATTTTGTTTTCTTATAGATGGTGTCATTTTATTTCCTATAATATATTTCTTGATGTTAATACAATTTACATTTTCATAATTTAGAACGATCAGTCACACTTAGTTTTTGTTAGTTTTCCTTTTATTTTTTCCCACTGCAATTAGATAAAATTTAATTATTACTGTGTTTGAAGATTAGTTTATAATTAGACTTAGTTTTGTTAATGTTACCATAGCTATAGATTAGTTTCACTTACATTTCATCCTTGTTTTATTATGCAATAGAAATAATTGATTTCCTTAGATATGAATTAGTATAGTTGGTTCTCGTTATTCCAGCTTTAAACAGTCTATTTATTGCTTTCCTTGCACTGCAGGTTCATATGCATAAACTTGCTGGCGTTAGATAATTTATTCTGCTCATTCTCTTAGTTTATATCATTTTCTGTCATCCAGACTGTCATTCGGACTGTCTTCTAGAATTTCATTTGGACTGTCTTTCAAACTATCATCTGGATTGTCATACGAACTTTAATATTTTCTGCATTGTTTTATGCTTATTTAGGATTCAATTTCTTCGATTTTTGAATTGAAATATTTCTTGTAATTGATCAGCATGTATACCTGTAATTAGGACCTTGTTCTGCACCATATAGAGTCAAATTAAAGATTCATATTCATCCTTAGTTTTCGCTCGTTTCTTTAACTTTTCCTTAGTTTACTTCTTAGAATATGTTTCTATAGTTGATCTTTTATATCTGATTTCTAAACTTGTTATTAGTACAGAACTTGTCAATTTCATCCTTAACTTAGTTTACTTCATTTCTATTAAGTAATTTTATTCTCCAAAGCACATTAGTTTTTATGGTTTCTTAGTTCAACCATAGGATTTGTCTTTCCCATTCACATAGTTAATGAAGATGTTCATAGGATGGAACTTGTTTTAGAAATAAAATATTGTTATTAAGCTTTCTACTTGCTTCTAGATTACATTTATTTCCAAGTCATTTGCATATGCTTAGATTTCCTTAAATTTGTTTTATGCTTTACCTTTATAGGATAACATACCTCCAACTTTAAATTAATCATGAGAAATACTTGTTCTTGGTTTCTTGATTAATAGATCAATTGCTAATAATATCTCATTTCAAATTAGTCTTAATTAGTACACCTAGAGTCATTTACTTATGAATAAATAATAGATTACAATGTTTACAATCACTTGTAATTGGACACTTTTTAGCTTACATCTCTTTGTAAAGGTTAAATTAGATTTACTTCCATTCAGTTTCCTTGTTACCTTTGAAAGTAATTTCAATACACCTTCTCCAGTTCCTGTCACATTTGATACATATCCTCAGAATCCTTAAGGGGAATGGAATTAGATAATTTAGCTTAGTTTTGAGTATTTGTTAAATGCATGTATATTTTAACTATTGGATTTCTTATGTATATTAAGTAGTTGTAATGTTTCCTCATATAATATAATTTTATGTCTTCATATAGTTAGTTATAAGTTGAATCATTTAATTGATAGGGTTCTAAAATTGTTCATAGACTTTCTAATTCCTAGATTAGAAGTTGAATAATTAATCAATAGGTTTCACTATAAAGAGTAGTTTACTTTTGATCAAGTCTTATTTCTTAGAATAATATTGTTTATATATTTTCAGTTATTGTTCATAGATTAGAGTAGTATAGATTGATACTACTCTGATCTATGGGTTGTGGTTGAGTCTAATTAACTTAGTAGTTGTATTTTTGAAGTTTGACTCGGTTTTTCATTTTGAAATATCTTTCGATCTTTTCATTATTAAAATATTTCTACGATGTCCTAGGTACCCTTCTACCTTAGGATATATTTTGTGTCAACTCCAAGTTTACAAACCCTCGATGATAAATTAAATATTTTTTGAATTTATTAAGATAATAAAACACCCAACAAGTCCCATGGTGGATTTTTTTGCAGAGTTCACCCACCAATGCAAGCGTTGCATTCAAAGAAACTGAGTGAAACCCTATTTTATGAAATCAATGCACAATATAGTCACCAAGAAATGAAAAATGGATTGATAGGCTCCCCTATATGTATTTTCATTCCAGGAGACCAACGGAGTCGACGGTTCATCGATCGGACCTCTCGTTGACGATTTATGTCTAGTTGAAAGTCGCCTCAACATGTGGTTCAGGGACACTTTGTGAGTTTTGGTCTTGGAGTGAAAATAAATAGAGAAACATAATTGCATGCCATTGGTTCTTGTAGGTGTGTATGGGAAAGGCTGATATGGGAACACGATCAATAGTACCATGATGAATTTTTTTGTAGATTTGACCCACCAATGCAAGAGTTGCATTCAAGGAAGTTGAGCAAAACCCTAGTTTATGAAATCAATGCACACTATAGGAATTGGGAAATGAAAAAAGGATAAAGAGGGCCACCTAGATGTATTTTCATGCCAAGATACCAACATATTTGACGGTTTGTCTATCCGACCTCCGGTTGAGGATTTATGTCCAGTTGAAAGTCGCCTCAAAATGTGGTTCAAGGACACTTTATGACTTTTGGTCCTGGAGCGAAAAGGAAAACGGAGCAGTATAATTGTATGTCGTTGGATCTTGCAGGTGTTTATGGGAAATGATGATATGGAAACACTACCAATAGTCCTACGATGGAGTTTTTTGCAGAGTTGACCCACCAATGCAAGACTTGCATTTAAGGAAACTAAGCAAAACCCTATTTTATGAAATCAATGCACAATGTAGTCACCGGGAAATGAAAAAATGATAGAGATGGATTGTTAGATGTATTCACATGCCAGGAGACCAATGGATTTGACAGTTCATCGATTGGATCTCATGTTGACGATTTATGTCCAGTTGAAAGTTGCCTCAAAATGTGGTTCAGGGACACTTGGTGACTTTTGGTCCTGGAGCGAAAAAACAAACAGAGCAGCATAATTGCATTTCATTATCTCATGTAGGTGTGTATGGAAAAGGCCTCTATGGAAACACTACCAATAGTCCCACGATTGATTTTTTTGCAGAGTTCACCCACCAATGCAAGAGTTGCATTCAAGGAAACTGAGCAAAACCCTAGTTTATGAAATCAATGCACAATGTAGTCATTGGGAAATGAAAATGGGATGGAGAGGCCCCAGTAGGTGTATTCTCATTCCAGGAGACCAATGGAGTCAACAGTTCATCGATCCAACCTTCGGTTGTCAATTTATGTCCAGTTGAAAGTTGCCTCAAAATGTGGTTCAGTGACACTTGGTGACTTTTGCTCCTAGAGCGAAAAACCAAACAGAGCAGCATAATTGCATGTCATTGGATCCTACAAGTGTGTATGGGAAAGGTCTATATGGAAACACTACCAATAGTCCTGGGGTGGATTTTTTGCATATTTGACCCACCAACGCAAGAGTTGCATTTAAGGAAACTGATCAAAACCCTAGTTTATCAAATCAATGCACAATGTAGTCACCGGGAAATGAAAATAGCATGGAGAGGCCCCCTAGATGTACTTGCATGCCATGAGGCCAATGGATTCGATGGTTCGTCGATCTGACCTCCGGTTGTCGATTTATGTATAGTTGAAAGTCACCTCAAAATGTGGTTCAGGGCCACTTGGTGGATTTCGGTCTTGAAGCAAAAAACCAAAGTGAGCAGCATAATTGCATGTCATTGGTTCCTGTAGGTGTGCATTAATATAAAAATATTCATTAAAATTAAATTGCAACAACTCTAGTGCATGTTATTTTCAGAATTATATTTGGTGGTGTCTAAAGACACCGTCAGTTCTTGGTGCCTCCAATGTTCCATAGATCGTGTTTATATCCTAGGCACACGAAAGGATAAACATAGTACTCTCATCATAATGTAAAGAGAACCCAATGAAATTGTGCAAACATTATTTATAGATAACTCACCTGACGATGTAGGATCATGTTTATACTGTTGAGTATACTATGAATAGTAGGATGTCTATGAATGGTTTTCGTCAATCATAGGTTAGTATTGAAATTGTATAGGTGAATGGTATTGAAATTGTTCTTCATCACACACTTTAAAGTTTAAATAACGCACATAACAACCTAGACACACTATATAATCTAGTAACACTTCATAATGCACCCACTCGAGTAGGCCATCTGGATCATATATGTTGCCGATGGTGTCCATCAATCTCTCATGCTCTAAATGAGGTAGAAAGTATCATAAATGTGACCTATTTTTGTTTGAAAGTGTGCGCATCTTGATGTTTATACCAACTAACATGTTGGCAAAGTCATATACAACAGCTCCTGGTCTATAATCCTGATATACATACCCACGCTTCATTTTTTCTTGTGCTGCTAGTGTCAAGTACTCCCCTTTTATAATAGTATATCCAGTTGGGAATTCAATATTTTCATCATCTATAACATGTTTGAGAATGGTTTGTTTCTCCTTTAAGAAACGAGGAAACAAATAGTTAGAACCCCATTCATTATTTTTTGGGGATCCACTGCATATATCTTAGATGTGAAAGAAAATAGGTCAAGTTAACAATAAATTTATTAAAAAAGGTCATGTAACATAAATAAATTTTCTTTATATGTAAAGGCTTGTAGTGATTTAGGTACTAAATTTACTTTTTTGTACCTACTTCTATGAGATCCAATGTGTGATCATAGTGTGTATAAATATATGTCTGACCATATTCAACTGTGTCTATTTCATTATCCCCCTTCAAATCAGTGGGAAGTGTCACTTGATACCATGTATCAACCGTATTTGTATACTCACAATCCTCCCTTTCATCGATGCTACAGGAACCACAAAATAAAGCATTCAATCTTGTCCATAGTTGTAGGGACAAGTTGTTTGAGCTTCTAATTGAATGAAACTATCGAGTTCATTGCACTATGTTCACCCAATGTGTGGTTGATCGATCCATATTTTTCACCTCCTAGAATATTCTCTGCACTAGATTTTTCCTTGTTGCTTGTTCTCTCATCATAGATGCACACCATTTCACTATAGATGCAGTGTCACGAAGGAAAGCACCTATAAACTTCATCTCTTCCCTTCTAAGGGAATTTTTTATGCATGCACCAATGCCATCGTGCTCTCCTTTTCCATGACCAGTTTCAAAGTAGTTCCATATATGTGGGACCATGTATTTTATGTGCAACAAACACAACCATTGAAATACATGTGCATTATTGAACTGACCATCACATCAATCTGACCAAATCAAATGAAGACAAAATTGGAGCAATTGTATCTGGTTAGAGTGTTACTAGTCGAATCCGACTATCATTTTGAATGATAAAATATAATAATGTATTAGATGATGAATATTACAATGATTTCTTGGCCTTAAATATGGCTTGGACACTTGATGATGAGGAGACGCCTCCTTTCATAATAACTTAATTAACCTAACTATTAATTATTTAATTATTATCTTATTTTATGTTTGTTACAATGCCACTCCCTTTAAGGGAGATTTGTCCTCAAAACTTGAGTATTTCTTAATGTCATCCTTCATTCTGAATCGGTGTTGGTATTAGAATCAGATGATATTTCTAGAGAAGAGACTTGCACTTCCTCTCCATTGGTGATTTTGCATTGTATTGTTTGATTGTTCCTACATTTATGGTCTAGCTCCAGTCATCACCGCATCGACGACATATGTTTTTCTTCTTTTTTCTATTATTAGACTAACCGTTAGATGACTTTGATCTGTTTCCCATTTCATAGGCATATTATTGAGGTTTGTGGCATTGATGGCCAGGTGACCAAGTATCTGCACAACGCCTACATTGTGTCTCTTTTTGTTGTCAATAATGGTTATTGCCTCTTGTTTTTATTCTTTCCAATTTGCGTTCTGCGGCTGTTACTTTATGTCTTGCTACTTCTACGTTAGGTATGTCATGTAAATTTAACTCTTTTTGGAGGTATGGTTTAAGACCTCCTAAATAGGTTTCGAGTCTTTTCTTGTGAGATAACCCAAATACTCATGTTGATAAGGATTCCCACTAATGTGTGAATTCCTGAATGCTTCCAACTTGTTGTAATCTAGTAAATTTACTGAAAAAATCATCTTCTTTGATTCCTTGAAACCTATTAAAAAAATCATTTCTGAGCAAGTTCCAGGTGTAGGTAAAATTATCTCTCTTCCACCATAAGTATTAATTATATGCATACCCTTCCATATAAATTGATGCATTTTTCACCTTCTCCTCTTCAGATTGAATATTGTAAATGTCGAAGTATTCTTTTTCCTTGTTTATCCAAGCAATGCATTGGTCTTCACTTCCATTGTATTTCGACAACTCAATTTTTTCCTTAAATGGGTACACTTTATAAGGACAATATTGATTGCTTTTTGCTTTAAGGTTTGATGGTGGATCGAAACTACTAGACAATGCAAGTGACATATTTGAACTGCTTCAATGTTGGTGGTGACTTTTAGCCTTTTTATTCTCTACTATCTTACTGATCTAGCTTCTATTTTTCTATTTAATAGTTCCTCCATATCTGGTAGTACTTTTGTTTCTATCTCTTGCTTAAGCGTCGCATTGTTAATCTTTCTTTATTTTCGCAATTCTTCTTGATTCTTGGCAAGTGCTTCCTGTGTAGAAATATGAACTGATGCCTCTAGCATGTCTAGACTACTAGTTCAGTCTATTTTAGGCATTAAAATTTGTAACACCTCGATTAATGTATTATGGTTCTATGTCATGGTGCTCATGTTCTATGTTAAGGTGTTTATGTAGTCAGTCATGGTACTCATTTTTTCATCCCAGTTTTTTTTTTTTCGTTCAGCATGTCAAAATTTTCATCCATCCTTCTTTCTAGTACCAAAATAAGCTCATCTTTGAATATTGTATTGTTATATGCATCTCTTCCTTCAAGTTTTTTTGGTTAGTGACAAGGGACTTGATGTCCTTCTCCATTTTTTAGATTTGCTCTTTTAGCTCCACCATGGTCTTGGACCTTGTATGTGGAGGTGTGTATTCTGACGCTATTTTGGCTTTTGAGGTGAATTTTTTTGAATAATAAGAAATATTAATTAATTAATATTATTATTGTTTTTTCTTTCTTGCTTTGTAAACTATATAATATTTTGAATATAGATTTTTTGTTTTTTAAAAACAAATATTATAATAATAAATATAATATTTGATTTTTTTTAAATATATTATTATAAATATATTATATTACAATATATTTGAAATAATATAACATATTATATTATATTATATTATAATATATTACAATATATTATAACATATTGTTTTTTTTTATTTGGTTGCAAGTCATGGAATTGGAGGCCAAGGCAGAGCGACGTCATGGAGTTGGGAAGGTAGAGTTGATGGAGGGATGGAGTAGCAGGTAGTGGAGTGACAATGTGGATGTTGTTGGAATGGAAAGCATGGATGGGTGGTGGCAGGTGGAAGAATAGAGGAGGGCACCGAATAGGAACACGAAGAGTGGAGGTGGTGTGGATCAGGGACGTGGGAGGAGCATGGAGTGAGAGGCTACAGAGGGAAGTGGTAGCGTGTGGGGGTAGAGAGTGGACGAAGGATGGAGGGGAAGGACGGAGGCTGGAAGGGAAGAGAAGATAGGAGGGCACAGGGTTGAGCAATAGAGGGGAAGTTTGGTGATGCAGGAGGAAAAAGGGTGAGCATGGAGCAAAGGTGTGATGGGGGAAGATGTGGAGTGGAGGGGAATGTGCAACAGAGGAAGGCGTTGGAGTAATAGAAGGCGTGAGTAGAGTTTGGATCTACGTGCGGGTAGGATAGGAGTAGCAGATGGGGGGCACGAGGAGTAACGGATGGAGAGTGCAGTGGTGGAGTGGATGGGGTAGTGGAAGGATGGAGTTAAAGGAGAAGTGGATATGTTCAGCGAGAGGGGAGAGTGCTAAGGCAAGGAAAGGATTGGATGGAGGAGTAAGCAGCGAAAAAAATAATGATTTGATGAGTCGAGTCCGATCTTAGAGTAGGATCAAAACCGCTCTGATACCAAATGGAGTAATTGTATCTGGTTGGAGTGTTACTAGTCGAATCTGAGTATCATTTTGAACGATAAAATATAATAATGTATTAGATGATGAATATTACAATGATGTATTCGCCTTAAATATGGCTTGGACACTTGATGATGAGGAAACACCTCCTTTCATAATAAATTAATTAACCTAACTATTAATTATTTAATTATTACCTTGTTTTATGTTCGTTACAAAAATGGTATATCCATAGCTATCACATGATCATAAAACAATTTCAAGAAATGTTGCATGTAATGGATTCCATGGGTCCAATCATCACTTATGTAGAAGTGACATTCTTTTAATGTCCCATGTTTCTCTTCATTGATATCTGGCCCATGTCGATAAGTGATATGGACCATTATTCGCACCTGCTCTGAGTGATAGTACTAACTTTGTATTTCATTTTATGGTTGTAGGGTGTAATTTTTTGCAACGTCAAGGCACGAATAGTATTTTTCTAAGAGGGAAGGTGTCTCGGCATATTCTAAATTGCTCATATTGCCATTGTGCCATATCGACATGTTGAATGTACCATTGGATATTTCCACAGAACTCTGAAATAAATTCACATACTTGCACCTGGTGGCAAGCAAAATAAACAATGTTATAAAACAACATAAAAATATTTACATGAATATTAGTTTATGTTAATAAACAATGTTATAAAATAACATAAACAATATAGTCATTTAAATGAGTATTATTTGTGTACATTGTCATCTGTGAAGTCACCAATTTAATCTTCCTGATTTCTTTCCCATAATGTAGCTGATATGTCTCATACTGATAGTTTTTCTTCTCAAGAATTGTATTCTTGAATGGTTGATCTTCACTCTCATGGATGCAATCAGACCATAATGATAGCCCACCACTTTTTTTGCAAGAACCCTCTACACATTTTTGTTAAGTATTATGTCTGCACATCTTGCCTCAGACACATTATGGTAAGGATGAAATCTCTAGATGGCATTGGTGGTACTGTACTTAAGCGTTCTTGGACATCGTTAGGATGCAGAAAACGACGTATATGTGCAAATGTATGATAATATATATCAAAATCTATGTGGTACCTACAAAAACAAGTGTTCTGGATGGTATTGATTCTAACATACCAAGGCTTGAATTTTTCAAAAGATATTTTCCTGAGCCTTAGCTCTACATGGGAAATTTTAAACATCTCAAACAATTGAGTTTGTGTCATGTCAAGATTATTAGAATTTTAATGCAATATGATATTCAAGCAGAGATTTTTGATTATGTTGGAGCAATTGAATGGAGGATGAACATACAAACTAAGAAAAACAAACCACCTAGGAATCAGACAAGTATTGCTTAGGAATTTACAGTATATTCGTCATAATAATATCCAGTGTACAATAGATTACAAATAGGTAGAATTTGAATAAATTTGAATGAATTCAAATTATCCAAGTGGATAAGACTATATCTAACTGAACCTCTAACTCAAGGTCTCCCAATCAATAGCGGAGTCCAACAAATCAACTCTCCAACAACCAATAACTCCAAACAGACAGTAACAACTAGTTAAGTCAATGCAACTGAGTGTGGTAAGTGAACAAAAGCACTCCTCCAGATGCATGCATGCATTATCCATGCAAATCATGCTCTAGCTAACTGATAGTGAGTCATCTAAAGGTAATTAAAGGCTAACTATGGCTAACTAGTGCTAAATCCAACTAACATAAGTAGGTTAGTGCCGGGACTCCCAGTGGTTCCTAAAATGTAGGGATTGGTCTAGGAGGCACCCCCACTGATGCATGCACATGTAGTAAGTGGAGGTTAACCTATAGCATTGTCCCCCACACTTGAATGACTGGTACATGTGGCCCCCTTGGGCCATGTGGACCCAATTTCACTAGTGTACTCATTGAATTGAGTTAAGGTTCCTAAGTTAGGAAATAATTAATCTAATAGAAATTTGACAAAGGGAGGATAAATAATCCTAACACCCCCCCTGAATCCTAAATTGGACAACTGTGGGCCCTGGTAACAAGACCATAGGTCACCCAAATACAATCTAGATATAATAAAAAATGTTGCTTAGTACAACCAAGGAAATAGGGGAAAACCTCATAGGAAAACCCCCCATCAAAAATAAGTAGGAAAATATCAATATGCAAGCTATCTTTAAGAGAAAAAAGCTTCCTCCTTAGAAAAATATCTTGAGAAAAAATACTGCTACAAAAATTGTAGCTCTATGCAGTAGCATGGTCCATCAGTGGACCTCTCAATGTACTTCTGAGCTGATGACTATGTTTCGTTCTGCTAGATGGTGAAGGTAGGGAATGATCAAATATATGATTTTGTGGGCCATGTAGCTGATCATTCACCATCATCAATTAGCACTGACCTAAAAATTTGATGCACCATTATGTGAGAGATAGTGCAGCATGCTCATTCTGATAATGGGACCTAGTTCTTCTTTTGTCTTCTAGAACTCCAGCACCATTTACAGCTGTATCAAGAATATTTTGAGCCCATATGGGTTTATGCCTCTGAATTGGAATGGGTACTGGATCTAGATCTAGAATCTCTCGAGATTCAGTCTCAATAACAGGATCATGTTGTATCTGATATTCCTCATCCGAATCTGAAACATGTAGCACATCATCATCATCAAAAATAAGAGGATAAATGGCTATACCTTCCTGTGCTGCTGGAGGAGTATCATGTAGCTGAACTTCTTTGAACTGGACACTTTTTTCAATGAAGCATCTTCTGGAAGCAAACTCCATCAGTTTGTAATATTTTGCATCATCTGCATATCTTAGCAAAATGCATTCTCTACTTTGGGCTTGGAAGGCCTTTCTCCTGTCAAGTGGTATCCTGGCCCAATATTTGGAACCAAAAAATCTCAGATGAGAAACATTGGGTTTATACCCATGAAGTGCTTCGAATGGAGTCACCCCAACCAATGACTTGTGGGGCACCCTATTCTGTAAATACAAAGCACAGTTTACTACTTTATCCCAAAGAGAAGGAGGTAGATGATTTCCATGGGGAGGGCATGTTGCCATCTCTTCCAGTGATCTGTTCTTCCTCTCAGCCACACATTTTTGTTGTGGTGTGTATTGAACTGAGTGTCCCATTCAAAATCCCTCTGATTCACAAAAATTCCAAAAATCTCTTTTGAAATATTCTCCTCCTCCATCGTATCTTATTGACTTGATCTTCTTATTGAATTTGTTCTCAACCGTAGCTTTAAAACTTTGAAAAGTCTCAAAAAATTCTGATTTTAGCTTCATGAAGTAGATCCAACAGTACTTAGAACAATCATCAATAAAGGTCAAAAAATACCAGCAACCATTAATTGAATTTGTGGGCATAGGTCCAGCTACATCACTGTGTATCAAATCAAGTGTAGAAACAGCTCTATGATCCTTACCAACATCATACTTCTTTTCTGGATGGTTTCCTACCAAGCACCCAACACATACTCCATCAGAAGTTTGGATGGAGGGAAAAGCTTAAACCATGTTATCATTGTGGAGTTGCTTCAGATATTTGAAATTAAGATGGCCAATTCTCTCATGCCAAATCTTGCTAGTGTTATTAGCATGATATAATAAAACTGTAGGAGGAGAAATAGGAAAGAAATGTGAAAACACGTAAGCTTTGGTAGAGTGATTTGCAATACCTTTTGCTACAAGCTTTCTAGTGGATTTTTTGTAATCTCAACGCAGTCTGAATCGAATGTGACCCTCTTGGGAGAGCCTATATGTGTCATATGGTAAAATGATAACAGGTTAGCAGCAAGGGAGGGCACATATATATTAATATGCCACAATAATTGAGTGACTAAAACATAGTCTCATGAGAGATTTCAGATAATAAGGCATGAAAATGCTATAATTGTGCTACAAAATGAGTAGCTACTCTGTATAATCAATAAAGAATGAGTAATACAATACAATGACCATGCTGGAAGCATGACTGACAAAGCAATTCGAATTCCCAAGGAGGTCATTCGAATTGAATGAGTGAATCTAGCTTAACTGAATGTAAGCCACAGTCAACACTCAAGTTAACCACTAATCAAAACCCTAATTGACTCAACTAAAACCTAACTTAAGTTGGAGTGCAATAAATGACTGATTCTAACTAAAATTAGCTCAGACACATGTCACTACAATCCAACCAATAAGTGGTAGTGCATCAATGACTCCAATGAACCCTCAGTGAGGTTAACTGAAGTGTAACTGGCCATCAAAAGTGGTTGGAGGTGCCTCTGTTGACTCCGGTTCATTAAATAATCAATAAATAATCAATTTAATGAGGAAGGTTCCTTCACTACTCTATTTAATTGATTGTAACCATCAGTTAGCAATATGGGGAATTAATGACACTCAGATCACCCCTGGAGTGCTCTAGTTAGCTTCCCCTAATGTAGAAGAAGGCTAAGTTAGCCTCCTTGACTGAAGGTAGTCATGGGTGTGCTCATGCTGATGTCATATACTGCTCCTCTGATGTCAATTAAGTCAATAAACTTAGGATAGTGGTTTAACTAGGCCAAATTGACCAAAATGAATGTGTATGGTGGTAAATGTATCCAACACCCCCCCTTAATCTATACTCAGGAGGAGTAGGAAACATAAAATGCATAAGAATGCTAGGACCCCAGAAACTAAGGACATAGGTCACCCTGTACAATAGTGAAACTCAAACAATGCTAAAAAACAAACTAAGTGAGGAAAAGAGGGAAAACCTAGTGGGAAAACCCCCCCCTCAAGCTGAACACTGAAAGTAGTAGGATCACCCTGATGTACTCACCCCCAACAATGAATGGAGGTAAGTGAACTTCTTTTCTGAAAAGCTCTTGGTGAAGATGTTTGCAATCTGCTCATCAGTCAGGCAGTATTGCAGAATGATGGTCCTGTCATGCACTAGCTCCCTGATAGAGTGCATGTGTGTCTTTACATGCTTGGTCCTCTGCCTGGTAACTGGATCTATTGATATCTTAATAGCACTTTTATTTTCACAAAATAGGACAGTGGACAAATTAATACCAAGATCAAACTCTGAAAGAATGCCTTGCAACCAAACTGCTTGGATGCAGGCATTCATTGCTCCTCAATATTTTGCCTCTACTAAAGATAATGCTATGGCGGCCTGCTTTTTGCTAGACCAGAAAATGGGGCTGCCACCAAACATGAAGACATATCTATAAGTAGACTTTCGATCAATAGAATCACCTGCCCAATCAAAATCTGTGTATCCAACTAGCTCTAGCTCGGAGTCTGCAGCATAGTGAATGTCGTAGGTCTTTGTTCCATGAATGTACTGGAGGATCCTCTTGGCTACCTTACAATGAATATCATGGAGCTTCTGCATGTATCTTGATACATAATTCATGGCATAACAGATATCAAGTTGATAATGTGTCAAGTACAACAAGCTACCAATCAGCTGTCAATAAATAATGCAATCCATGGGAAGTGTGTTTTTTCCTTCTTCAAGGCTGATCCCCGAAAGGAAAGGGAATGGTGTAGGCCTACATTCAGCCATGTTAAACTTGGATAACAGTTCTGATATGTATTTGGACTAATTTACCATTATCCCATCATAATTTTTCTCAATTTCGATCCCCAAAAATTGTTTTAAGAGCCCCAAATCGCTCATTTCAAATGCATTGTGGAGAGCAGTTTTGATGACTGAAATAGAAGCAACTGTGCTACCTATGATTAGTAATTCATCAATATAAAAAAAATAATCAAATGAACATCAAAATTCTGTATATACACATTTGGATCTGATCTACACCTTTGCAATTTTTGCGAGAGAAGGAAGGCATCAATCTTGGAATACCACTCTCTTGGGGCCTATTTTAACTCGTATAGTGACTTCTTTAGCTTGCAAACCAAAGATGGATCAAAGATGTAGCCCTTAGGCTGCTTCATGTATATCTCCTCATGAATATCTCCATGTATAAAGGCTAACTTAACATCCATATGATGCACTTCCTGGTGCTTAGATGTTGAAATTGCCAAAACTAGGCGAATGGAGTCCATTTTTGCAACCGATGCAAAAGTCTCATGGTAGTCCACACCTTGGACCTGGGAGAAACATTTTTCCACCATCCTTGCCTTATTTTTGTAGTTTCTACTATTTTCAGCAACCTTAGTCCAAAACTCCCACTTGCACTGAACCAATTTCCTTCCCGGAGGAAGAGAAACTAGCTCCCAAGTAGTGTTTTTCTTAAGAGAATTCATCTCTTCGTCCATGGAAAATTTCCATATTGGATCCTTCCGAGCATGGTAGTAGGATTTTGGGTATGAACCAATCATAAAAAAACAATTTTGGGATAGAAAATTATCAGGAAAAGAGAGCGCAATACCTTCTCTTTGGAAATCAAGCAGGGTTCTCCTTGGATCATCCAGATTTCCAATGTTATCTCCTGCGGAGGAGAGTGTCAGTCAGGCCCATATTTGGAGATGATTTTGTACTTCAGGTTCTGATTTAGAATCTAATTTTTACTGTACATTTATATCAGAAATCAGAGGATCCAAATCAGTTTCATCACCCCAAATTTCATCATCCAAATATTTAGTAGAATAGGAAGGAAATTCAGTTGTTTTCTCCTTCACTAGTTCCACCTCCTGAAGAGGCTCATCGAACTTGACACTCCTTTCGATGATGATATATTTTGTTTTGATATCCAGCAGTTTTAAACCTTTTGATTCATCATGATACCCAATAAACATACATTCTATGCTTTGCGGTTGTAAGGCCCTCCTTTTATCAAGTGGAATTCGGGACCATGTAGTGGACCCAAACACTCGCAGGTTCGACACATCCAGCTTGTGTCTGAAGTATGATTTGAAAGGGGTATTCCCTTTCAAAAATGAGTGTCACACTCTATTCTGAATGTATTCTACAGCATGCATGGGTTCATCCCATAAATTTTCAGCCAACTTCTTTGATTCCAACATATAGGGGGTCATTTCCTTGAGAGACTGATTCTTCCTTTCTGCTACACCGTTCTGCTGGGGAGTGTAGGGAATTGAATGCTGGACCTGAATACCAATTTGGGAGAATATGTGCAGAAACTCATTACTAACATACTCCCTACCATTATCAGATCTCAAGATCTTCATCTTAAGCCCAGATGCATTCTCGATCAAGGCCTTCAGTTCAGTGAATTTTTCACATACTTCAGACTTCCTTTTGAGAAAGAAGACCCATGTGTACCTAGAAAAATAATCAATAAAAGTTAGAAGATACCTTGATCCAGTAATGTATTTTATAGGCATGGGACCTTTTATATAAGAATGTATCAGCCCCAAGATGCATGTAGCTCAGTTTGCCTTCCCCCGATCGAACTTGTGCTTAGGGTGCTTTCCAACAACACAACCCTTGCAAATTCCAGTGGTTGCCTTGATGACTGGGAGGCCTTCAACCATGGAGTTTTTATTTAATTTCTGAAAGTATTTGAAATTGATATGGACAAACCTCTCATTCCATAGTCTACTAACTTCATCTCCATGAGTCAGCAAGTCAAAAAACTCATATGATTTTGCATGATGGTTTGCAAGGCCTTTAGTAACAAGTTTCCCGGATGCAAGCTCCATTATCTCAACATCATTAGGGCTGAAGCATACTCACATAGGCACTCTTGTATGTGTCATCCTATAGACACTAAGGATATTTGATGCTAGAGATGGTACATACAAAACATTTGAAAAATAGCCATTCTCAAGATCAACCGTACCTTGTCCTTCTGAAATGATGGTGGAGTCATCTCCCATGTGGATGGGGATGGATTTTCCAGTTTCCAAAGATGAGAAGGAGTATTTTTCATCCATCATGTGGTTCAAAGCTCCAAAATCTATCAAGATTTCTTTGCAATTCGAAATGCTTTCCATGAGGGCATGACCTCTTTCATGCTGTGATTCCCGATCTTGCTGATCTCTTCTTCGAAATATTTCCAGAAGATTGATGTGATTTCTCTCAAGGAAAGAGGTAGCTTCATCAAGTTTCTTATTCATGCAAGTATGTTCAGGGTGGAATCCCTTCCCGCAGTATGAACACTTGACTTTTTCCTTTCCATGATGCCCTTTTCCTTTGTGCTTCTTTGACCCGGAAGACTCATCATGCTGCTAGTTTTCAACTTTAGGCTTAGGAGATTTGAATTTAGTTTTTGGGTTATTCTGCTGCTTTCCTTTATCCTTCAGATCTTTGGGCCCCAATACATGGAGGGCTTGATCATTGGAGGATCATCTAGACACGCTTATCATGTTCACTTGTTAGGGACTAAATGAAGGCATTGAGTGTAGGCATATTCCATCCAGGGGTTGTGAGCTTCCATGCACGGAATGTAGATACAAAAACTAAATAATCAGCTCCAAGTTTGGAGAGTATGGAGAGGATGAGCTGATCATCCTCCTTTTCCACTTTGCATTGCTTCAACAGTAAGACAATGTGCTTGAACTTTGTAAAATAGCCATTCAAGGTCTTGAAATTGGAAGGATAGAGAGACATCAACTCATTCTCAAGCTGGTATACTCTCAAATCATCCTGATTTACATATAGGGTTTCCAATTTGTCCTAGATTTCCTTTGGAGTCTTCAATCCCGAAATATGGAAAAGAAGATCCTAGGAAATAGAAAGGCACAAGAATCCAAATGCTTCATCCTTCTTGTTCAAGAATATATCTTTGTTTGTCACAGAATCAGGCTCTTCTTTAGTGTCCATAGTGACCCTATAGAGTCCTCTGGCATGTAGTTGGATCTCCATGTCTCCTTTCCATGAGTGGAAATTGAACGGAGTCAAGAGTTCTACGGAAGAAGCCATCTGAATCTGCTGGAGCGAATGCTTTCACTTATTAAAAACCTAAAAATCACAACAAAAAGGGCACCATAAGGTTGGAGAGCTTGCACATTTTAGGCTTTCATCACACCCAACATAGTCAATCAGGAAAGCTTGATCAACAATTTCCTTACTTGGGGTATTAAGTGGTAAGCCTTGGCTTCTGGTGCAGTGTTGGATTTTTGAGCTATTGCTCAATTTTCATGCAAGATCTGTCAAAAACCTTTTTTTTTAGAGATATGAGATTCATCCTAATGTGAGATCCGATACCATATTAATATTTCATAGTAATCTAGGGACTGAAACACAATCTCATGAGAGATTTCCGACAATAAGACATGAAAATGGTATAATTGTGCTACAAAATGAGTAGCCGCTATGTATAATCAATAAAGAATGAGTAATACAATACAATGATCATGCTGGAAGCATGAATGACAAAGAAATTTGAATTCCAAGGAGGTCATTCAAATTGAATGAGTGAGTCTAGCTTAACTGAATGTAAGCCACAGTCAACACTCAAGTTAACCACTGATCAAAACTCTAATTGACTCAACTGAGCCCTAACTGAAGTCAAAGTGCAATCAATGACTAATTATAACTAAAAGTAGCTCAGACACATGTCACTGTAAGCCAACCAACAAGTGTTAGCATATCAATGACTCCAATGAACCCTGAAGAGGTTAACTGAAGTGTAACTAACCATCAAAAGTGGTTGGAGGTACCCCTATTGACTCTAGTTCATTAAATAGTCAATAAATAATCAATTTAATGAAGGAAGGAACCTTCACTACTCTGTTTAACTGATTGTAACCATCAGTTAGCAATAAGGGGCATTAATGACACTCAGATCACCCCCGGAGTGCTCCAATTAGCCTCCCCAAATGCAGGAGAAGGCTAAGTTAGCCTCCTTGACTGAAGGTAGGTGTGGGTGTGCTCATGCTGATGTCATCCAGTGCTCCTCTGATGTCAATTAACTTAATAAACTTAGGATAGTGGTTTAACTAGGACAAATTGACAAAAATGAGTGTTTATGGTGGTAAATGTCTCCAAAAATATAAGACATTCTTGAACTCACCATGCTTCACTTTTACTGATCCCCTTCCTTATACTGGAATCTAGGAATCATATCCCATGTGAATATTAGGCCCCTTTGATAGTGAAATAGTAGGGAAATATTATTTGGAGGAAACCATGTCGTTGGAGGCTCCAGAATCTATAATGTATGCTGAGGATGGAGAGAGAGTTTCTTTCAAATCATGACACCTTTCGACATCTTCTGTTGGTGCTTCCTCATTAGGATTCTTTGATCTTGGAGGAGCAATGTTTTGCTTCTTGAGAAGAGCATACATCTCATCAAGTTGCTTCCTCATATAATGTTCTTCAAGATGGTATCCCTTTTCACAATACCTACATAACTTCTTTTCAAAATTATTCTTCTTAGAGTCGGAGGCCCCTTCGGAAGCTTGCTAATTTGGTTTAGGCTTCAAATCAGCTGCCTTGGGATCCTTCTTCTTTGATTTTCCCTTTGCTTGCACTTTGGAGCAGTTAGTAACCAATAGATCTTGATCTTTGGAAGTTTGGATGACTCCCATTCGAATCAATTTGTCTTGTTCTTTGATTAAGGACTTGGAGAAAGAATCTAGAGAAGGCAGATTCCAATCATGAAAGATTTCCCACTTGGAATGAAACATAGAGACATAGATAGAGTACTTAGGACCTAGTTTTCTGAGTATTGAAAGGACATTCTGCTCATCCTTTCGCTCTATCCCACACTGTTTGCATTGTAGCACTAGAGACTTGAATTTGTAGAAGAATTGCTCAATGGTCTCGAAACTGCTGGGATGTAAAGATACCAACTCATTCTCCAGAATGTGTCCCCGAAGCTCATATTCCTTATTAAACAAGCTATCAAGCTTCTCCCAGGCTTCTCTAGGAGTCCTCAATCCCTCCAGATGGAAGAGGAGATCTCTAGAAATATAAGTACATAAAGTACCCGAATGCTTCATCACAACGGTTTAGGAACTTGTTCCACTCTACCGGATGATGACGTTCAACCCCCCATCTATTTATAATCATGTGGTATCCATGCTTGCACAAGGACAGTTGCATATCAATCCTCCAATCAAGGTAATTGGAAGTTGTGAGGATTCGTGGCTTGGGAGTTTGAGAAATCACAATTACTCATGCAGGGAGACATCAAATACTTCTTTAAAGCTATGTAGCACCTGTCAATTTCACTACAAATAACACTAAAACATAAAAACTATTAGAATCATATTTTTCCTCTAGACATGAACATGTTTTTAGGGTCCTTCATGCCCTCTCCGCTACTCTGAATGAATCCAAAGCTATCAAATTTTTATAGGGCACTTATGTGGAAACCCAACAGCTTCTGATGTCCGATGAGGAGAAACAAGCATGAAACCTGCATGAGAAGGCTCTGATACCATATTAGAGTTTGAATTCCATATGATCTTCAAGCAGAGAGTTCTGATTATGTTGCATCAACTGAATGGAGGATGAACATACAAACTAAGCAAAACAAACCACACAGGAAACAGATAGGTATTTCTTAGGAATTTATAGATATTCATCATAAAAATATCGAGTGTACAATAGTTTACACATAGGTAGAATTTGAATGCATGAGGAATGAATTTGAATTCTCCAAGTGGATACGACTTTATCTAACTGAATCTCTAACTCAAAGTCTCCCAATCATTATCAGAGTCCAACAAATCAACTCTCCGATGACCAATAACTCCAACAGACAGTAACAACTAGTTAAATCAATGCAACTGAGTGTGGTAGGTGAACAAAAGTGTTCCTCCACATGCATGCATACATTATCCATGCAAATAATTTGCTAGCTAATTGATAGTGAGTCATCTCAAGGTAACCGAAGGCTAACTATGGCTAACTAGTGCTAACTCCAACTAACTAAAGTAGGTTGGTGCCGGCACTCCCAGTGGTTCCTAAAATGTAGGGATTGGTCTAGGAGGCACCCCCATTGATGCATGCACATGCAATAAGTGGCAGTTAACCTATATCATTGTCCCCCAAACTTGAATGACTAGTACATGTGGCCCCATTGGGCCATGTGGACTCAATTTCACTAGTGGACTCATTTAATAAATTTAACATTCCTAAGTTAGGCAATAATTAATCTAATAGACATTTGACCTAGGGAGGATTAATAATCCTAACAAAGATAATGTTTAATATGTGTTTAATTATTCATAGAACCCCTACAGTGTTTTAACACATCCTTTGTGTTAGAAGAAGGCCTAGTGTTATTGTGCCAAAATGTGTGCACTAGTCCCTTCACTGCTTCAACTAAATTCATGTCTTTACAGGGAAACCTACCACTAAATTCCCATAATGTTTCCATTTGTCCCTCTACATCAAGGTGTTGATGTATTTGTAACTTCGGAATTTATCCAGTTGTATATTTCATATATTGTATTTGACTAGTCCCCAATGTTCCTATCAAGAGAATCAATAATGTAAACAAGTCATGTAAAGTCATAGAGGTTAACCCTCCTTGTTGATCATGGGTCAAAGTCTCCACAGTTTCAAGGCACTAGGGTTATTAGAATCTCCTAGAGAAGTCATCCCTGGTAAGTTATTGTCAAGTCTGGAATTAGTATAAATAGAGAGTGAGCCTCTCTATTTATCACAACGTCACTCACACTCATTTGTAGTGCATGAGTGAGAGAGAAGATGTTGGGATAAGAGAGAGAACAACTATTGGTGATCATCTTACTGTCTTTGGGTTTTACTGCTACCATTTGTGCTTATTCTATATACGAGGAATTTGCAGGTTTTCTCTTTTATGGTTTCCCCGAGGAAAATATTTATGTCCATTGTCTCTTGTGATTGATTGATGTGCATGTTATTCTCTTAGATAAGAACCTAAGATACTATTGTTTAATTGATAAAAATATAACATGCTATCAGAGCTAACATTAGAAGAAGACATAATGCAGTTGCGAAAGCTAGGGCTTCTTACTTTTTGGGTCTCTCTTCACAATCCATCAACAAAAGGAGGATAGGATGAACCTCCATTGAAGGGCACATCTTTCTGTCGAGGACGAATATGATTCTGAGCACTTTCAGTTTTTTACCTACCACTACATCGGTAAATTAGGGCTTTTCACTTAAGAGGAATTTTTGAGTGAGCCCATGCTAGGATTTCTCTCCTCTTCAAAATCGAAGTTTAAAGATAAAAATTGAGGTTTTTGGTTGGGTATAAGCCGGGGAAAGTGAAACCCTAATATTCCCTGGAACCTAAAAACCAGCACTGTAGAAGTTTAGCTCCATATCTAGTTTCTAGCTTCTCAAACTGGTAAGATCTAAATATTTTGCATTTCCATTTGATTTTCTCAGTTAAGATATCTCATCACACCATGCTTGATGAAAAAATTTAGGGAGTTGACAAATTTCGAGCCTGGAAGTATAGGATCTCCCTGCACCTAGAAGAAAATCAGTTGGAATCTTACATTAGTGAAGAGGTTCCAGTTCCAAAGGGATATGAGGCTAAGGCCTTACACAAAACAAAATTGGTCATGGCTAAGAGGATTATTGCTGATTCAATCAAGGATCACCTCATACCACAGATTTCCTCCCTAAAGACACCTAAAGAAATGTTTGATTCCTTGAGCAAGCTATTTGAAGGGAAGAACATTAATCAAAAGATGAATTTGAGGAACCAATTAAAGAATGTAAAGGTCCAAAATGAAGAGACCATACAGTCATACTTCACAAGGGTCTATCAAATCAAGGAACAACTTGAAGCAGTGGATGAATAAGTAGAGAATGCAAAAATTGTAATGACCACCTTGAATGGTCTCCCTAGGTCATGGGAGTCTTTCATCCAAGGAATCTATGCCAAAAAGAAGCTAATCAAGTTTAGTAGGCTATGGAAAGAATCCTCACAAGAAGAAGCTCAAATAGTGGCTTGAGAATAAAATATGGGAAATGAAGATCAAGCTCTCATGGTACACTCCAAGAAAATCAGAAGGGATGATCCGCACCACCAAGGTAGGCATTCTCACCAGAAAGATAACTCTGTAAGATCAAGCAAGGATCTATCCAAACTCAGATGTTATACATGTGATGAAAGAGGACACTTTTCTATAAATTTTCCTATGAATAAGAATGGTTCTCAAAAGAAGAAGAAGAACCACAAAAGAAGACATCATGTTCACACTGCAGAAGATGATGATCCTACCAGGAAGAGAGTCAAAAAAGAAAGTGAAGACTCTTCAAGTGATGAAGAATATGTTCTGATCTCTGATCTCTTGACAATGGGTCTTCCAAGCACATGACGGGATTCAAGGAATATTTTGTGAAACTATCCAAAGATAATTCACCCCAGAAGGTAAAACTTTGGGATGACAACCAATATCCCATAAAAGGTAGTGGTGAATCCTCCTACAAGCTAGACTCTGGGAAGTCTATGAAGATGAAGGATGTATTTTTTGTACCAGGACTAAAGAATAATCTTCTGTCCATCTTGTCATTAGATGCAAAAGGCATGAGGGTTGCATTTATAGATGTCCAAGTCCTCATGTGGCCAAAAGGAAATACTATTGATGATGTAGTAGTAATTGGAGGGAAAGAGGGGGGACTATACAAATTGAAGTGTCACATCCCCATGCGTCCGACTGGCGAAGAGGACACGACACAAGCTTTATCCACCCAGGCTAAGAGCCCCATGAACATGTACAGGCATAAAATTGCTGAAACAGAATGCTTAAATGAATGCTTTAAAGTGGAACATGCACACATGAACATTTATCATGCGCAGATGCAATTGTCTATCAGACACAGCTACAATTATGTATCATGCACAGTGGAATTAACATGCATTCAGACAAGCATTCATTCAACATGTTCATTACATTCATTAACAGAAAAATGATTGCAGAAGTAAAATAGGCAAGATTACTTATCTTATGAAAACTCCTTCCGCAACCAGCTACGTCGCTGCAATGTTCCACCCAACCATAGGCCAGCGTGCTCCTTAATCTCTTAGCAATGCTACCACCCCCGAGTTGGGCATGATTCTCCAAGGAATAAGGGAACGAGCAGGCTTACACATAGCCAAGGATATACCAAAACACAGCCAAGCCAACACAGTTGGGTTTATCAGGCCATCAAGGAGTGGGAAAGGCTCAATGCTAAGCTGGTGAGCTCATTACAGAGCCAAAACTAGCCTGGCCTCTAAGACACCCAAATACACCCGATATAAGGAATTAGTCCCTTCTCTGCTACATAGTCCCTCATGCCCTACATTCCCTTCTAGTGCTATTCATGGGTGATGGAGAAGAAGGCCAGCCCTCTAGCTCTATCTGTGTGGTTTCCAGCCACCAGGTTTATCAAGCAACCCAAGCCCCCATCCCTACTCCTCTCATAGTTTGAAGACCAACCATTGCACTCAGGAAATTAATTTAGCTGTCACGGCTTCAACAGCGAAGGAAAGCCAAATCCTGAATTGTTCTTGGCCCTATCGCGGCCAAAACGATTCCCAAACGAATTATAATAGTCCCCAAACGTAACAACAGACACAACTCATGACATGGGAAAGGAACAGTCCCAAAAGAGAAACGTATCAGCATACATTACCAGCAACGTGGGGAACAGTAGCCCGTTCTAGGAAATGAAGTCACCGGAAGAATTACACAGACCAGGCTGGGGAGGAATTTACAGTCTCCCAACCTGTGCATGAGGAACAACAACGTAGACCCCCATAATCAGCTCATGAGGAAAGGATTCAGCCACTTCATTCGCAAATCCATAGAGGAAAACAGCGTGGGTAAAAACCAGGAAAACTCTTGTGCATGATAATGAGCGAGACTTCCGCTCATGCGTGAGGATGCACAGCAAAATCGTGAGGCCGCAAATTGGAGAGTGCATGGATGTTTAGCACAGGCGTGGATAGAAGAAGAATGTCTGCATGAGGTATGATAGTCATTTTTTCCATTATGAAGTCAACTGTGGTGGAGTGTGCGTGTGGGTGAGGATTGACAGTCCTGCCACCCCACTCCCAAATACCATAACTGCCTCAACCACCAGCAGCCATTCTTAATGAAAGTGGTTGGGATAAAACAATGTAAGAAGACACATGGGTATTTTCCCTCATTCTCCCAAGGTTTGACAAATTCCCCCACATCCTTATCCTTGGGAAAATCATGCCCCTTTCTCATTTTAGTTGCCGCGATCGTAGCTAGTCAAGTCCATTTAATTAATTATAGATGCATATTTACATGATGACCAACATAATATATGCCGCATGCCCCGATATACCATCAGTGACAAATTCAAATCCAAAACATAACATAACCGATAAATGGTGGGGCATTGGCCTTTAGCTCCACACCATGATCATTTACAATATATACATCATGTACATATAATGCAACAGGGTCAAAACCAGGGCATTACATTCAGGGCCAAATAGAACAACCCTTGGTCCATGACTTGGTAGAGCCAAATGAACTTTGGCATAGAAGGATTGCACATGTGCACTATAGGGCACTACCACTCACAAGCAAAGCTATTGAAGAACTTCCATAAATGTAGGAAAAACATGAAGGAGTTTTCAAAGGATGTGCGAAAGGAGAGAACACAAAGAAGACATTTCCAAGTAGTGAATGCAAGGAAAAAGGAATCTTGGAAATCATTCACTCCGATGTATGCAGTGCCATTTC
>LPNX010409655.1:0-22603 GCA_001517045.1 Pseudotsuga menziesii | reverse complement strand
GAAATCTGCAAGGCTGGGCATCTTCCAGGTTCGAGCTGTGAGTTTTGTGGCATAGAAGGTCGAAACAAAGACTGAGTAGTCAGGTCCTAGCTTCGAGAGGATAGCCAATACGAGCTTCTCATCTTTCTTTTCAATACCACACTGTTTCAGCTGCAAAACTAGTGCTTTGAACTTGGAGAAGTATAGCTGCAGTGATTCAAAATTATTGGGACTCAGGGAAATCAATTCATTTTCGATTTGGTGTCCCCTCATCTCATATGTCTTTCCGAAGAGTTCAAAAATTTTCTCCCATACTTGATCCGGTGAAGTTAATCCATCGAGATGGAAAAGGAGGTCTCGGGAAATACTGAGACATAGGAGGCCATAGGCCTCATCTCTCCGATTGTGCCATTTAATCTTCTCTGCAGCGGCATTGGGCTCTGCTTCTGTAGCCATAGTCACCCTGTAGAGGCCTTTCACTCTCAACAAGATCTCCATCTCTGCTTTCCATTCAAAATAGTTGAAGGGAGTGAGGATAGTTTTCTGTGAATCCATAGCTTTAGAAAATATGTCTCGGCTGTCAGTAGAAGGCTCCCAGTCTTGATGTCGAACCTGCAAAACAATTTTTTAAGGAGAGTAATAACCTACAATGGCTCTGATACCATGTAGAAATTCAGGCCTGCAGTAGATTAATTTCACCCACAACAATTAACAATTGATCATGCAAAATTATCAACAATGGAGACTGAATATGGAGCTGTAACACAAAATTATATTAACTGAGTGTACAATAGCCAACCCTGTAATAAAATAGGCTACTGAATATATATAATACATGAGCAAATCGAATGCATAAGGAAACATCCAAATCTAGCATAAAGCAGGCTTACCCAAAATAGGCAAATCCCCCATAGGTGTAAAAAGCTGATCCCAAATCTATCAAGGACCCCACGAATTAGCAAGGGCGCATAGGAAAGATAAAGAGTGGTCAAATGGAAGCTCATACATGCTTTTTCATGGAGGAAAGAGTGGAGGAGGAAGAGGCAACAAAGCTGATTCACCTCACCTAGTCTTGCTTTCCCATGTGCCTTAAAACACTGAAAAAGCAGGCAATAAAGCAGAAAAAGCAGAAGGGTGCCTAGGAGGCCAGGAATAAAGCAGATTTGATTCCTAAGGCTTTCCCAAGTGCGACATGAGTCAATAATGGCAATTTTGACCTCTATGGATAGGCAATTAGCAACTTGCACATGGTGGGACTCATGGACTAGGCAAATAAGACAAAAATAAATGAATTAATGTCTAAGTGGGTAAATACTATGGGTTTATTATTCTAACAGTCATCCATCTCATTAAGTGGGTATGTATACTATGTTTCTTTCATTGAAGATTTTTCTAGGAAGACATGGATATACTTCATAAAAAACAAGGATGAAGTATTCAGCAAGTTCAAAGAGTTCAAGGCCTTGATCAAAAATCACACAAAAAATAAAATCAATACTTTTCGATCAGACAATGGCAGAGAATTCACATCAAATGAATTCAAAGCATTATGAAGTAGATTCAGAGATTAAGAGGGATTTAACCACTCCATATATTCCACAACAGAATGGAGTTATAGAAAGGAAGAATAGAACGATTATGAAAGCTAAGGGCAATGCTTCATGATCAAGATCTTCCTATGCATCTATGGGAAGAAGCTACTACAACAGTTGTGTATGTACAGAACTGTACTCCACATAAAGTACTCAAGAACAAGACACCTGAAGAAGTCTTCTCCGGTAGGAAACTAGAAGTCAGTCATCTCAGAATATTTGGTTGTCCAATGTACATACACATTCCGAAAGAAAAATGGAAAAAATTAGATCCTTCAGGGAAGAAAGGTATATTTGTGGGATATAGTGAAAGCTCGAAGGCTTACAGAATATACTTCCCAAGATTCAATAATATTGACATCAGTAGGGACGTAACATTTGATGAAGATTCATCCTACAAAAAATTTAGAAAGAGACTTGCTAAAGACCCTGAAGAAACAGAAGTACTCAGAATACAAGATACAACTATGAACGATGCAACTCAAGAAGAAGATCGAGAAATACAAGAACACCAGGAACCTATAGATCCACCCCAAGACAAGAACCCTCACAAGAGGAAAACTGCATGGGTACGAGAGGCTATCCAAGGTGTAGAAAGATAGGGGGCTCCAGAAGAAATACACAAAGAAAGGAAAAGAACTAGGTCCAGCTCTGGCTATGTAGCCCTATTGTGTGACTTCATTGATAAAGAACCTTCCATCAATGAAGAAGCAAAAGAGAAGAAATAATGGAAGGATTCTATGATTGAGGAGTACCAGTAGAAAATGAAGAATGATTTCTGGGATGTTTTCCCATGACCAGAGGGGAAGTCTGTCATGACTTCCAAGTGGATCTACAAGATCAAGCATGCTGTAGATGGTAGCATAGAGAAATATAAAGCACGATTTGTGGCTTCTCCCAGAAAGAAGGGATAGATTATGAAGAGAATTTTGCACATGTAGCGATATACACTTCCATCAGATCGGTACTTGCTCTGGCCACAGTAATGAAATGGAAGATGCATCAAATGGATGTCAAGACTTCTTTTTTGAATGGTGTAGTAGAAGAGGAACTGTATGTGGAACAACCACTCAGTTTTGAGACACATGACAGGGAGACTCATGTGTGTACATTGAAGAAATCGTTGTATGGTTTGAAACAGGCACCCAAGACATGGTACAGCAGAATTGATGGCTTCTTATCTAGTTTGGACTTTACCAAGAGTAAAGCAGATTCCAACCTTTACTACAAGGTTGAAGAAGGGAACCCAGTGATACTCCTATTGTATGTAGATGACCTGTTTGTAACGGGTGTAGATTGGTTTATTGTTGATACAATGAGGAAGCTTGATACCAATTTTGAGATGAAGGAATTGGGTATGATGCACTACTTTCTAGGCATGGAGGTCTGGAAGAATGCGGATGGAATCTCCCTAGGACAAGATCCTGAAGAGGTTCGGGATGATGGACTGCAAGGAAATGACCACATTTATGGCATCGAACTTGAAGCTATTTAGTGTTGCTTCATCCGATTCAGTTGATGCTACGATGTATCATCGGATGATTGGGTCCTTAATGTACTTGACAAATACGAGACCAGATATTTGCTTTGCTATGAACACATTGATCCAGTTCCTGACAGATCCTATACATGTTCACTTGATTGCTGCAAAGCATATTTTGAGTTACCTAAAGGGTACAGTTGATTATGGGATCAAGTATAAGGTGAATCAGAATATTAACCTGGAAGGTTATGTTGATTCAGATTGGGTAGGCAGTGCCATTGATAGGAAGAGCACTTTAGGGTGCTACTTTAGTATGGGATTAGGCGTGATCTCTTGGTTTAGTAGGAAGCAATCCTACATGGAACTAAGTACAACTGAAATAGAGTATGTCACAGCTTGTTTGGCTAGTTGTGAGGCAGTGTGGCTAAGAAAGCTACTATCTGATTTATTTGATCTTCAGTTGGATGCTACTTGTATATATTGTGACAACCAGAGCTGTGTGAAGTTGTCGTAGAACTCGGTGTTCCATGACAAGTCGAAGCATATCGAGATCAAATATCATTATATCAGGGATATGGTACAGAGAGGAGCATTGAAGCTCCAGTATGTTGCAACTAACGAACATATAGTTGATGTGTTGACCAAGTCATTAGCCATAGTGAATTTTGAGTACTTGAGGGAGAAGCTTGGTGTTCTCCAGATCGATGTTCCCTCCAAAGGGAAGTGATGTGTCCGTGAGCCCTTCTGACATGGATGTAGGATTGGTTACTCCCATGGTCAGATGTAAGTGTAGAGCCCTTCTGACATGAATTTTGGATTGGTTCCTCTCATGGTCAAATGTAAGTGCAGAGCCCTTCTGACATGAATGCTAGATTGGTTCCTCTCAAGGTCAAATGTAAGTGCAGAGCCCTTCTGACATGAATGTTGTATTGGTTCCTGTAATGGTCAGATGTAAGTGTAGAGGCCTTCTAACATGAATGTTGGATTGGTTCCTCTCATGGTCAGATGTAAATGCAGAGCCCTTCTGACATGAATGCTGGATTGGTTCCTCTCATGGTCAAATGTAAGTGCAGATCCCTTTTGACATGAATGTTGGACTGGTTCCTCTCATGTTCAGATGTAAGTGCAGAGCCCTTTAGACATGAATGTTGGATTGGTTCCTCTCATGGTCAAATGTGAGTGCTGGGACTTTCTGACATGGGTGCAGGATGTGTTCCTCCCATGGTCAGATGTGAGTGCTCGATGTGCCTTTCTGACATGGATGCTAAATGTGTTCCTCCCATGGTCAGATGTAAGTGTTGGGAGGGCCTTTATGACATGGATGTTGGATGTGTTCCTCCCATGGTAATATATAAGTGTTGAAGAAGATGAAGAACTACATGGAGGATAAACCTACAACCAGCATGAAAAAGGGTTGCCTTTGTAGAACTTCCTGTGACGAGTAGAATTGAGAGATCACACAAGTTTATCGAGATAGCGGAAGCAGTAATGATGATGATGATCTAGTGATGATCCAGCTTTGATGATGATCCAGTGATGATGCTCTAGTGATGATCTAGTTTCAATGATGATTCAGTGATGATCTAGTTTTGATGGTGATCCAGAGAAGAAGACTTGTGCTAATGTATTGTGTCAAGAGAATACCTTCCTAGTTAAGAGGGAGTGTTGACGTATTTGTAACTTTAGAATGTATTCACTTGTACATTTCATATATTTTATTTTATTTTTCCCCGATGTTCCTATCAGGAGAATCAGTAATGTAAAAAAGTAATGTAAATTCATAGAGGTTAACCCTCCTAGTTGATCAGGGGTCAAAGTCCCCACAGTTTCGGGGGACTAGGGTCATTAGACTCTCCTAGAGAATTCATCCCTGGTAAGTTATTGTCAAGTCAGGAATTAGTATAAATAGAGAGTGAGCCTCTCTATTTATCACATAGCCACTCACACTCAGTTGCAACACATGAGTGAGATAGAAGAAGTTGGGATAAGAGAGAGAACAGTTGTTGGAGATCATCTTACTATCTTTGGGTTTTACTATTGCCATTGGTGCTTATTCTACCTATGAGGAAGTTGCGGGGTTTTCTCCTTTATGGTTTCCCTGAGGAAAATCTTTGTTTCCATTGTCTCTTGCGATTTATTATTGTGCAGGTTATTCTCTCAGATAACATCCTAAGATAATACTGTCTAATTGATAAAAATCTAACACAAGTTTGTCTCTTCTGACTGAACATTTTTTAAGTGTCTTTGGATGTAAAGGCACAAATTGTGATGTGAATTTATGTAAATGGCATTGTCTTGTGGATCTACTTATAATTGATTCAACCAAGACATGGGGAGCCACATTACAGTCCTATGAATGAGTTTTTTTACCAATCAATGTGAATTAAGCAGCAAGAGATTTCACAATGTGATTACTTGATTCAATATTATTCAATGTTATTATGCCTAAATTTCTTCTAACAGTTTCCATACTCCTAGATTTAATTAAAGCTAAAAAAAATTGACATTTACCGGCTTCATTTTTTTATCAAATTATTGTTTCAATATTTGAGAACAACAACGAAGGATAGTGCATTTAGGCACCTTACCTTCCATGGAATTCAATTCACTCTCATCCACTTGTATGCATTTAAGAGTTCTTGTTACATTGATGTGAGATTTTTTGTGGTTCAAATTGCTGGAGTGAAGTTTACATCCACTATAAGATGAAAACTTCGATTAGGATATTGAACCACCTCGCATGGTTGTTGTGGAGCCACATTTTCATCTTCAATAACATAATGATTGAACTCTTCACAAAATTGTCCGCTTAGTAATGCACCAATATTTTCATCTTCCCCATAACCAACTTCCATTAACCGTTTGCATTATCCTCCTCAACCTCTACGTAAGGTATCTGGGATTTTCCCCGAGATATTGAGGCACAAGTATTTGATGCAAAGTGTAGTGTTCCATACAATGAAGTGGATACTGAAATGTGGTTCACTGGAGAATTAATGGTAATGTCTACTATCAAATTCCTCTGCTTCGACTCTTCCTCTCGGTTATCCAAAATTGTATTTTCTAGTTGAGTGGGAATGGGAAGTATTTTCTCATCGATTGAATGTCGACGATTTCGTGATTCTTCCCTCTTCTTTTATTATTTTTTCAAATTCTTCTGGTGTAAGCACATTTCTTGTTGATTTCCGGCCTCTATTACATACATTCCCCTTTGGAATCCACCCAAACTTGTAAAATGCCTATGGATTTAAGTAATAAATGATGAAATGACAAGTTGAACAGTTCTTTGTGTGTGGGTTCAGAGGAATTTTGTCTTTTTCTACAATAAAACTGGCCCATGACCTGCAACCCAACATTTTTTTATAAAGTGAGTATCGCATATGCGATATAACACATATGCATTATATGGAATATGCGTTATGGTTACAATGGTTTACCCCTAACAGTATCCACGTAAAACATGATTTTCATATCGGATATGCGATATAGTGTACATCCGATCTAATGCATATGTGATATATCACATATGCAATGTAGTGCATATTACATAGGAGAAAATAACATTATATTGATTAAGCTAAAAGAGGGGGGTTGTAGTCAAAGGAGGGAGAGAAAGGTGTAGAGGGAATCATGGGAGGGATGGATGGGTAGGGGAGAGATATGGGGGGGATGAAGGGAGGAGAAATGTAAGGGGAAGGAATGGATTGGTAGGGGAGAGATATGGAAGGGGGAATGAAGGGAAGAGAATTATAAGTGGGAGCAGAATAAATATAAGTGGGATGGAGGGATGGGGTGGTAAGAGATATAGGGGGGATGGGAGAGGGATATATATAGGAGGGAGGGATGATTGGGTTCATAAAATATATAGGATAATGGATGAAGGAAAGATATATAATAATGGATGGAGGGACAAATCGAGGGAGGGTGGTTAAATAGTGAGAGGGAGGAGAGGGATGGATGGAGTGGTTGTATAGAGATAGGTATAGAGTGAGTAGTGAGAGATGGAAATGGGGGGTGGTTCAAGAGTGAAAGGGGGGAGTTTTAGAGAGAGAAAGAGAGAGAGAGAGAGAGGGAGGGAGAGACAATGATTGATGGATGGATGGTTAGAGGATGAGAGAGTGGCATAATAACAGTGAGAGTGGAGGGATTTAGGGAAATGAAGGATGGTCAAGGATGGTTACACTAAGGGATAGAGATAAGAGATTGTGTGTGAGAGAGAGAGATAGAGAGAGATAGAGAGAGAAAAATATAGAGAGATATGGAGATAGGGTGTGTGAATGTGTTTGAGAAAGACAAAGGGGTGATGTTGGTTTTAGAGGGAGAGGGGGTGTGGTGTTCCAAGACCAAGATGTGTGTAAGTTTGTTTGAGGGGGGAGTGGTGTGATAAGGAAGGAGTGGGGAGATAGGAAGAGAGGGAGGGAGGGGGAGAGAGGAAAAGAGGGAGGGAAAGGGGTGAGAGAGAGGGTTTAGGGATGGTTATAGATGCAGAGGGATAATGAATCAGAGAAATAGTGATGGTTAGATAGAGAGGTATGGAGAGAGGGTGTGTGGATGTGTGACGAAGATGCATCTTTAAAGTGGAAATGGCGATGGAATACCAACTTCACTTGATAGGTAGATTGAAGATCAATTGAATTTTTCTTCTTTTAGAACTAAAATTCAAACAAGTTTAGTTAAACTAAGATCTAGTTGTTTTGATCAGAGCTCTAAATAAGAATGGAGGAGGTTATACACCATAGTGAGACTATCAAAATATTATGAATGTGGAGTATTTGGAAGATAGATGGTGGTGGGAAATGATTTGGAGAATTAAAGATCCAAAAAGTCTAAAATTCTCATCTGGCTTGCTCTCACCTCAAAATTCTTGACCAAAGATCTCTATCAAAAGAAAAATAATGATGGTCATGGAATATGTTATATTTGTTAGCAAGGTGGAGAAGAAATATCCCACATCTTCATGAAATGCCCCTCTTCTCTTCAATTTTGTAATAAGATAGAATGTTGATTAGGAAAGAAGGGTATTTGGCAGTACGAGTCTATGGAGGTAGGCCTAAAAATATGGCTTTCATGAGAATATCTAAACAAGTATAGATCAATTACTTTCCTAATTGGCTGGAGTCGTTGGAATTCTAGGAATGTTGTCTCTTTTGAGAATTGTCCCTCCCATTCCACATAGGTTTCTACTGCTATGTGCTCTTTGAATAACCATTTTAAGGAAGAGTTGAAGATTAAGATCAATATACATTTCCATACACATATTAGTTCATTTAAACATAAAAATATATCATCATATAAAGGTACCATGCATGATTATTCTACCAAGGGTGTATTAAAGTTTGTCATCTCATCACATAGACCAAACAATATGCAACCCTTCTATTAGATAAGAGTATCCCAAGAGCTCAGGATCCAAGCCAAGGACTCAATTCTAGTATGCAAGCCCAAATATGACCAGCTTACAATGATTGGCTATCGATACAAGACGATCGGCTGGAAATAATTTTCCACATATAGAACATATAATGTGTAATAGGTAGGTTAAGTTGTTACAAATTTATAGAAGCTCAAATCCACAAATATTAAACTTTTAATTCTTTATGCAAGTATCAATATATATTTACATTCTTTGTATTCTAATCCATATTCAAGCATAGCTACTTTGACACATTGGAAAAAGGGAAAACTCATTCTAAATTACCTAGTAGATATGGGAAGCTGTAAGATACCCTTTCCCCACTTTTCCCTTCTTATCTCTATCCTACTACCAATTGATTTGAGGTTGGTAGAGACCCAAACAATGTTAATTGAATTGCATTGTCTAGTTTAGGAAAAGGGATTTTCGTAGTCTAAATGATATGATTCATAACTCTTGTTCATCCTATTGTAAGGAAATTTAGACAAGGAATCCTAAGTCATTTATGTATCCATTTCAATAACATTCCCTTAAGGGTTGATATGTTGTTTTACCCAAATTGCAATTTTTAATGCATATGCGATTATATCGCATATACGTTTTATATCGCATATGTGTTATAACGAATATATGTTTTTTATCGCAAGTGTGGTTTGTAAAATTTAAAATTTCAGTGGGAATAAGGCTTGGCATCATGCTCGAAAATAGCTTCAGACTACTGAACCTATTGGTCAGGACAAATAAACAAGGGTTATTTTCTGTATTTCAGAACTCTGTGAATATGCTCAGTTTCGATGACATTTTTTGCTATGACAAACACAATATTTTCTTACGAAAATATAGAATATTGTAGAATATGATATTACGATTCTGAAGATGTAATTTTTTTCTACATATACATATGTTTTATTTATTTATTATGTTTTTTCTATATGATACACCTCATTTTTTGAAAATAGATACATCCATTGTTTTTTAGATAACTTTTGATTGCCTTCACAATTTTGCAAGAAAATTATATGATGCACTAGAGAAGAGTGATCTCTATAATATTATATACATAAATCAGTAAATTCATTAATTTTAGCCCTTCAAGTTTGCACCCGCACAAAACGTTTTCGTTTCAGACTTCAATAATTAATAATAATAAAATAATTCATGAATTTTTTTTAAAAAGTAGTGTTGTACTAGTACCATATGTCATTTATATGTCTTGCACAAGTTTATCCAAAAATGACATCATTTACCTCATATCGTGTTACACCCACACAAACATATACATTATGATGTGCTCAAAATTTGAAAACCCAATTTAAGGGAAACTAATTTTATAATCATTTTCACAAATTTAATATAGATAAAAGTTATATATTATGAAAGCTTATTCAATTACCTAACTTTTGCCTTTTTACTTCATTTTCAAATGGGTTAGGGAAGTACCTCTAATTGTCACCTAAAGTGAGAGCTTCCATGATTGTGCATCATCCCTATTGTTTTTTGTTTTTTGTGATATTTTTTTTAATTGTTATTTTTTAAATGTTTTGTTTTAGTTTTAAAGTGATTGAATTTTCTAATTTTTTGAAGAATATTTATATTCTCAATTTACTTGTATTTTGATGTTTTTTTTATAATGTTTTTTGTTATATAATTGTTTTTTATATGTTTAATGCTTTTATTTTTTTCTTTTTTATTTTATTTTAGAAATTCATTTATTTTATATAGAAAGAGTGGTGTAATAATTTCTTGAATAATTTTTGTTTAATATAGTGTTACTAAGAAGTTTAATAAATATAATTTAAATTATGATAAAATCATATAATTATGCCTTTTTTGAAATAGAGTTTTACCCGTACCATCAATTTTCAATTTGGGGCTTGATTTTAAGGTGATTGAAAATGACATTAAAGATTGTTTTCATCCATGTCCACCTTTTTTTTTTTATGTTTTTCACAAAAATAAGAGTTTTTATAGCTAAACCCCTTATTGCTATAAACCTCATATAAACCTTTGTATAATTAGGAGAGAAAGATTCTTAAATATATACAATTTGGTGGTAAATGTCTTTTCCAATAAATAAATAAATTCATTGCTTTATTACATTTGTATTGTGCAATCTCAAAAATTAATATCTAAATTTTAACAATTCTTTAAAAATTTTAAGTAAATTTTAAAATCCCGAATAAATAAATAAATTCATTGCTTTATTACATTCGTATTGTGCAATCTCAAGAATTAATATCTAAATTTTAACAATTCCTTAAAACGTTTAATTGAATCTCAAAATCCCGAATAAAATAGTAAGAAAAATATAAACAAAAGAAAATGTCAAGTCTCCCCATATTTAGATTACTAATAATGTACTAATGTTATTAAAGAAAAAAATTATTAAATAATTACTAAGCATTTAAATGTTCTATTAAGAAAAGGAAAAGGATAGGGTTATTGAACTAGTGTTAGTCATCTTAATAATCAAAATTTAGAATATAGTAACACTTCGGATTATAATAAAGAATGGAGGACTAAATTAAGACAATTAAGTAAAATAAAATTATTAAATGATCATTAACAATTTAAATGTTAAACTTATTAAATAAGTATTAGTCATCTTAATAATCACAATTTTAAAATATAATAACACTTGTGATTATTATAATTTTAAAATATAGTAATAATTGTGATTATTTTAATTTTAAAATATAGTAGCACGTGTGATTATTATAGAGAACATAGGACTCAAGTGAGACAACAAGACAAAATGGTCTGAGTGTTCCTACATATTTTTGGCTAACTATTTGAGACAGTCTAAACAATCAATTTAAGATTAGTTAAATTTATTAAGATTTAGATTATTTAAATTGAGATTGTCTAAACAATTAGTTTAATTAAAATTTGGATTATTTGGATTAATTTTTGTAATTGTTTTTATTAAATATTAAAAATATTAAAAATTATAAAAACAAATCCCAATTTTAATAAAAAATATTAAATTTAAAAAAAAAACTATACTAAACTATTGAAACCGATCCCAATCTTAATCAAAATTAAAATTAAAAAAAATATACCATTCAATTCCACTTATAATTTATTCCAATTATAATAAATTATATTGTGGAATTCCAATTATAATACCAAAAGAATCCTAACCAATCCCTATCTTCATCAAAATTGAAATTTAAAAAAAAATTATACCATTGAATTCCAATTATAATAAATTATATTGTGGAATTCCAATTACAATACCAAAATAATCCAAAGCTACGCTTAAAATTCTTGACTATTTGTTTTTCGAATGCGAGGAGCTATCGTCATTTTACTTGCATGGTACCACACGTTAACTAGTAACCAACCCACGATAAAATCACTGATGCGTTGACCTAACATAATCTGAATATGACAATTTCAAACCATGTCAAAATGCAGATAGAAGAGAAGGGAAGAAAATGACCTACTTCTCCTATTGTCCTAATTGAACTGTTCAAAGCCCTTAATTGTCCTAATTGAACTGTTCAAAGCCCTTAAAACTTATCTCTTCCACTAATTAGAATTGTTCAGAGCGCTAAAAACTTGCCAAGTCCACTGAGGCTTCTGTGTTGACCGTTCCAGCAGTTGGAAACTAATCCAACTCCAATGATGTGTTCTTAATATAAAGCCTCAATACAGGTTTCAATTGGAGATGGAGATTGTTAGAACGACAGTGTCCAACTTCTAATACGAACGAGATTTGAAAATTATATATTCAACCTGAGATTTCAGGGCAGTTGGCACAGTTTTTCAGTCACAGGAGTCTCAGGCCAGTTAATGGCACAGTTTTTCAGTCACAGGAGATTCTGAAATTTGAGGCTTTAACCATGGAATTATAAGTTTTCTGACAGCAAAGATGATATGATTTCGTTAATTGCAATCCTCAACTTAGAAATTGAACTCGCGTTGTTCGAAGTCATTCGTGCCTATCAGATTTGATCTTCATATTGGTAACTCGAAAGCTTCATTTCCATAGTGCGATTCATCGTCAAGCTGAGAGGAATTTTTATACGAAACAGAAAACATTTGCATATACTAGCTATTGAAGCTCATAAAATTCTTCATCAGTGTAGCACCGAAAGTTAATAAAACCCTAGAGGTCGAACTTGCACAATCCCGGATTCTCTCAGACATGGGAGAAAAGATAAAAAGGCCCAAAATCGATGAAGCTGGAGTCAAGTCTACATCAGAATCTCATGCTATTTTGGCTGTAAATAAATGTTCTCATGTGATTTCCAAGTCTTATTCTGCTGCCAGGGATGAAGGAAGATCAAGCAACCATTCTCAGGACAAGAATATGATCACTCCAAAGGTTCGTGTTGTGTATCTTTATGAACCTGAAATTATCCGAACTGACCCAGAAAACTTTAGGTCTTTGGTTCAGAGACTAACGGGAAAATCTAGCCATAAATCAAGGGAGAAGAGGCAAACTACTCAGAAGAGTCCATCCTCTCATGAGATGATCACTGCAGAAGTAGGTACAGAAAATCTTGAATCTACCTTAAATTATAGCAATGATCAACCGCCTGTCATGGAAAACAAAACCACAAAATTTTCAACTGAGGATTGGTATGGTTTCTCTGAAATATTTAGTGACACAGACATGATTTTACCCAGTCTGATGGACCAGGAATTTCTGCCCGAGATTCCTCTGGTTTTCCATGGTCTGGTGAATCAAGGATTATCCTCAGAGATCAAAATTGCTGCCGAAGCGCGCACAGAAAATCTCGAAAATACTTTATATAGCAATGATCAACTGCCTATCACGGAAAATAAAACTAGAAATCGCTCATCTGAAGATTGCAATGGATTCTGCAATGTATTGAGTCACACGGACACCGTCATCCCTGAAGAGATTCCTCTGATTTGGAACAATTCGCCATTTTGTAATATATATGATCAGACCGGGGTTCACCAATGGACCTAAGGATATCATCTCCTTTAGAACAACAATTTCGCCGCATTTGTAGCGTCGTGCTTGATATCACCAGACCATTGTTGTCCCATACCTAATCCTATCTGATAAAATTTAATCTATGATGCGATGTGACGTTCTCGTTACTTTTATATGAGAGCAATTATTATTTTATACTTTCGGTTTTCTTATGAATTATTTTGTATCTTTACATATAATTAATGAAATCAATCATAAACTTACTAACCACCTACCCTTTAGCAGGTTGCATATTTATTGTCAATTTGCAACCTCTACGTATCATAGCAACATTAATTTACTGTATCAGGATGCACTTATTATGCAATTGGCAGCATACTTTTAAAAAATATAGCAGAGAAAGACATTGGCATGTTCATTTGTATCATATATTTTTCTAAAATATATCGTAATTGAAAAAAAAAACCGTAATCTACAACCGTATGGGAAAAAGGCAATGAGGTAATAGATTAAGTAATCTATTAGATTATGTAATTTATTATAATAGAATTTATTATAATTTTGCTAATAAATCTGACAAAGTTTAGAAAGTGAATGTATATCAATAAACCCAAGATTGCAACTGCAGTAGTGGAATATCTACATGTATAATAAAACTATGAAATGAATATATTTTATGTTTAGTGTTTGCTTTAATTGTATATTGACATTTAATGAATTAGAATATGATTATAGAAATAATTGATAAGATGTTAAAATTATAATAAGTTCAAAGTTTTAAGTTATAATTGTTTATTTAATAAATAAAGATATAATAGATGTAAGTCTTGTTTTATGTTATAATGGTTTATTTAATAAATAAAGATACAATACATATAAGTTTTGAGATACAATTGTCTTTTTAGAGTAGGTGGATAGATAGAGTTGTTTTTTTAGAGCATGTGGATAGAGAATCTTAATTATTCTAGTAGGAAAGGTACCTTACATAAATAACTTTTGAAGCTCAATGAATGATTAGTTTACTAATGTCATCTTGATCTTGCTCATTGGAAGTATCTATAAGTTTCATATTTTTTTCTTATAAGTTTCATGATTTTGTTCTTCTTTTCAAGGGTGCATTATATACTATGTTCATAGAAGTATGGTTTATTTGCTTTATAGTGAGCACATCAAGCTAATTGATTTGATAGAAAACATAATCATGGCAGGAATTGGTACAGCTTACTACATAAAGATTCAAATTGCAACATAAAAACCTTTTTTATCTTTTAAGATTCTATCAACATGTATATATGCATGGAATTTGTGTTAGTGATGTATGTCACAAAAGTTGTAAAATCTAGTGGTAGAAAGTAATTTCCAATATGCATAAAATCAATGATGGAAGAAATGAATTTTACCTAATAAAAGATTGTAATTTTAATTTTTGTTACATTGTCACTCAGTGGTTCAATGAAAGTTGATTGTCCCAAGTTTTTGTTCCTTTATAGCCATTGCCCAAAATGTTGTTGAACAAGTATATCTGAGTGTTATTCCAAGCTAATTGTTCCTATAGCTATGAGCATACATCATTGTATTTGTGCCTTACTTGCAGCTAAAACATAATGATAAAATTATGTTTGTTTAAACTAAAAAAACAACATATAGAAAATGAGAAAAAATATAAATATTAAATATGGGTAAATTCAAAAATACTAAATGTCATTTAATGTAATTACAATTGCATTTACATATTTCCATCTTTAAGGAATAACTTGTATTTCATATTCCTTTTATACAAGAGGTGACAATTTCACCAATACATGCAATTGGATAGGTCGTATGGGATACATGCGTGTCAGATAAAGTGAAATTTGGCATGAGATGAAGATTATTGTAAACCTTAAGACAATTTGTTCTAATGTATTGTTGGTGTTTAGAATAACACAATATTCAACATTTCCCCTCTCAAATGAATTCTTCTATCGAAACTCAAAGTTTTTAATGCTAATACTCATGCCACTTGTAAATGAAGAAGCAAACTATGGCATCTAATGCCATCTTGTAGGTTACCCTAATAACTGTGCCAAACTTAGCCACAACACCAAAGCTCAAAACCCTTAGAACTTCGTTTAACTCAGCTCTCAATGACTAAATGAATCGATATTATTTCATCCAATAATGAACTAATTATAGATTAATGGAATTCTCAAGTTAAATTGGAAAGGCTTCCAACTATTGTACCCAACATTGGGTTTCTCATAACCACCTCGAAGGAAAAGTGTACCTATGTGCTTCATGCTTCCACTTAACTATTATGTAGTTGCAACCAACTATTGAATGATCCCCATTGCACTATAGAAAAAAATTTACAGTTCAATGGACGTGTCAATCAAAACATTAATCTTTCTTCGAGAGTGATTCCCAATCAAAACCACAAACCATGATACCTCTACCCAATGTGCTCTTGATGATACCATATGCCCATGAGCCAATCAACATCATCCTAGTTGGGTCTTTATTCTCAAAAAAATACACCAATTGTCTAATTCTTTCCAAATTATCTTGTTTAATCTCTATAAGAATGTCACCTCAATGAAACACCTATATATTTTCCATGTTTTGATATATATTCTTATCAAATGTTGTTCTTAAGTAAGTCAACAATTAGGCACACCTTAGTTTTCGTAGAAGGACTATATCATACTTGCATCTTCTAGCTATGTCACCTACTTCTCATTGTTAACCACACCCACCTAGACGACCTACATAATTCTTCTTTCTTGAGATGCAATCCGAACTGATCCCCAATTTTGAATGAATGAAGAATACGATTCTTGTCATGTCAGTCCTTGCCAATTTTATTAACTCACTATAACATCTAATGTGATTTTTTTGGGATCTCATAGACCCTATCCCTAAACTTCAGTTCTTTGTCAATCTCTTCGTGTTCATGGTTTGTGTCAGTTTAATTGGTCAGTTGACTAACTAAGTTTATAAAGGGTTGAAATCCATAAAATGTTACAAATGAGCTCTTTCCTATTGAAATGTGTTGAGGTCTACTATAACTATGTTGGATATACATAATACTTTCATCCCATATTCTACGATGCTTGTGGTGGTATGTATGGTGTATGTATACCACCATGTGATTCACGACTTCGTCTTTCCATCAGTCTGAGGATGGAATGCAGTTGACATAGATAGTTGTGGGTTGATCTGCTTCTAGAGTGTTTTACAAAATGTACTAACAGAAATGGAATCTCTGTTAAAGATTATTGTAGTTGGTAAGACAAAATGTTTCCACAAATGCTTGAAGAAGAGATGTGCAGTCTATTGGTTTGTTGTAGATTTCTAAAAAGGAATGAGTATATCCATATAAGAGAATCTATCTACTAGTATTGCCTCATTTTGGTGTTTGGTGATAGTATATCTAGTCAAATAATCTAAGGAAATGGATTCCCATGGTCTTCTTGGAACTATTAATTGTCTATACAAACCTTGTCATTGATTCAATGGCTTTGTGATGGCACAAACCCCTCGTGACCTGATATATGTGTCGACATACATCTTCAATGAATGCCAATATAAATGATTTTGAAGTATTTTAAGATCTTTGACACTCCAAGATGACTTGATGTTTCTATACTATGCATCCCAAATGATTTTATATATATGCTCACCCGTGTGCTCACCTAGTGAAATAAAAAGTTGTCCAAGCTTGTAAAGAAAACCGCCCTTGAGATAGTAGTCAGAAGAAATCGATTGACTTGTCTACAACTACCGATATACCCATGAAAACTTAGTGTATTTTTTATACAGTTGGGTCCAGGTAATGGTTTTAGAACCATACATGCTTAACACTCTAAGAAGTGAAGTGACTGGTGGTCAGCTAAGGAGACGAACTATTGCATTGGTTTTTCATTTATTATGATTGATTACCAACTAAAATTGTTCTAGTTAACTAATCCAATTGATTTTCCTCGTCATCTATAACTTAGATTGTGCCGGGTGGAACTGTAGAGTCTTGTGGTCCATATGAATGATCGTTCTTTTCTCTACACCGTAATGCCTCCATTTATTAAGTGTGTGTACAATGGAATATAGTTCTCTTTCATACATTGAATACTTACGAGCATTTTCATTGAAATTTTCTTAATGGAACACCATTGGATGACCTACTTTAGTGCTCATGGTTTTCATGGGATAGTCTTATGCATCAATCTAAATTTTAAATGTTTGATGCAAATCAGGTAGTGCAAGCACTTGAGCAATGCAAATCTTGTTCTTGAGTTGTTCAAAAGGTTGTTGTTATGTTATTTTCCATTCAAAAGATATATCCCCACCTCCTTTATTCATTTGATTCATTGACCAACATATATGGCTTCATCCCAACACAAATATGTGAGATAAATTTCCTAAATTTCCTGAGTTTATCTATGTCAATAATGCATTCTGATCTTTGCATTTAAATGTATCACTCTAAGATGAAATAGGATAATGACACTATTTCCACGTGGGAGGTTGTTTGTTGGAATTTTCCCTTATCCTTCCTGAAAGGATTATTACCATGATCTTGCTTTTGGGTAGTAGTTTGAGTAAACAATTTTGACTTTTCAAAGTTAGCAGGCATCCGAGTTTTATTGTCGAACTTGGGTGAACTTTTGGTTTTACTGAGAACCATATTTTCACTTTCAATTTCACCTCAATCTTGATAGCATAATAGAATGCATCTGCGAGAGTCCCAATATTGAGAAATTATATTTTTGTTGGATATAAGGAGCTAAACCATTGATATACTACAAAACAAGTAATTTTTCTTCCTCCCTTATACCAAGTTGAGCCATTAGTCGGTGGAATTCATTAGTATAACTCTGTACAGTATGATATTTCCATTGTCTTAACTTTTTCCATTTATTATATTATTGTTTTATGTACTTGGGTGGGTAAAATTCCTTCCTAACATATTCAACAAATTTCACCCATGTGTCGATGGGATTACCTTCTTCTTCCCATTTACTTATTCGAAATATTATCCCACTATCTTTGTACAAAAGTCAACATCTTCAAAGATTCAATGGTGACTTTCTTGGCCTTATAAAATTTATTTACAAAAATAGGATTCTAGTTGATGTATTCTACTGTTTATAGATTTCATATCACTCTTTGCTTCAATTTTTTGTATGTCCAAGCTCATTTGTACCTTAAAGGGGCTAACCTTGTCAACATCAATTCCCATCAGGATACAAATTGAATTCGAGCCAAATGAAGTGACAAGTCAAGCAAGAATCTGATTGAAATGCTCATACATTCGAGTTCTTTGTCAAGAGAGTGCTTTCTCTATGTGTTTTTCAATATCACTGTGAATAATTAAGCCCTATATTTCACCAACCATATTCACTCTAAGGTTTTGAGCAAATAAGTACTCAAAATTTGAAGGTAGAGGCAAGTTAAATAGTTGTGTATAGGAGCATGTTTGAGCAACCATAAGTTGGATAACTTTGCAAATATTTTGGAATAAGGATAGAGCATACTAAAGTTCTATGATGGAAATGATCCAAGTATTATAGGTAGTCGACTACATGACAAAATCCTTGACTGAATGAGTCAAGCTCTGTTATGGTGGAAGTGAACAATGCTAGACTAAAAAGCAACAAATGCAAAAAACAATTAAAGAGAAAATGACTAAAAGTAATAGTCAATACCAATCACATGTAAATGAAAGACATGAATTGATATTGGAGAAACCCCAAGGGTGGAAAATCTAGTTGAATTCAACAATCTATGTATGTCTTAAGCCTCTTAAGTCTATAGAAAATGTACTAAGCTGAAAAACGGTTACATGAATAGAATTTGAATGTCGATACCATGAGGAGCCAATAGAGACTTTGCTTTCTTAGAACCTATCTTAGTGCAATGTGGGACTAGGAGTAGGATTTAGAACTAAGAACTCCAACCCTATAATTTCAAGGATTACATGCATATATACAATTCCAAGGGATGCTTGCGTTCCTACCTATCACGTTTCAGTTACAAGGAATAGTTACAACCGAATTAAAAACATCAATCATTTTCTCCCCTTCAATCGACTAGAGAAGATCAAGAGACACTGCTTCCATGTTGAAGATGCTTTCTTATGCTTTTTAACTACTCAGAATGTTAGTTATCATGTGCTTGAATAAAAAAATGTTGCATGGCATTTATGGTGAATGAATATTGCATAAGATTGAATGAGATGACTGAGACTAGAGGCTAGTCAATGGTGCCAGTCGAGTATGCATTGATTGAGTAAAATTGATTGCGATATGATCAATGAGTCAATTGGGACTAAGGAATAGTCGATCAATCTAGTTGAGCTTTAAGATGGGTGATTTGGATAGATTTGTTAGTTTGGTGAATATAGTATTTAGCATAAGAGTAAGGAATCTAGTAAACACCTTGAGATAACAAAGGATCAAATTATCTTTGACACTTCTTAAAATTTGTTGAGATCTTTGTGGGGTTTGAAATAAGTTTTGATACTAGTCCTTTATCTTAAGACCATAGAGAAATTATCAATGATACCATGAATGTAAGGGAGTAATATTTGGACTTAGAGGAAAACTATGGAGAGGGGGCTCTTGGTTCCACGTATGGAGAACACAACAAAAAATGATCCAAAAATCAAATGGCTTGGAAAACAAGCATTTTATGAAAAATAGTTTTTTAGCACCGTGGAGGTGGGCTTAAGCATGGGTTTCTTTATTACAAACATGGTAGGAGAGATATACAGTTGGCTGTAAAGTGGCTAGTGTTTGTGTCAGAAATTGTTACTAAGGCTAGGGTAACAAGCCAACACAATCTCAAGAGAAAAACTCAATTCAAACTAGGGTTTAGGGTTTTTTTTATGTGTTTTTGGTTGTAAGCTTCAAGATCATGCAGGGAATACATTCAGAGTAAAAGCAACAACTAAATCATAGACATAAACTGATAAAGATGCCCAACATATCACAAAAATCCAACAAAGAGACTATGCTATGGTTCATACATTAAAAGATAAGCATTACCAGAAAATAACATAAACTAGCAATGAATTTACCATTTAAGAAGCAAAACATGCTCAATAACAAAGCCAACATAGACAAAATGTGGGGGAAAGAGTCATATATCACATTATTTCATCAGTAAATGTATATGAGAGTTACAGTACCTATCTCTGAACAAGTCTGAAAGTTCAAGCAGCTAGCAGACCTCCTGATGCTCCCAAAAATCAGAACCATAACAATGTCTTGCTATCTCATCTAAATAGGAAAGTTCTTCCAAAATCAGTTAGGTTTTACCCTCTAACTACCTCCATCGAGTCACTAAGTAGGTAAAGTAAAAAGTAACTTTTACAAAATTACAAATGCTAAAAATAGCAAATGCTTAACAAAAAGATAATGTTTATCTAAAATAACCACTAACTAATAACTACTTCATATCTCCTTCGATGCCTCAACAAGGAGGTCAATGCCATCTAGCCTTTGAGGTTGTCTTTTGGTCTTCTTTTTCTCCTGCTCCAGCTTGATCATCTTTTGAGTGAGCTTTCTGTTCTCTTGCTGCAGATTCTTTATTGTGCCTTCTAATTCTGAACAGTGTTTTTCAGTCATCCTTTTTCTTTTAAGAACCTCCTTAGATACCTCTGCTAGTTCTTGCAAATGACCTTTAACATCCAGCAATTCTTCTACAAGCCCTTGATTAACTTTGAATAATCCATCATTAGTTTCTTGCAGGTGTTTCATGTGTTTCCTATATTTCTGAATACTGTCCTGTACATCCTCTTCATCAAAATTTGGGATCTCTGATATACTTTCTTCTTTCATTAAAAAGTCTGTGTAATATGCAGAATCACCAGGATCCTCCAAAATGCCTGCTTCTCTGAGTATCTGCTCATCTTCATCCTCCCAATCGTGACTTTCAAAAGGACAGATTCTAGCTTCTTCATCTTGTAGCTGTTTTGAAAGTTTATTCCTTATCTCCAGCACTACTTCAGATAAATTAATCTTGGACTGTTGAATCTCTCTTGCTAACTGTAATTTTTTTTTTTTGCAGGTTGAGAAAAAGAAGAAGGCTTGGCAATTGACTTTCCCTTGCCTCTGCTGCCCTGTTTAACAATTTATGTTTCTTCATTAGAAGAAGAATCAATCACAACAGCTTCTTGTCTAGCATTCAACTTGGGATTAAGTAATTTTTTCATGTTCCATCTCAACTTATTAGTTGGCCTAGTTTTAGGCCTTCTGTATGAAGCTACATTCTTCCTTTTCTTTTTCTTAGATTTGGCTGATTTTACCCTTGAGGTAGGAAAGTCTTCACATGCTTCTGTACTTGGCTCTGTCTCAGCAATCTGCTGTTCATCCTCCAATAAATAACCTTCATCTTCAGATAATATGGTAAGAGGGCTCCTTTGTTTAGTTTGTAATTCCTCTTCAGAAGTAGCAGCTCTCTCTTTATCAATAGTCCTAGCTTGCTCAAAATGTGCTGCTGGTGGTAATTTCAAACAAGGCTGCACTTCTTCTCCTGCAAACAATGAGTACTTGTTTTTAATAGAATCTGAAACCACTTTGAGCTGACTGTCAGTCTTTACCTGTCCTGCTACCTGCTCTGTCACCTTCTTGGCTTTATCATCATCTTTACTTGTAGATTTGACTGAGTGGCTTAACTTTTTCATCATTACCTTCCCCTTATCAGTCTGCCTCTTAGGCTGCTGATCTTCTTTTTGAGGATGAACATCTGACCAGAACAAAAAGAAATCCCAAGTCCTCCCCTCATGTTGCAACACTGTGGTGATGATCAATTTGATGAGACCATGGTGAAAAAGTGACTGGGAGGTGTGATCATCATGTTGCTTTATCTTGCTTGACATCTTCTGCAGGCTTTTTAAGAAAACGAAGGGCAGATTCATTTTAGAAACTCCTACTATGTGCTGAAGGAACCTGAAATGATATTTAAATACAAATGAATATATTCCCTCACAGGTTACATAACTCTGAAGTATCCTTATGGGCTCAATCCACTCCTTCCTAAAATTTTGAATGAGGATACCCTTGTTCCAGTCAGGAGTCACATTAGGCAAAAGGTACCTTTGGGGTTCAAACTCAAAAGGCAATTTTTTAAACCAATGTTCACCCTCATTGCTGATCTCAGTAGCTTCTGCAATTAATTCCACAGTCAGCTTGAATTTCAAAGCATCCATCATGACCATATCATCTTTGAGTCCCTGAGCA
>LPNX010409640.1:0-10770 GCA_001517045.1 Pseudotsuga menziesii | reverse complement strand
CAACAAATTACAGATTTTCATATACTCCTCCTAATTTATGGCATACCGAACTAGTTATAAATGATACAAAATTTCATTTTTTATGATTGTATATTAAAAACACCTGGAGTAAATAAAATTTGTGATCAATAAAAACATTCTTTCTAGGATTAGTTTTTCCAATTTTAATGGAATATTTCTTTAATGCATAATTTTTACAAATTAAATGAAATAAATAAAATGTTTACAAAAAAATTCAATGTCATAGAAGTCCTTGTAATAGAATTTTTCTAGATTTCTTGAAATAGGTGTTGTTGACGAGAGGGTCGATATCCATTTTTTTCTTTCTGATTAAGGATGCATAGGTTTTTAGGAACCTTTTCATTGTTTGTCTTGGATTTGATTGCATACATTAGGGCTATTAGTCATGCAACAACTTCTTCTTTTGTTAATAACTACAATAGCTCGTTTAAAGTTTTATTTTTACATTCTTGTATATCCTCATATTTAGATAATTCTTCAAAAGTCTTTGAGACATTTTTGAAAATTTCTTTCTATTGGTGGAATTGAGGGTAGTTTATGTCTTTATTTTGAATCTTTTCAACTTGGGGTTTATCTTAACCAATTTTTGTTCCTTGTCTTGTGACAATTTGCAAATTTTTATGATTCAAGATTTCATGCTTAGGAACCCTAGACAAGAAATTAATATTCTTTTTATTAACGATTTTTTCAAGCATAATGGAGAAGTCTTCAAGAGAATGCTCCCCCACCCCACAATTTTTAAAGAATTTGACATTCGTTTTGTCCTTCCAAGGGCAGTCAGGACTCAAATGTTCTTCTTTGAAACAAATAAAACATATTGGTTTAGTATGAGTGTTGTTGAAGCTTCCTCAATTATTGTACCGACCATGATCTAAAAATCCTCCACATTGGTTGTATCCATTGTTGCGGTGGTCATTGTTTCTATTGTTCTCCTGACTTCTTTGATTGTTCTTATCAACAACTTGAGTCTGGTATACTGTATTATAATAATTTTTTTTTTCAAAAAATTTATGCATTCAGTTGTGGTGTGTTGGGTCATCTGACATATTCCACACCATTTTTGGCTTGGTGGCGTTGACGTTATATGGGAATTCAATTGTTGTGTGTGGATCAAACCTTTCACATATATCGTAGAAATAGTTTGTTTAAGTGATCTTGAAATTTTTAGGTCACCTTTCTTCTGGGAAGATTCTCGGTTCTTCCTGTATGTATTTACATTCTTCAGGGAATAGCCTTCTATAATCCTTGTCCTGTCTTCGGTCGTCAAGTTGACATGAGTCTTTCATCTGTCATAACGTTAGTATGCATTCGAATTGAATTGACCACCTGAAGAAATCTCTTCTTAATTTCTTGCTTGCTTTTTGGTCATTTTTCTATAAAGCTCATATTCCAAGTGAGATCTCTTTTGCGGAGACCACCTGTAAACATTGTTATTTGTCTATTTTCACCAATAATAATATTAGCCTCCCATACAATTTGCACACAAACTATTCAATGATTTGTCTAACACTAGGGCTAGTCATCAATCATATTTACAGCATCGACGAGGGTTGAAACATCAGGTATTGCAATGTGCAACTATTGTGGGGTCATCTCCATTGGATGCAATCCTTCTTCTGGTGTTGGATCCTCACCCTCCCTATCAACTGAGCAACTTCCCCTCGACCTAGGTGGGTCTTTTGGTATCCCAATTCTTACTTCGATTTCTTCATGTTTCTTTTCCCCTTTAACGGACTAACAATGTTTCTTAGTTCCTCCCACGTTTTGAATATCTTTTATCTTTCGAGTTTTTGAATATATGTTGTTTACTTAAAGATGGAGACAATTTTATTTTGTTAAGGTGGACTTGTCTTCTTGGTGTCCTTCATTGTTGGTGTTATCCGTCGGCTAACATCACCTCTTACCTTCTCATCTTCACATGGTCATCGACCCCCCCATTTTCGACCTGACTAATGCGATTTAACGGTTGAGAATTCATAAATTCTATTCATTTGCTTACAAAATATTCCCACTGTCAATATTTGATGAAACACTCCCATTCTTTCTTCTTTTTTTCCCAATTTGAACTTGCACCGTGGCCCAAATGCAATCGTGGTTATACTATGTGACTGACTTCTTTTTCGATAAAAAATTTAAATAGTAGTGTCATAATAGTCACAAATAATTATTCATGGAAATTGTTGTAAAATATTTGCTTAATTTCATCGAGCGACGTCCTTTCCTCGACCGCTTGTTCTTCATAGAAATTTTCACATATATTCTCAAGCCACTCATACAGGTTTGTTCGACGCCCGTTATTAAGTTTGTGCATCAACAAATTTTCATTGTTGTGGTCAATTCTGGCCATTAATTTGATCAATCAACTTCTTTAATTCACGGGGAAAAATTTTGATGAATTTTTCATGTGTCTCAATGAACAAATTTTCTCTAGCTCTTGTTAATGTTAACGTGTTCCTTCTTGCATAGGTTTGGACATAATTCGTTATCTTTTTGTTTCACCACTCTCTAATTGCTTCCTTGCTGATCATTTATAGAGATGTAATCATCTTTTATCCTGAATAGTACTACCAGTAACGGAACCAATGTTGTAATCGATGGGATTACATGAAGTTACCAATAGGGTTGAACATATAAAAGCATATAAATAAGACAATCACATACAAAGAAGAAGGAAGAAACACAAGTAATGGAGAAAACAACAACAAGCCTTTATTAACCAATAACCAAGAGTACAAAATATGGATCTACTCATTCTAGCTCACCAGCCTTAAATACTCTAAGCTGCCTAGTCGGCTATCTAACTGACTCGATCGACTATCTGACTAGTTGGTCAGGAGGACCTAGTCGACGAATCGACTAGGCTCCTCCAACATATATACCTGTATCTACAGACACACACACACACATACACACATATATTTGTATATGTATAGATATAAATTCTCATATATGCTTGTAATGCATTTATATTCCATCAATGATATTTATGTAATATTGATTCTATTGTTTTAAACTTTGAGTAATTTTGATTCCACTTATATTAACTTGTATTTATATCCACTATGGTGTTTGCCAACGTGTTCTTGTGGAATTTTTCTTCTTCTAGGATTTACATATCCATGAACTTAATCTTGGCACTACAAAGTTGATATGTCTACACCATAATATTAAAATCTATGTCCAATGAGTTGGTAAACGAGTACAAGCATTTAAGGAGGTCTTAGATTTTATGTTTATACTTGGCAATGGTATTATCTAGCAGTACATTACTAATAGAATTTATCATTAAGGGTCTCAAATATCATGAGAGAATTATGAGTTATTGCTCTTCATTGTGATTCCCCCTTTAATGAGGATTCATTTCTCTTCTTTTGCGAGGATGCTCAACGTTCTCCTCTACAGGATTTCATTCTAATATATTATTATACAGCTTGTGTGACTGATTCTTGCGTAAGTAATGTCAATAGTTTCATTAGTTAGTTTTGTTAACGCTATCGTGCACTTGTAGCATTCTCATATTTAAACCTCTTACAATATATCTATTTGTCTCTAGATGTAATTTTAAAATATGTATGCTCATTCTTTTGTTAATGCAAGTGATAACATAATGTCTAATGAATTTCTGGGCAACTCACCATACGCCCTTCAACACTACTTTGAAGTAAATTTCTTGTTCATGGATTTATATTGAAAGTCTACCTCTATACTTATATTACATTACAATTGACTTATGAAGTGTATTGATTCCTCAACCCTTAATATTTTTCCAAACCACATCTAGGTGCATTTGGGTTTAACGATATGGGAAATGTGCATCTATAGGCATGGTTATTGTTCTCTTCCATTTATACTGGCACCTGTGGTTACTGGTGTCACATCTTCTTAAGTAGAAAACTAAACTAGGTCATAATTATGGAAAACTCCCTCCATGGAGTTAGGGTATAAACTCTAGATTTTTGTGTGATTCCTTGAATGTTTGAAGGTTTTGATTCCATCCACATTTTAATCGATACTTAGTTATTTTTGTGTAAATATTTAAATAGGTGAGGCTTGCCTCCTAAACAATTAGATTAGGGTTTAATATCATTTAATATATTATATAGCGTCCATGGTCTTTGTGGAATTTTAAGGGTAAGATGAATAGATTGTTAATCATGGTAAATACTTTTTAATGGTTAATTTACTAAGTTTTTATAGTAGTTATCCATGAATAAGTCATTTGTGTTCACTCTTCTCAATGGAAGAAGATGATAATTATCATCAAATATGTAATTCATGCTAGACAGAGTTGAACGATGAATATAATAGATGGCATAACTTGGTTGGCTACTTCTAATATATAGTAGATATGGTGAAACATATGACATTCGACTTTGTAAGGTTCCCTTTCCTGATGGGTAGCACACATCTTTCCATGGTGTACACAAAGTGATGTGCATGTGGCAAAGACAATATATGAAAACAAGCTAATTAACATGCAACTACATAGAAGATGATAGTTCTCATTAAACATGTACTTTGTGTCAGATGGAGTTGAAACTTGAGTGATGAATATAATATATGGTACAATGTGGATCGTTACACCTAGTATATAGTAGATATGATGAAATAGATGGTGTTTAACTCTACAAGGTTCCAATCCCTAATGTGTAGCACATGTTTAATACACAAGATGGCATCCACATGGAAAAGACAACACAACAAAACAATTTTATAAAATTGTAGCTATGCATTTGACACACAAAACTTACACATGCACATGATGCATATCACTGTCAAACTTGACTCATAACCTAATTTTCAAGTGTAGCAAGTTGCGAACCACCCTCTTTATCAAACGGCCATTATAATTCAAGAATGAAAATTATGAATTTTAGCAATGAACAATATTATTTTTTCAAATTTTGACATTACATGTCAATTGCTTGGTCTCTATTTCCATCTAAGAACCCCTATATTGCAATTTATGCAATCTAACTATAATATTCCAAATGTCAAGCAAAATTATTGCAATGTTTAATAATCAACAAAAAAAGCATTTGTTTGTTTCTCTAAAATTGTCGTTCATGGTGGATGAAAATGCTTTGTATCGTTTTTCATGACAAATTCCTCCCATATTTCGACAAGAAATATGTTTGGAAGCATTAGTGTACAAGTCCTCTTTCTACCTTTTTCGATGTCTCCCCTCTATGTTTGTCAAATATACTTTAAATTTTAGACTAAATAGGATGGGATATGCACCTTTGGATCTAGAATTCTAGATTCCAACAATGTTTATCCTAAATAAAGATACATGTTCTAGGATTTCAACTTTTTTTGGTTTGTTGTCACCTTTCCTAATACATAAATGGATTCACCAACTTCCAATATCTTCAGTGCAACCTTATTTTTCAATATAAATGATTAATATCTACAATTAAGTTCATACAAGACATTTGATCTGAGGCACTCAAATTAACTCATTTTCGGCGAGACTGTTCCATCCTTTTCATTCATTTTTTGAAAAACGCAACAATGTGGTTTGTTTTAAAATGGGCTAAAACCCCTAGGGTAAAGTTCCATGAATAAAGTTCCCAACAACCGAGTGGAACACTAAATTACATCAAAGTCCTTCAACTTTCAGGACTCATAACACACCACATATCATGTAATTGCGCTCATGTTCCTTCAACTTTTGGGAATCATAACACACTACCCGATCATTCTACAACAATACCCCACCCAACCCCTATTTGCATGGTGACATACAAACTACAAACTCTTCATATGGATTTGCAATATTTAGGATGGATATTGTCGTAAGAAACTAATTCAGCTTCATAAAGCTTTCCTCACACTTTTATGACCATATAAATTTTATTCCTTTTTTCTACAAGGAAGTGATGAGAAAGGAAATTTTTGAGAAGTTTTTAAATAAATCTATGGAAACACCCACTGATCCCCATGAAATATCTAAAAATAGTCACGTATTCTGGTACATGCCATTCCATAATTATCGGGGTCTACTAATATACATTCTCTATAAATTATATGGCCTAAGTACTAGATTAATTTCTTATAGAAATTGCATTGCTAAACCTAGCATAAAATTTATGTTTTCTCAAAATATGTAATACAATTCGTAGATGCTCCTCATGTTGTTTTCCATCCTTAGAGTAAATCAAGATTCCATCAATAAAAACTATCACGATCTTATTCAAATATTTATGAAAAATCACGTCCATCATACTCTTAAAAGTAGCAGGTGCATTAGTAGCATTGAATGTCATTACTACAAACTCATAGTGTCCATATCATAATCCTTATGAATATCCTCATCCTTATTTCAGACTTGATGGTAACTAGATCTTAGGTCTACCTTGGAAAACACCTTTAATCCCCTCAGTTGGTCAAACAAATCATCAATGCACGGTAAGGGGTACTTGTTTTTGATAGTCACTTTGTATAGTTGCATATAGTTTATGCAAAATCTCATTGTGCCCTCCTTCTTCTTCATGAACAAGACTAGTCCTCTCTAAGGAGACACACTTGGTCAAATATACTTCTTGTCTAACAATTATTGTAATTTCATCTTTACTTCAATCAACTCAGACACAACCATCTAGTATGGAGATTTTGACACAAGTGCAATTCCGGGTGTCAAATTGATTGTAAAATCGACATCTCTCTTTGGGGGTACTCCAATAATTTCCTATGGAAACACATCACAAAATTCCTTTAGGACTACATAATCTTCTACAAATGGTTCATTGTTATTTTCAGCATAATATAAGACATGGACAGTGAACAACTTACACCCATTTTAGGCTCTTCTCTTTAGCTATAAGGATGAAATTTGTCACACTTAAATGGGCCTTGGGACTCCTACAACTTACCTTTGATTTCCATCTTCATCAATAGAATGAAAAGTCTTATGATGACAATTCAAGATTACCCTATGAGTTGCTAACCGATCCATACAAATTAACGTCACATCATAGGCACTTAGGGGTAATAAATTTAACTTAGCTCGATTTTGCACGCCATTCATGTCTAAGTGGCAATTTGGTTTATAATCCACTACTTCTCTCTTTGTCCCAGTGGCTAGTTGAACTAACCAACTTATCTCAAGCTTATTTTTGGTTAATTTACATTTTTCAACAATTACAGGTAAAATATAGCTCAAACTTGAACCATGATCAATTAAAATAGACAATGTTTGAGAACATATTTTACCTTCAATCTTTACCATGGTGATGGATGATTTTCTTGATGGTCTTCTAAGGCCGCATATTTTACTGTAGTGTATTTTTGGAGGTTATGAATTGTGATGACCACTACTTCCTAATGAGGATAGTCTTCAAATAAATAGGGTCCCTCACAACCCCAACATTAAATAGGATTAGCAGGTTTTCTATTTTCGTAATTTGTTGTTTTATTTTCATTCTTATTTGTTATTATTGGTTGGCTATTCTTTTTATCATAATTATTTCCTTCGAAATTCTTAGAGAAATTATTCTAAGGTGGTGGCTTAAACCCCTTATTCCTTTGATCATATTTCTATTTCTTTTCTTCCTCCCAGGTTTTAGGATGCTCAATCCTATATCGAGATTGATAATAGAAATACTTTTCCTTCCTAATAACCTCATCCTAAGTGTTCGGTTCATCATATTCAATTCTATCCCTCTAAATATTAGGTAGAAAAATCATAATGTTGAATCTTTATCTTCTCATCCTTGATGTAAGAAACATATTGCAACATATCTACAAATTTATTTGAGAAGTCTTCCATGTTCATATTTCCTAATTTCAACTCATGAAATTCTTTGATTTCTTATCATAATATCTCTCAGATAAATACTTCTCCCTAAAGTACCTTTTTAATCTGTTTCTAGTTTATTCACCTTTTGTTAATGAACTTGATTGCTTTCATATCGTTCGACCAAATGGAATCCTTCCCATTCATATTATAAATTGCCATCTTCGCTTTCATGTTACTAGAATAATTATAAATTCTAAAATACTTACTTGTCCCCATAAGACAAGCCTTTTCTTTTTCACCAAATTTCATCTCACCATAAAAAAACGTGGTTTAATTTTGTTAAATTCACCTTGAACTTCATTTTTCTCATTCCTTTTCCATTTTGAAGTATGATTTGAAACTTTGTTGGTAGAAATTTCTGACATGCTTTTTTTTTCTTCCAAATCCCTCGCTGCTGGAATCAGTCTCATTGAAAGAAATTTGAGTTTTTTCTGATACTTGCTTTAAAATGATTGTGTTTATTTCTTTTGTTTAGCCTTACCCTTCATTAGTCTTTCATTATCAGTTCTTTAACTATGTAGTTCAACCTGAATGCTTCATAGTTTCTAATATCTCATTAGGTGCTTCATATTTATTGGTGACATTAAGTTCTATGCAGATTCTCCCTTCTTAGGACTGTGGATTATCTCCACTTGATTGATTCAATATTTTTTCCATGTTCAATTCAAGAGTTTCCAATCTATATATCATCGATTTCTTTCCTCTTGACCTTTGTTACCATGTTGAGCTAAATCTTCCAGGTTTTTTCTAACGTTGTTTTAGACCCGACTGTTCACAAGTTAGCAAAAATAGATGGTTCAAATATGATATCTGATCTTGGATCCCAATAGGCACTTTAGGTTGTATTAGATTTGGGTTGATCATGTTTCACTTACTATAATAATTTCTTCTATTTGATTTCAGTCAACAATTTTATTAGTTTTATTTAAGTGTCTAAGCATCACTTTATACCCATAAGTCCTTAATGTTACAACCTCACTTGGATACCATTTCGTAATAACTCCAATCTCCAAATTTCACAAAATAAAATAAGCAGAAAAAATCAACTAAAAAAAATTAAACATATATTAATGACATTTACATAACACTTTATTCAAATCTTGTATCCCTTACAATATGAAGAGAATGTTAAAACTTCTTAAGTGAGTTTGGGGACTTAGTATTAATGTTACAAATATTTTCTAATTATATATTCATGACTGTTATGTTGTTGTCATATCATAATACATGTTTGTGAAACCTAGGTTATTACTCTCCATGAAATTAACACCTACCCTATGCATGCATAGAGAGTTTACAAGGTGGTTTAGTATCCCACGATACTATACTATTATAATTTCTTTTTGCTTCATACTATGGAGTGAATCCACTAGTGTGTGTGTGTGTGTGTGTGTGTGTGTGTGTGTGTGTGTGTGTGTGTGTGTGTGTGTGTGTGTGTGTGTGTGTATTGGGCTACTACGTCTATAGAGCAAAATCACAAGGGGCCCACCTAAAGGGGTCTCACTCCGTTTGCTTTGATTATGGAGCTAACTCGAAGGGGATATCAAGTGAGGCCCTTATATACCAATATATAGCAACACAGGGATTTGACCCCAAAACCTTTTGTGTACAACTTACAATACTCAACCACTTGAGCTACCCCACCGAGCTATATGTATACATATATATCTATATAGATATATACACACACATATATATATGTTCTCAAATATACTTGTAATGCATTTTTATTCCATCGAGATATTTATGTAATATTGATTCTATTATTTTAAACTTTGAGTAATCTTGATTCTACTTGTATTGATATTCACCGTGGCATTTACCAGTGCATCCATGCGAATTTATTTTTAAGCATTTACATATCCATTAACTTAATCTTGGCACTACGGAATTGATATGCCTACACCGCAATATTAAAAGCTTTGTACACTTACTTGGTAAATGAGATCTCATATTTTATGTTTACACTTGGCAATAATATTATCTCGCTGTACAGTATATGATCTTACTCTCGTGACAAAATTACGAAGTATTGCTCTTCATCCATCCATTTGACATTCATCAGGATTTCTTTGCATTCTTACTTTGCGATGGTTTTGTGAGTTCACCTTTAATGAGGATTCCTTGTTCTTATTTTATGAGGGCACTCACTCATCATTCTCCTCTAGGGGATTTCGTTCTAAAATAATATTATGCATCTTGAGTGATTGATGCTTGTGTAAGTAATGTCAAGAGTTTCATTAGTTAGTTTTGTCTTGTTTTTTCTTTGCATTGGGATTAAGCTTTGTCATTAACAATCAACTCTCAAGCAGATAGCCCTAGAGGTTGGAATTTCTAGGTAAGTTAATGCTATTGTGTAGCATTCTCATATTTACATCTCTTATAATATATCTATTTGACTATGTATGTAATACTGAAATATGTATACTATTTTTTTGCAAGTAGTTGTTGTTTATGTAATTGATAGCATAATGTCATATGATTTTTTAGGAAAGTCAGCCTACAACCATCGACACTACTTTGAGGTAAATTTCTTTCGCATGGATTCATATTTCAAGTCGACATATTATATTTGAATTAGACAATGTATTGATTCCTCAACCCTTATTAATTTTCCAACCCCACCTAGGTGCATTTGGGTTTAATGATATGGAAAACGAACATCTATAGGTACGATTATTATGCTCTTCTATTTATATTAGAACCTACCATTACTCACGCCACTTCTTAGGTAGAAAAAAAACCAGGTTCATAATTATGGTAGACTCCCTCCATCGATTCAGGGTATAAACCCTTGAGTTTTGTGTAACTCCTTGAATGTTTGAAGGCTTCATTTCTACCCACATTGTTAAGCGATACTTAGTTATTTTTGTGTAAATATTTAAAAAGGAGAAGATCATCTCCCAAGCACTTAGATTTAGGGTTTAATATGATTTAACACAGTATTT
>LPNX010409639.1:3107-53879 GCA_001517045.1 Pseudotsuga menziesii | reverse complement strand
CAGTTTATTTTTAGTTTAATCGAACTGCTACTAAGGATTCCAGATTCCTTAGTAGGTGCTCATCAGCACAAGCTAGGGTGAAAACCCTAGCTACACCAGGGCATTATGAGACCATCCAATAGTAATTCACCAAATTCAAGTCAATGGTGGTTCATCTCAAGAAATTTGGATTATAGAAGAAGAATTACCTGCTCATATTGTCTATTCTTTTAAAGCTAGGTCCTGAGTATTCTATGTTTGTCAGTACATTTCACTCAAGCAAGCTCATAGCTCGAAATTGGAAAATACCATCACAAGCTTCATGGAGTCTTTGACTCAAGAGAAATATAAGCTAGTGCAAATGGGCACCATCAAATAAAGAAATGACCAAGCTCTTGTTGCATGAGTTTTGAATGCATCCAAAGGCAAGAATAAATCTAAGGATTCAAAACAGCCAGATAAGAAGAAACAAGATAGACCCAAAATTCCTGATGGGGGTTCGAATCCTTGCAAGGACAAGAACCAAAAGGGAAAGGAGAAGACCAAATGTACCTACTGTCACAAAGGGTGGCATACAAAGAGTGCATGCATGAATAAAACCTTAGATATGATGGAACATCTATTGGAGAAGAAAAACATCCTAGTCCCAGAGGGACCAAGGAAGAAGGATGGAAGTTTAGGTTCTGACAACAAAGAGAGGTTCCATGCATTGGTTGTTGGTTCTTTAGAATATTCCACCTTCATCATTGATTCAAGAGAATCAAGGCACATGGCCTCTATCAGATATTTATTCACATCCATGTATTCAAAAAGTGGCCCAACTATTTGAATGGTTGATGATTCATAGATCCAGGCTAAGGGAGTTGGCGGGATCGATATTGAACCTAAGGATTTGAGTCCTAAGCTATGGGATGAATCCATTAACTATGTTGCATACATTCAAAACAGGGATATTCTTAAATCAGTAAGTGGAAAAGCACCATATGAGGCTTGGTTTGGTCAAAAGCCAAATATTTCACATTTCAAGATTTTTGGCTCAAGGGCATGGGCTCGAGTTCCTTCAGAAAAGAGAAGGAATTGTAGCCACAAATAAATGAGTGAATCATGGTGGGATATGTTGAATATACAAAGGGATGTGGAGAACCTCCTGCAATGAACAATCAAAATGCACGATATGATAGAAATATTGGAGCACAAAAGATATTTTATTGATCGTGGGCCACTTTGAGGGGGCAACCTTCTTTGAGCAACCTCAATACAAAATAAGTCTTCAATGCTTTCATTAGCCTCATCACATACTTATATACTAAGTCTAATCTAAACAACTATTACCCTCCATGAATGTGGGATAATGCAACATAATAACTAGACAACTTAACAACTATTACTTACTCCCCATGAATGTGGGATAATGCAACATAATAACTAGACAACTTAACAACTATTACTTACTCCCCATGAATGTGGGATAATACAACATACTGATGGGAGAACTTACAAAGCATATGCGTCCGATAAAATATACTAAAAAAATAAAGAGGAGGGTTGACACAAGTTCTTAACATCCCCTCCCTCTTAAAAAAATATTTGTCCTCAAAGCTTTAGATGTGGAAATTGTTGTTGAATCTGAAGGAGCGGTTCCCATGTAGCATCCTCTGGTTGCATGTTGTGTCACTGAATTAAGACCTCTATGATGGACCGAGAGCGAAGCTGACAAGTGTGCTTATTGAGGATGGTCTCTAGATCTGAAATGATGGATCTTTCATTAGCCTGTTCTAGTAAAACAATTTGTTCTCTGATGTTGGTTCCAATCACTTGTTGGATGCAAGAAGAAGGAGGAAGTGCCAATTTATAAGCAACAGACCCAATCTTCTGAAGAACTATATATGGACTAGAGATCTTTGGAGTGAGTGTTTGATTCCCTTTGATTTTCAAGGAGGATTGCTTGTAAGGCTGCAGATGAAGAAAAACCATGTCATCGACTTGAAAAGTGCACTCAAAACGGTGCTGATCGGCTTGGTGTTTCATGCGGGTTATGGCCATGTGAAGATTGTCCTGTAGAATATGAAGAATCTGATGTCGATTTCGAAGAACCATGTCAACTGCCTGAACTGGTGAACTACTGGGGGTGTATCGAAGGATTATTGGAGGTGTGTGACCATAAACTGCTTCATATGGAGTCATTTGAGTACCACCATTCAGCGAGAGGGAGCCACTTGGCCCACAGATGTTGTTCTTCAGAGGTGAAACAACGAAGATAAATTTCCCAATAGTTGTTGATGACTTCATTCGGACCATCTATTGGTGGGTGATAAACTAAACTCATATTCATTTTGGCATCAGTAAGGAGAAAATAACTTGTGAAAGTTGCATTGCGTTCTGAGACAATGGAAGAAGGGATTCCATGAAGAAGGAATATCTTGTCCATGAAAATTTGTGCGATTGAGAAGGTGGTATATGGAGGGATAAGAACCAAAAAATGATGATATTTGGAGAGCTGATCAACCACAACCAATATTACAGTCTTCCCTCCATATTTAGGGAGCCCTTGAATGAAATCCATCGAAATATATGTCCAAATCCTTGTAGGGATGGGAAAAGGTTCGAGCAATCCGGAAAGGAGTGTAGTTTCACCTTGGTGGCGCTGAAAAGGAGCACATTCAAAAACCATATATTGAATTTCTCATTGCATTCCCTTCCAAAATAAGTTACAATGTTCCCTCTCATATGTTTTCATGAACCTAGAGCGCCCTACCGATGGATAAGCATGGAGTTCATAAAAGACTGCATGTCTAATATATATGCTATGGGGAAGCACCAAATGACCCTTGTATCTTAGAGAAGAGCCATCCTAAGAGAAATGCGATACCACAGAAGGGTTACTAGCCAACGGTTGGATGATTTCAGATAATGAGGAGTCATTGACATAGCCTTTCTAAAAAGAGTGTAACCAAGTTGGAATAGGCATAACAATAGCTGAAAGAGAGACATGGGCATCAAATGTGCAGGAAAGAGTATCCACCACAAGATTGTCCTTAGCCTTCTTGTAATTGATGTCATAGTCATAATCCCTGAGTTTGCTAACCCATTTATGTTTTGTTGGGGATGAGACCCGTTATTCCAGGAAATATTTCAGACGCTGGTGATTAGTCTTGATGCAGTAAGGATTCCCTAAGAGGTATGGCCACCACTTCTGTACTGCATGCAAAATAGTCATCATTTCCTTCTCATATGTGGAGGTGGATAGATGCTTTCCACAAAGGGATTTACTGGTGAATGCCATGGGATGTTCATCTTGAAAGAGGACAACACCAAGTCCATTGTCCAAGCATCACTCTCAAGAGTGAAGGGCTTGGAAAAATCGGGCATCTGAAGGGTGCATCGGAATGAAAGATTCAAGGGATTATTTGAGACTGCCGAAGGTTGCATCTGAATGAAATGGAGCTGAGTGATGACACCATGTGAATTCTTCTTAAGGATCATTTCCATGCAATGTGAACTAATGATGCTGAGAGACCCTAGTTGTAAGCCATTGAATGTGTGTTTTTTCCCACTAACTAAAAAATGCATCCATAATTCAGCAAAATCCCATAAGATGGGTCAAAGTGTGCGTAACCATTGAGTGCCCGAAATCACAGAACAACCTCCTAGGGGTATGGCAAACATGTTAGAGCACAAGTTATAATCTCCAATAGAGATACACACACTGTGACACTTTCCTTTGCAAGGTAAGGTGCTCCCATTAGCAACCACGACTTTAAAGCTGGAGAAAGGATGGACAAAACAATCAACTTGTTTATCAATCTGAGGGTCAATAGGCGGCTGCGAAATGTCGACCTAATCATCTACTGGATCCTGAGCAGCGTCACAAATTTCAAGTGCAAGCAGAGAAGCCACATCCAAGAAATAGGGCTTGTGTTTAGTACATTGATGTCCTCAGGTGAATTTATCATCACAATTATAACAAATTCCTTTTTCCCTATGTGCCCACATCTTAGCTTTAGACAAATGCTTGATAGGAGTGGTTCTAGGAACCAGAGGGATTGGATGTTTTTGGGGAACCATATTTCTGAATGGAACAAAAGTGGATTTGGGGTGTTGCTAAGCCCTAATATTGGCCTCCGCCAACTTAGCCAACCCTAGGATTTCCATCATTTTGTTGGGACAGAACATTATAACGTCAGATCAGATTGTAACCTTAAGACCACTAATAAAACAACTCCTGTAGAATGCATCAGAAAATCCTTCTGTGTGCTTGACTAACTTCTCAAATTCTATCTGATACTCTCTCATAGTGCCAATCTGGCGAAGTTTGGTGAGTGCTCCTGTGAATTCATCAAAACCACTAGGGCCAAATTGGTGCAAAAGGAATTGGCAAAAATCTGTCCATTGGGGCTCTTCATGATCCTTGATGTACCAAAAAGAACATTAAAGGGCTTCACGTTCCAAATGAAATGATGCAAGTGGGACTTTGGTGATATCAAAAGTGTTATGCATATTAAAGTATTCTTCTGCCTTGTGTATCCATCCACTTGGATCATCACCATTGAAGCGAGGGAATTCAATATTCGGCCCACAAAATTTGTTGGAAGCAGAAAATGCAGTGCCTAGAGAAGACTCAGGCTGTTGCTGGTAGCTCATCGTTGAATACTGAATATGGAGGTCAAGAAATCTTTCATCCAGATCTTCAAGTTTGGTCTTGAGGGTGACAAGTTCTTCTTCCATTTGTCTATTTGCTCCTGCGCAGGTGACAACCATAAGCAAGATTATTTTTTTTAATCGGAAATGGGTGGAAAAACAAAAACAAAGAGGGTTTTAGAAAATTAAAATTTTGAGTTGGAAAAAACGCAAGTGGGTAACTAGGTTGTGGACACTTTCTGAGGGACAAGGAAATAAAAAATGTGAATTTTAGAAGCGGGGTGAAAGAAGGAGATGGAATTTCGGGCTTCGGGAAGTGGACTTGGGATAGGGTCCTCAATGAATGAAATATGTAGAATGGAATGACAGGGGTTACAGTGAATTTTCAAGGGAAACGGAGCTAAATCAAGGAATATATGGCTGAAAAACAGATTTTTTTTTTTAAGAAATGATCTGTGGCGGTGCTAGAATGTTGTGCTTTCTCAACTTGAATTGGAGTAAATGATCTATGACAATTCTAGAATTCTAAGTGTTATCAAATGTAACTAGATATGGACCCCAGATATATTCGACTTCCTAATGGTTCAAAGGTAGTCACTCGGCCACCAAGGCTGTCTTAGGATTGAGTATTAGGGTAGTACCCCTCACTTCATAGCACAGGTAAAAATGCTAACCGCTTGGCCAAAAATGACAGCTCTTTGGTTTTCCTCACGGATGGGAATCTAGTCAATCTAGTGGGGTTCGTTGCCCTTTTTGCTTGGAAAGTCCTCTCAATGGCAAGCTACTTCGGGGTTCCTGTGGCACTCCTCACAATGATTTTTAGGGCTATGCCCAAGTAATTCCCACAGCTAAGCGGATAGGGTTTATTCCCTGATCCAAATGAAAAATACCACTATAAGAAGAAGAACTACTGCGATAATCACAGTGCCAAAAAAAATGTGGTAGAAATTCCACCCAATGCTCAAAAACCCGTAATTAGGGCTAGGGTTTTGAGATGAAAACTTTAAAATCAGCATAACCTAATCTATATTGCTAAGAATGGATATTATAGCCTATTTCTATAACTGAAACAACCACTACTTCTACCCATGAAATCGCAATAGAAATCTGGGCACTCGGTCAAAATATTTTCGCTCTGCAATTTCCATGGTCGTCACCGAAATTCTGAAACTGCGTATTTTTGAAAGAGGAATTCAGATATGTAACTTATGTTTCTTGAATCTGCACAGAAAGTTTCAAAAATGGATGTGAAAGTCGTCACCCAATTTTGCCCCTTTTTTATCAAAAAGAAAAAAAATATTCCCACTTGTGCCAAGGAAAGTGCTCTGATACCAGATGTGGAGAACCTCCTGCAATGAACAATCAAAATGCAAGATATAACAGAAATATTGGAGCACAAAAGAAATTTTATTGATCGCGGGCCACTTCGAGGGGGCAGCCTCCTTTGAGCAAGCTCAATACAAAATAACTCTTCGATGCTTTCATTAGCCTCAACACATACTTATATACTAAGTCTAATCTAAACAACTATTACCCCCCATGAATGTGGGATAATGCAACATAATAACTAGACAACTTAACAACTATTACTTACTCCCCATGAATGTGGGATAATACAACATACTAATGGGACAACTTACAAAGCATATGCGTCCAATAAAATATACTAACAAAATAAAGAGGAGGGTTGACACGGGTTCTTAACAGTCCTAAGATATGTGATGAATCCATTAACTATGCCGCATACATTCAAAATAGGGATCTTCTTAAATCAGTAAGTGGAAAAGCACCATATGAGGCTTGGTTTGGTCAGAAGCCAAATATTTCACATTTCAGGATTTTTGGCTAAAGGGCATGGGCGTTCCTTCATAAAAGAGAAGGAATTGTAGACACAAATAAAAGAGTGAATCATCACGGGATATGGTGAATATAAAAAGTGATTCAAGATATTTAATCCATCCCCACATAATAATTTCATGGAATTAAGTGTGCAATTCAAAGAAGAAATTATTCTATACTTTGAACTAGCACAGGGGAAATGTTATTCTCCTCAACACCAAGATGATGTAAGTGATTATTCCCTTTCTGATATTTATGATATTTATGAATTTGATATGGCTGAATATGATGTTTTTGAACATGAATCACTCTCAAGGTCCAAGTGGGCAGAGAAAATCATAGAAGCTGTTGGGGATTTAGTAGGAAATCCTCTAGATCCTAGGAAGACTATATCACAATTCCAAAGTGATTATTTTGAAAATGAATTGAGTCTTGTTGAGAATTGCAATATGATGGTTGGATATTATCCACAATCATATCAGGAAACATCTTATGACCCAAATGGAAATCAACCATGCAAGAAGAGTTTATCTCTATACAGGAAAATGAGACTTGGGAATTGGTTCCTTTGCCTCCCAAGAGGAAGCTTGTGCAATGCAAGTGGGTCTATAGGAAAAAATTTGTTGCTGATGGGTATGATATAAAATATAATTCCATATTAGTTTCCAAAGGATTCTCTCAAGTCCAAAGGATTGGACTACACAGAGACATTTGCACCAGTTGCAAAGATGGGCGTTATCAGGCTAGTTTTAGCCATTGTTGCTAGTAAGCGCTGGGAGGTTCACCACATGGATGTCAAAAGTGTATTTCTTCATGATGAGCTACAGGAAGAGATATATATACAGCAACCTGAAGGTTTCCAAGAGGATCCTTCCCTTGTATGCAGGTTAAATAAGTCACTCTATGGCCTCAAGCAAGCCCCAAGGGCTTGGTATGCCAAGATGGACAAATTTATGCTCTCAATTGGATTTGTTACATGCAAGTATGATCCTAATTTTTATTTGCAGCATATAGGTGATGTATTGCAGGTCATTGTACTGTACATTGATGACATTTTGATTACAGGTAGTTGCACCAAAGAAATTGGGTGAATTAAAGCATCTATGCACAATGAATTTTCAATGATCGATCTAGGCTTGTTGAAACAATTTCTTGGTTTGGAAATTGTTCAATATGAAGCAGCGATCAAGGTCAGCCAACAAAAGTATGCTTCAGACCTGTTATTGAAGTTTAATATTTCTAAATTTAAGGCAAAAAAGTTCCCATTCCTTTCTAGTATAAAACTAGGTGAAGTTGGTGACTCTCCATTAGTAGATTGCTCATTATATAGACAACTAGTCAGGAGTTTGTTGTATCTTAGTCATTCTAGACCTGATTTAGAATATGTTGTAAGTGTTGTAGCTAATAATATGCACCAGCCTCTTGAGATCTATTGGAAGGAATCCAATAGGATCCTTCAATATGTACAAGGCACCAAGAACTTCGAGGTACACTATGTTGTTAGTTCTCTACTAGAACTAGTAGGATTTTCTGATTTTGATTGGGCTAGCATTCCCAATGACAGAAATTTCCACTTCAAGTTTTGTATTCAAGCTTTACAATGGTCCCATATGTTGTTCAAGTAAGAAACAACACACTATTTCCCTTTCTTCAGTTGAGGCTGAGTACAGAGGAGCAGTGAATGCAACTACACAATGTGTGTGGTTGCAAGGCATTCTTTAGGAACTTGGTGTTGCACTTGATTCACCCACCGTAATTTGGTGTGAAAATCAAAGTGAAATCAATATTTTCATAGATCCAGTACAGAGACAGAGGAACAAACACATAGATATTCATATGCACTACATTTGGGGCTTAGTGTATGATCGGGTGATAGCCTTGCAGTATTGCCCTTCGAGTGAGAAAAATGCTAATATTTTCACCAAGTGCTTCAAATAAGACCTTCACTTACTTGATATCACTACTTGGAGTGAGTGATACATGGTGATGGCTTCCATTTACCTTCGTATTTTTGGCCCCATGTCCATTTTTTAGGAGAGGTTTTGCTCCCATGTGGTTTTTCTCTTTTCCTTGTTTTCATGGACAAATAAATTTTTTTGTTGTATGAGGTGACTTGAGCCTTTGTTGCCAAGGCCTCCATGATATTTTTGGTTAAGTTGTACTAATTCAATATTAATGGGTAGTTTTAGAACAATAATCCATCCTTAGTACCTTAGTTTATACCTTTGACTATTTCATTTGCTTGTATGTATTGATTGTTATGGTTTATACTTAGGGAAATTGGTCTAGCAAGTTAACTAGTTATTTTGGCCCAATAACACACACCAGTGCTCTATCTTGGTCAACTTGGAACATGGGTGCCCTCATTAATGACCCTTGGTGTCTTGGAGTGCCCCCCTTCCTCTTTTTGTGGAATCTAGTTTGAGTAGGGGCGTTAGTGATGTTTTTAGACCATTTTCTCCCTTCTTGTGCATTTATTGTTCACATTGAGTCATTCCCACACCTCTGTTTGCTCACCCATGCTTTCATTAGACCCATTTATGCTCCAACATGCCACACCAACGTTCACACCAGCTTTTGTGTCTATTTGAGGTGATTCGAGAGCTAATTGGTCCACCTAGGGAGATGGAGGTAAAATCTAGTTATGACACATGTGCACTCCCAAATGGATTCCTAAGCCTCACCATTTTTCCCAAATGTCATATATATCTATTCTAAACATATTTACATGTTAGACAGTGTTAATAATATCCACTATTGACTTCATGTGTGAATGCAATTTTAGTCTTTTCAACTAATTTGTGCTTGTTTTGCAAACTAGAACGAATTGTGAGAGTTTCTTGGTTTATAGATCCAGCTGTGAATCAACTCTCATAGACATTATCAAAACATTTCCATAATAATTTTATTTAAATTTTTATAAACACAATTCCAAACAAACACATCCAATTCTTTCTCCTTTAATGCATTTTAGAATTAAGTATGGCATTGGAAACGCAGAGCATTGCTAACTCTCATTAGATGCATTCCAACAATGGGAAACAAATTTATAACTAATTCTTATGATTCAATGATATACACAATATTTAAATATCAAACAAATATGCATAGTTTTCACCCAGATTTTTCAAAATGAAATAATAGAAATCGCAAACATAAGTTTGTAACAGAGAATCAATTTGAACTTCCTAATAATACAAGAATCATTTCGGAACAAAGATTACAATTAATTGGGTAAATTCAAGGAAACAAATAATTCCAATTCCTTCATGAATCATTTCACTCATTATACACCACATGTACCCAATAAATTAAATGGTTGAAGCAAAGCACAAATACTTATATGAATAATTAACAACCCAAGCAACTGATGGTGTGCGAGGCACGCTACACCCAACCATAGGTTGCCTTGTTCATCAACATTTCGACAAGGTGACACCCCTAATATGGGACTTTGAATTCACAAGTAGAAATATAAAGGTTGGTGGGAAAAGGAAAATAGACAAATGCATAGATTAATTACTCGCTAGGATATCTCTCAGAGTTTGGAACTCAACAATTTCCACATCAACATGGTTAAATTTTCTCAATAATTTTGGATTTTGGCACCAACTAGTTCACACAAAATAGTGGATTACCTTCCTTGATTTAGTTCCAACACATCATACTGTGTACGCACACCAATTCATCGCAAGGAAGTACATCAAAGAAGTTCATACACAATTTTTTATTTAATTGGCAGTACTATTATGGATAATAAAATGATAATTGGTGAATTGGGATGCTTAGAAAACTTTCAAAATTCAGTATCAAGGTCAAGGGTCGATTTAGAACTTGCACACATAACAAAAAATAAGGGTTTAGTGATAAAGCAAGGACATAATTCTTTTTGCCTGTCCATAACGATGGAATAGTTAGACAATTTGTGTGCTCAAAGAGTTCATAGTTTTCCCCACAATGTTCTTGTTAGTATATATTTAGCTCGAATGAGGGAGAGAAATGCTTCTTGTGCTTTATGTGTGCATGCAATAGTTTCACGACAAGCATTTCCCACATGTCCTTTCCGAAAGATACATTGTTAAGTGTTAAACCTTCATTTAGCTCACCATTAAGCATACTTAATCCATAATCAAGTATTAAGACCAATCACAAGTGCTAAGGATTAAAATATAGTTAAGACTTTTTGGCTTCAAGTTAGGTCAGGGTAATGCTATTAACCCCCCATGCCACCTACAATCTCATTTCTTTCTCACCGGTGAATTGATAAGTCCCATGTTCTTTTAGTGTGTGCCTCATCATCATACCTCGAAATGGCACTTCTCCGTTCGAGTGATGACACAAAATCTGTTGTCACACAAAAGGACTTAATGGATAGCATAGCCTTAACATTATAAGAGGTATAGATCTTAAATACACAATGTTTACTCCAGTATCAACAAATTTGGTTTATGATTTTAAATTGAATACATGACTTTCCTCTTGACAAGCTGTGTATCATACGCGAGTTGCACACATGCAACCCGCATATTGATCCCAAAAGTCGAATATGTGTGTTTCCTCAAGGAAAATCGCATACCATACACAAGTTTCCTTCTTGTAACCCGTGTATTCCATTAAAACTCATTAAAAAAAAAGTAAAATAGTCACAAGGCAATTGGGGTAAATTTTAAAACTACCTCAACTCCCCTAACCACCTTAACCTCATGACTCCTCCCCTAAAGAACTATAAAAAGAGGAGAGGGGCTAGAGGAGAGAGGGACCTATTGGGGAAAAAAGTTATGCTGGAGGATTTATTTTGGAGAAGAGAAGCAAGAGGGCTCGGATCTAGTTTCAAGGAAGCTTGAGCAGACTGAGGTATGTGTAATTGTTTCAGACACTTCAAGAATAAAGAAAGTATTTTCCTTTCATCTCTATTGTAATGCATGTTTCAACTGTTTATGGAAATGATCTACATTGTGGTTTGGATTTAAGTTGTTGTCATTATATATGTTCATATTTCATATTTTATAATAGTTGAAGGTGCTTTGAGGAAGGTTATTTCTTTGTTGTAGGTATTGGAGCTTTGGATCAAAGGAGCATTTAGGGTGAATATCAAAGTAGGATCAACCTTCAGAATAAGGTGCATCCTCTCTTCCACTAATATTTTTTCTTTAATATAGTCTTGCATAATCTCATCTGTCTGTCAATAGAACCCTTAGTATGTTGGTGGCCTCAAACCCCATCCATAGGATGAATTTCCTATAAACAACAAAAATAGTGACTATGATGGGGACATTATTTTGTTTTGGGGTTTCCTTGTTGTAAGTTTTCTTCCAGTTTGTCCATTCTGGTCCTTTATGTGTCTTGCAGAATTAGTATTCCATCGGTCCATTTTGAATTCTTAGGTTCCTAAGTATGATCATTTTTATTTTTTGAAAATCTGTGAAGAATCCATGGGTACTGAGTACTTGCAGTCGTGTATTCCTTGAAAATACATGGGTTTTACACTATACAGTCGCGTATCATACACGGCCTTCACACTACATAGTCGTGCATTTCCTGTAGGTAGATGTTTGAAAGATAGGGTTCATTCTTTCTAAGTCTTCTTTTTAAATGTTTGGATTCTTCTAGGCTTCACTTGAAGTTTTCATTGGTCTATGACTTGTTTTAAATCTATGCTTGCTTGAATTGGGAGCCTCCTTTAGTAGGTTGGTTTAAATATTTGTGGAATACTTGATAGGTCTCCCTGCTTGGTTTTTGCTTGAACTGAGAGTAGTTAGGGATATGTATTTCATTGCCTCATGATGTTTGATCCCCTTTACATTCTAGGTGAATTTAATTTAACTTGTTTGCTTCTTTTTCAAGCTTGGAACAACCTTGTCTTATAGGATTCTAGTAGTTTGTCCAAGTAGGGTATTGCCAAACTTCTCATGGTCTTGGATGTTTGTCTTTATGAGATATTAGGTCATATTCTCATAGTTATAACTTACATTTTTCTATAATTGTACATTTTTTTCATTTCATTTTTTAAAAGAAAAATAAAAAACAAATCAATTAGGTGGATATCAAGCTTAGGAAGTTTCATCTGCATTGTTCTTTCAAATTTCAAAAAAGAAAAGAAAAAATAGTTTTATTCGTAAATTTATCTAGGTAGATTTCATTAGTTTTGAAAAAAGAAAAATATAAGTGGAAATGTCAAATTGAACCATTGTACATCATTCATTTTCACTTTACTGTTGAGTCAAAACACCATAAGTTTCATGATCATTATCTTGAGTAAACACCAAACTTAAAAAGAAAGCTTATAACTTAAAATTGATTAGAATCATTTTATTTCTTGGGGATGACACTCACTAGCTTAGGATATGGTTTTTTATTAGGGTTATCTTTAACCATCCAAAACCATTTAAACTTAGACATAGTGTCCTTTCACTTAGGAAATCTATTTTTACAAGTAAGTGAACCATAAATCTCCTCTAACACAGGAGTCAAGCACAAGGTCATGTGAAGATTGGTTAAGGAGATACCCCTCCAACACTCAGTTTAGAATACACCAAAACCATTGTGTGTTCTAGGATTCACTCAGTACCAACCTTGGCCCTGTGTGCTTCTGGTGTTGTTTTAGTTTCGGGCTTTGTCACCCTGCCCATGCACACCAGTTAGACTGATGACTTTTTTGTTGGACCTTCATTGTAGATTTGGTAGCCTTAGTATCTTGACCTAGGATTCCTACACAAGTGATGGTGGAAGGATATTTCCATTGTACATGGGATAGACGTGGGTAGACACCCCATGCAACAAATTGGAAAAGTGGTTGGTGATTCAAACACTTGCCCCAAAAAAATTGTATTGGGACCCCTGGTAACTATTCTTTGACCCTTCACTGGTTTCTTCTAGGCCCTCATCATCCCAGACTTTCCTTTGGAATGTAGCTTTATCTACCTAGTTTTATACTTTGGACATTTTCTAGTGGTGTGTTGTTTGGTTTGCTTGTGTTATAGTTTGACCTCTAGGTATGCATAAGAAAAATATCTGTCTATGGAGATTCAACCTCTTCGAAGGTCGAGAAGGTTGAAAAATCATACCCCAATTACAACTATGGATCCCCCACCGCCACCTCTAAGGCGGAGTATTAACACAAGTGGTTCATTTGAATCAACTAGTATTAGTGCAAATCCAAGAGAACCTAAACTAAGATATATTCAACCTAACCCTATGTCAGTAGAGATTGAATAGTTGCAAGTCAAAGAGTTTGCAAGAAATTATAACTCACCTCTCACTGATTTAGGAGATGAAGTCCTTGTATAAATTTGATCATTCAGTCAACCTGGGTTCAGTATCCCTCCAAAGGTCATGATGTCAAGTTCAGGAGAAGGATAAGGGGATATGTATACCCTTACCTCTACTATGTTATTCAATGGAGTATATCCTCCACATGTTAGTACACAGATATATAGCACACATGTGCCACCAATGGTGTTATTAAATTTTACCTCTTCAACTCAGGTTTCACCAAGTAGGAGAGTGCCCAAATCTCTCATGCAACATCTTACTCATGTTGTTAGCATGAGTCAATAGATTTGTAGGAGGAGAGATAGGAAAAAAATTTGAGAACTCATAAACCTTTGTGGCATGATTAGAAATAACTTTCTCTATGAGATTTCCAGTAGATTTTTCAGTGATTTCAACCGAGTCAGAGTCGAATGTAACTCTCTTGGGAAATCCTGTATGGGTCATCTGATAAACAAACAACATATTATCTACAAGGGAGGGAACATAGAGAACATTTTTGAACTCACCATGCTGAATTTTAACTGAAACTCTTCCTGCTACTAGAATTTGGGAGTCATATCCCATGTGAATGCTAGGGCCTTCTGAGAGAGTAAGAGTGGAGAAGGATTCCTTGGAAGCAACCATGTGGTTTGATGCTCTAGAATCAATCAAGTAAGATTTCGACAAAGTAAATTATTCCTTAAAGGAATGGAAACTCTCATGATATTTTGTCTGTGGTCCATCATCAGACTTCTTTGCTCCATGTGGAAGAGAAATGTTGTGTTATTCAAGGAGGGAGGACAACTGGCCGATCTGCTTCTTCATGCACTGTTTTTCAGGATGAAAGCCCCTCATACAATAAGGACACTTAGTCTTTTCAAACATTTTCTTATTCTTGGAGCCTGAAGCTCCTTTGGAAGACTTCTGAATCTCTTTTGGTTTCAAATCAGATGCTTTAGGATCCTTCCCCTTGTGCTTCCCTGTAGCTTGCGCATTGGTAGAGTCTGAAATCAGAAGAGCTTGGTCCTTGGAAGTTTGGAGGACTCCCATTTGCACCAATTTGTCCTACTCATGTATTAAATACTCAACAAAGCTGTCAAGTGAAGGCATCTTCCAATTGGGAATGGAATCTCTTCCAGAATGGAAGGTAGAGATGAATACATCATACTCAGAACCAAGTGTGCTGAGCACTAAGAGCACAAGTTGCTCATCCTTCCTCTCTATTCCAAAATTCTTACATTGTAGTGAAAGAGACTTGAATTTAGTATAAAAATGATGTATGGTCTCAAATCTGCTGGGATGCAATGATATTATCTCATTCTCCAGAATGTTCCCTGAATCTCATCTTGCTTTATAAATAAGAATTCAAGCTTCTCCTAAGCTTCTTTTGGAGTCTTCAATCCCTCAAGATGAAATAGGAGATCCCTGGAGATTTGAGCACAAAGGAAGCCAAAGGATTCATCCAATCAATTCAAGAACTTATTTTTCTCAGTAGGATGATGTGGTTCTATCTCTCACCCCGTGGTCATCCTATACAGGCCAAGCTTGTGCAAGGATAATTGCATATCTGCCATCCAATCAACATAGTTGAATGGTGTTAGGATGTGGGGTAAGAAATATTTAGAATCCATCTATTCTCCTTCTGATCAATCAATTTCATCAATCAAGCTACGTAGCACCTGTAAGAAAACACTGCAAACATAAAAATCGCACTATGTCATAATCAAGCCTTCCATCTCAACATGTACGATTTTTTAGGGTTTTCCATGCCCACAACGCCACTATGAATGAATCTAGAGTTAGCAATGCACACTTTGTGGGCCTTCTATGGGAACCCAACTGCTTTTGGTGTACAATGGAGAATGGACAGACTTGTTGCTTTCCTGAGGAGGCTATGGTACCATGTTTGAATTATTGTGTCATTGATCTTCGGGAAATGAGTGCAATTAGATTGAGTTATTATATAGTGTAATGGAATGAACAAGACAAATTTCACAGTAAATAGATAAGTATTGCTAAGTATAATTACATTATAAACTTCATTAATCCCAGTAGTATACAACAGTGTTACGTAAAGGATAATTTGAATCATGTGGATAGGATTCAAATCCACAAACTCAATCTGACTGCATGGCTAACTAGAAGTGTATAAATCACTATTGGAATTCACTAGATCAATTCCAGTTGTATAATTTAGTCTTCCAATTAGTTATAATTAGTTAAAATAGTCTAACTGATGTGGTAGGTGAGAAGTAGGTGAGAATAGGTGCCTAACCACATGCAGCCATGCAATATTGGTGCTAAATGAACTGGAAAACATCTAACTGAATGTAAATTGATCATAACTTAGCTTGACTAGTCACCAAATACCAACAACTGAAGGAGGTTGGTGCCGACACTCCCAGTGGTTCCTAAATTGTAGGGATTGATCTAGGAGGTGCATAAAATAATGCATGAAAGTGCAGTCAGTTGCAGTTATCCTCTATCTATGTTCCCCACACTCTAGTGGCTGGTACAAGTGGCCCAATTGGACCAAGTGGACCCAATGGTGCTAGTGGACCCAATGGTACTAGTGGACCCAATAATAACTAAATGACTCCTAAGTTAGGCAATTATAATCTAATAAACTAGTTTGGACAAGGGAGGATTATAAATCCTAACAGTGTAAACATGATTTATGGTGTCAAGGTGGGGTTGAGTGGATCAAGGTACCATACTGGAATGCCCAAAGTGAATCCCTTAAGGTTGATCATAACCATGGATGGTTTACTCATGATTTTAGAGTGTGGAAAGAGAAATTGGATGGTTTGTACAGGAAATGAACCCCAATAATTCCCCATGGTCTATGGTTGGGGTTGCGATGAGGTTGGAAGTTTACCGGATGTGATGGTGCACAAATATGATATGTCAGTCATAGAGGGAGGAGGTGGGAGAGAAAAAAAGTTGTCCGTCAAAGGGGCACTAATAAATATGCATGGACCAATGGCAGACAAGGAAGGGATGGATACGTTATCGATGTTGGTGTCAATGCAAAGAAGTGGTTGCAATATTTTTTGGTACCAAGGGTTGGTTTGAAACCATTCCTTGATTTGGTAATGGGTTCCACAACACCATAAGTGGAGTACTTTGTGGTGCTAGGTTTGGTTCTGACGGAGCAGAAACATTCATTTCACATTGATTTTTGGCTTGTAATAGGTGGCGGACTCGATGCATCTAGAGGCCATAAGCGTCACAAATAGTACATAGATGGCTATTTCACAACTAAGGGTTCTTCCCGGGTCTAGGTTCCATTGTTGTTAGGAGGGTTGGATTGTTGACCACCCCCTTGAGGTTGGGTTTTTTTCCCGGTTCCTACCTCTCTATCTTCTTACCTGGCCTTGTTTCTTATTGGGGGTGGGTTGATTGGGTAGGTTATGTTGATCATAGACCTATCCTTGAGGAATAGGAGGATTCGGGGTCAAATTAGGTGTAGGTGGCATAGGTGGTGGGTAGTAGGCATGAGTAGCTAGAGGGGATGCAAAGCCTACCACATGGCCATTACAAGCAGGTTCCAGGAAATTTGGTCCATGAATGTGAGGAACATGTGCAGGAGACACGTATGAAGGCATGGCTCTGGACATATCCACTATGTGTGAAACGTCATGGGAGTAGCCAGCTTTGGAAACACTAGGGGCGTTACCAGAGTGAGGTGGAATCAAAGGAAAGGTTGTGTACAGGTGGGGGTTTTGGGTAATGGAGCCAATGACTCTATCAGCAGCATGGGATTCCACCAACGTATCACACCGTGAGGAGCCATCATGAGGAGCATTAGAGATGATGGTGTAAAGGTAAATCAATTAGGCATAGATAAGTTCAAACTCTTGTGCTTTGAGGATTGCTTCTTCCTCAATTTTTGGGTGCTCAGATGCAACATCCTTGGCGATAGGGAGGAGTAAGGTTTTAAGAAACCAATCAAGAAAAATATTTTCATCTAACTGGATTTTACATGAAGTACGACGACAATGCCACTCATGGATGTGATCTATGATGTGGGTAGCAGTGTTCTGTATGCAGGATAACATGACTTCCATGCCCTTATCATAATGGATGGGTAGCTGGTATTATTGGAGGAACATCGAGGCTAAAGAGGAAATATCATGATAAGTGGCATGGGGCAACTCAATGTACCATTTGGATGTAACACTAGTGAGTGTGTGTTGGAATAACCACAATCGGATAGAGTCGTCCACTATGTTGTTGGAGGAACACCATAAGTGGAAGGACATAATGTGGCTTTGAGGTTCTTCTATTGCCTTTCCTTCAAACATAGGGATGTTTAAAGGGAGTTTGGTAGGCATGGGAGGCCACAATGGGTCATCATGGATGGGGTCATTCATTAACTGCGCAAAATTTGGTAGGTTGAGACTACCCATGAATGGAAAACTAAGAAATGGATTAGTTCTAGGAGGGCCATCAATGGTGTTGGGCTCGACGAGCATGTAGGTACCACGAGAAAATGGGGGTTGGTAGGGCTGACTCCCGACAGTAGAATTAATCACTAAGATGGTGTGAATATCCATAATAATGGTAGAAGGGATAGTTCCCTCATGCATGAATGTAGGAATGGTGTGAACCACGGTGGATATAGTGGGGCCACCACTAGTGGATAGGGAACTAGCAACAGTGTGTGCGGTGGTGAGTGGCCCACTAGGACCAGGGCCTACAGGGCTAGCATAATTGATATCTGGTATGATGAGTGGAGCGTTCACAAGTCCACTGCCAACAATCCCTCCCTAGAAGGGGTTGGGAGGTGCACCAACCATGGCACTAGATGGGGAAGTGAACAAGTTAGGTTCAGATTAATAGGAATCTGTATCTGACTCATATGGATTTGAAGGTGGTTAATGACAATGAAGATGGATCTGACGATAATGCTTCAAGGAGCTGAACTCAAGGGCGTGCCTCCTAAGTCTCTGGGAGTAGCATGGTGGAGCAATGGTGGAGTGATGGTGTGATATGTAATGAATGAAGGATAAAGGGTGTCAAACGTAATCTCAAAAATACAACTACAACCGAGTGTGCAGAAGGAGAGCTAATAAATGGTGGCACACAGGCCAGAAAGAAAGATCTAAAACCAAACTGTAACAATGTGTCACAGTAGGAGAGTCAACAACAAAGTGACTATAAATCCAACAAGAAACATTATCTATGAAGAAAATAATGCACTAACATATGGGGTATAAGTGAAACCAAGTTCCTAGCTACAAGATGGAAGCCCCTCACAAATCATATCCTCTACTGGGTGGTGAAGTCCACGGTCAAACAATACGAAATGGAAGAACCATAGGCTAAAAGAATCCCACTACTGAGAGGGATATCGGGTAAAATATCTGTAAGAGGATGACAACTAGGCTACCTCGTTCATGATATGTTCGGGATGGTTTCTGGGCACTTCAATCCTTTGGTCCTCCACACTCGATATGGTCCTCAACATGCACGAGGAGGACTATGAAGTGTTAGAATTTGGTACATAATGGAGTACGATATTCCACCCTAACTTTTGGAACCCCTTCGTTGTGGATTTACCCCGTAGAGCGGGAGGCCCCTTGATAAACTAGTTGTGACTGTGTCAACAAATACTAGAGGATTTTGGTTCTCTAGAAGACAACAACTATGTCTCATATGTAAATGAAAAAGGGGTGTTATTTGGATTCCTATCCCCAATGTCCTAACTTAACTACAATATTGTTTTGGTCCTCAAATGAGGTTACAATGTTGGTTGATTTAATATAAATTCCAGGCTCAGCTTGGGGTCATGAACCAAGCGCTTATTTTAAAGTGTGATATGTGTGCACAAGTAGAGTGTCATATCTAAAACCCAGCGCTCTCATTCCAGAGATGCATATGCTGAAAAATAAAGAACAATACTAAAAGTAAATGCTTTTTAACACATAAAAACTATTTTTTCTAGATAAAAGAACATATGCAAGTAAACAAGCACACAAGGAACTCTATAGGGTGTAGGAAACACACAGGGGGTATTAAATACTAATATATACTAAGATAGGCTCACATACAAGCAAAAGGGGACTGTAAAACACACCAAGGGGTTGTAGGTAATCATATCTACGAAAATACAGTCATTAGAGGGGTATATTGCAGACAAGGGGTCTAGAATGGGTCTCAAACACCTCAAACAACAAGAAAAACTACAAGTCACACTTGTCGACGAAACAGGTTTGGTTGGGGTCGCACAAAACTGTAAAACAATCGCAACCGAGATAGAAAATCAACAGAAAAACACAGGTCTAACTTAACAGGGGTTTTCACGTGACAAATCGCACCAAACCAGGTGATAGAAGTGATCGAGGTCACTCTGAAATCCTGGACAAGTGTGATTTGTGAGTGTTTGATCAATAGATGAGAAAAAGTTCATTGGTTTGTTAGTTTTCCTCATAAGGGATTCACCTTGTTGAATAATATCTTATCATGTTCGTTCTTAAAGGGGGGTTTTTAAATTGTGAAAAATAAGATCAATATATTGTAGGTACTAGGGGGTGTGGGAGTAGGGTATGGGAGGTTTATAGATACTGGGGAGTATAAAAGGGGTATCTAGTAAAAATAGGGAATATATCATAAAAATAAGGTTTTGTTTAGTTGACAATATGTATTGGGAAGGGGGGTCAACAAAAGTATCTTGGTATGTATTTATCAATATCTAGTGAAATTAGGGGTATTCTTTACTATCCCATGAATAGAGGCGTTATGCCATAGTTTCATTAGTGAAGACCTCGTTGTTTTCCTCTAGGAGAGAGGTTTCGAGGGTCATTTTTGTGTTATGTGGTAATGTGTTGTGTGCCATTGCTTATGTTTCATGTGTTTAACTATATGAATCAAATTGCAAAAAAGTTGTAGTTAGTATCAAAGTTGTATTTAGCTACAATGGGACTCCTTTATTGCTAAGGGTTTTGGATTGATCCTGGATCTTGGGGAATACCTATTATAGTGGGAGTCTTCCAAAGGAATTAATTTATAGTTATAATGGCTAAAATGTCGATGAGGGAAATTGAGAAGTTTAATGGGAAATATTTTGAGCTTTGGGAGCTTAAGATGGAGGATATCCTTGTAGATTGATAAAAATGGAGTGTAGTCGACCTAGGAATGAATCTAGTGGGTGTGTCGAAGGAAGACTAGAAAATTATTGGTATAAAGGCTAGCAATACAATTTGAATTTGTTTAGCATATTATGTATTGATGGATGTCTTAGAAGAAGACATTGCAAAGAAGCTATGAGAAAAGTTGGGAAACTTGTACGATTCGAAATATCTAGTTAACAAGTTGTTTCTTCTTAAAAAAGTTGTACCTTTTGAATATGGATGTAGATGACTCGGTCACAGAGAACCTTCATGCATTCAATTCTATGATCAATCAATTGTTATCCATGGGTATTAAAATCATCGAGGATAAGAAATGCATCAGTCTATTGTGTTCTTTTCCATATTCCTAGGATAGCTCAGTCATGGATATTAGAAGTTATAACACTGCATTGAAGACCAACGATATGGATGCATCTATGTGAGATGAGTTGAAATAACTTGGAAGTAATGATCCATGAAACCTTGATGGTAATAGGTAAATTGGTAGACAAAGAAAAAGGAAAAAAATATGTTAGAAGATCCAATTCAATGGGTAGATAAAAGGCTATATCCCTTAGTCCCATGACAAAAACATACTGGCGATGTGGTAAATTTGGGCATTATCGATGGAACTATAAGTCGATGGAAGTCGAGAAAGGAAAAGGGAATGAGGAAGGTTAGTCAACTAATGGTAATACTTTGCAAGAGTAGAAATGAAATGTGTATTTGGCCTCCATAAGTACAAAGGCCATAACTCTTAGTTGATTGACTATGATGTGTCATATCATATGACATATCACAGAGAGTGGTTATGTGAGTGTGAGAAGATCGAAGGTGGTGATGTTCTATTGGGAGATGATTCACTAACCAAGACAGTCAGACGAGGCAAAGTTCGATTGAAATTGATAGAAACACTTCGAGGTACTACATGTCCTAGGTTTGGCTTGAAACCTTATCTCAGTAAGCAATATTGGGAATGCAGGAGTGTCACTCTGTATTTTAGAAATATACATGTAAGATGGTGCTGATGAGAGATGTTCAGACTGGAACATTGAACAAAATATTGGGAAGAATAAACATCATCAAAAGTGCTTATGTGCTATGTCTTGAGACCAATGGAACATCTCCTTGTCTAGTTGACTCAACCATGTTGTGGAATCAATGGATGAGGCACATAGGTGAGAAAGGTATTCATGATATGCACAATAAATGTATGGTCGAAGGTCTCCCTTATTATACTGTAGACGTTGACTTCTGTGAACATTGTATTTATAGTAAGCAGAGTCATGTAATGTTCTCATCCAATGTTACTAAGGCTAAGGAAATACTAGAGTTAATACACAGTGATGTGTGTGTACCTTTGTCGATCCCTTCACTAGGAGGATATTAGTGTTACATTTATTTCATAAATGATTTCTCCATAATGACATGGTTGTACTTTATGAGGAAGAAATCTAAGCTTTTTGGAAAGTTTAAAGAGTTTAAATCTCTTGTGGAGAATCAGCCTGATAAAATTTCTATGGTGTTGAGAACTAATATTGGAAGAGAATTATGTGGAAAGGATTTCAAACAATTATAAAGACACATGGTATAGCTCACAAAACTCCATACATGCCTTAAGAGAATGAAGTTTCCAAAAGAATGACTAGAACACCAATGGATAAAGTGAGGAGCATGCTTAGTGGTGCAGGAATTGCACAAGAACTTTTGGCATAGACAATCAACATGACATGTTATCTGGTGAATAGGTTGCTAATGACAGGTCTGATTTGCAAAACTCCATATGAGGCATGGGTTGGAAAGAACTCATCTCTTACACATCACATAGTGTTTGGGTGTGATGCCTTTGTCCATATCCCAAAGGAGAAAAGAACTAAACTCAACTACAAGCCTAAGAAGTGCATCTTCGTCAGGTACAATGTTGGAGTGATAGGGTATAAGTTATGGAACTCATTGAAGAGGAAGGAACATTATAGTCAACATGTGATTTTGAGATAATTTTAAGGAACTTTGAGGGATAAAGAGGATAAAAGAGAAAATGAACAAGAAAATAAAGAATTTGAAATGAATGATGAAGGCCTCGATACATGTGAGTTGAATGAGTCTGACGAAGAGGTGGAACAATAGACTCTGGTTGTCAAGAGGTCTAGTCAAGCAAGGAAACAACTAGAAAGGTATAGTACACCTAGTTTTAGCTTTGCTTTTCCATTATATTCCATAGACTATGATCCCATGTTAGTAAAAGAAGAAATCAACTCGGTAGAGGGAAAACTTTGAAAAAGGGACATGGAAGAAGAGATGGAGTCCATGAAGAAAACTGGAATATAAGATCTAGTCGTTTTACCAAATGGAAGAAAACCCATCGACAATAAGTGGGTGTTTAAGAAGAATTTGAATGCAACAATTCAAGTTGAGAAGTACAAGGATTGAATGGTAGAAAAAGGGTATTCTCAAGTCGAGGGAGTTGACTTCAATTAAATTTTCTCATTTGTTTCTAAGCTAACTTTGATAAGGGTACTAGGTCTCTCGCTACAACATTTGGTCATGATATGGAATAGGTGGATGAAAGACAACATTTCTTCATGGTGATATAAAAGAATATATTTATATGACGCAACATGAAGCTATTATAGTGGAAGGAGAAAAATAGTTGGTATGTAAGCTCGAGAAATCTCTTTTTTGGTTTAAAACAATCGCCCAGGATGTGGTATCGAAAATTAAATATGTATATCCAATAGTTGGGGTTTGTGAGAAGTTAGGATGATCCGGTGTGTATGGGAAGAAAGTTAGTGGTCATTTCATATATGTAGTTCTATATGTTGATGACATGTTATTGGTCAGGACTAACATGGATTTGATAGAGGAGGAAAACTTGTTGTTACCCTCCAAGTTCGACATGAAGAATCTTAGAGCATCAAATTTCATTCTAGGAATGAAAATTCAAAGAGATTGTGCAGGTAGAAGGCTGTGGTTAAGTCCAACAAAATATGTTGAGACAATTCTGAAATGTTTCAACACACAGGAAAGTCGACCAGTCAAGGTCCCTATTCATGTGGGAGTCAGGGTATCTGCTAAACATTATCCTAAGACATAAGATGAAATAGAGTACATTTATGTGTGCCCTATCTTAGTACTATAGCTAGTCTGATGTATGCTATGGTATGTACATGAACCGATATTTCCCATGCAGTGGGAGTATTGAGAAGTTATATGTCGACACCTAGAAATGAGCATTTGACGAGAGCCAAGAGACTATTCAAGTATCTACACAACAATGTAGATTATGCAATATGTTATGGAGGAGAACTTGAGAGCAACAAGGAAATAAATATACATGGTTTTGTCGATTCTGACTGGGTTGGATATATTGACCACATATGTTTGACCAACATATATGTGTTCAAGATATTTGACAGAGCAATTAGTAGGATGAGTAAAATGCAGTCGGTCGTTGCACTGTCAACTACCGAAACTTAATACACAGTAGGTACTCATGCATGTAAGGAAGTTGTTTAGTTGAATAGGTTGTGTTCATATGTTAGGTTCAGATAACATCATGCTAGGGTGGATTGTGACAGTCAAAGTGATCTTGCTAGCAAAGAATCCATCGTATCATTCAAAGATGAAGCACACTCATGTTCAATACCATTTTATGAGAGAGATGGTGGAGAACTAGAAGGTGTTATTGGAAAGAATACATGACGGAGAATGTTGCAAACTCATTGACCAAGTTTGTAAGTACAATGAAGTTTTCCTTGGTGTAGGGAAACGATGGAATTGTTAGCCCTTCTAAAGTGAACTAAAGTTATGTATCTCTTATTTATTAGAAGAATACAACAAGTGGGAGAATGTTGAGAATGTTATATTTTTTGCATGTGGATCGACTAGAAAAGTCGTTAGTTGACTAGATTGAGTCGATTAGAGTCGAAGGAAATTGACAAGGGAATTTTGGTCAGCCAACTGATCGGAAGGGTTGTTTGGTCGAAAGAAAACAACTAGTCGATGAGAAGTCGAGGGAATGACCCAAATATCAAAGGGAAATCGATTAAAGTTGACCCAGTCAAGTTGACTGTAATAGAATAGCTTAAAGTGGTTAGGAAGTTATGGATTTTCACTAATGAGCAGTTGGTTGTATTACATCTATAAATAAGATGTAATGGTTGTGCATGGTGTACTGTAATATATTATAGAGTATTGTACTATATAGCATGATCATGTAATGAAGTGTGATTTGTGGTCTAGCAAGTCATGGTTGTAAACATATGTTTGTGAGTGTTTAATTAATTAATGAGTGAAAGCTCACTAGTTCGTTGGGTTTCCTCTAGGAGAGAGGTTTTCATGGTAATTTTTGTGTTATGTGATATGTGCTATTGCTTATGTTTAATGTGCTTAACTATATGAATCAAATTGCAAACCTGTTACGGTATTAAGACCCAACACTCTCGTTCTATTTGTAGATGAGCTTTGAATTTAATTTTTTTTATATCCTTCAAAATAATCCAGATTGTATCCCTATATCAGATGCCAACTAAGATCATATCCTTATTTTCATCCTAATGCAAGTGGCCTAGATGCCATTTACGAAACACATAACAAAAAATGCAAATAAGCATACTTAAAATTAATGAAATATGCCAAATGGCAACTATTTCGATCTTAATGCACACATGTTAGATCCCAAATGCAAATTATTAATAAAAAATGATTTGAAATTAATAAAAGATGACAAATGACATCTTTGATAATCTTTTCATAATTTTTATTTTTAATTTTGGTTTTGTATCTAACAATTCTGCATTTAACAAAAATAAATTATCACTTCTTAATTTTAAACTAATATAAAATAAATTTTAAAATTTAAATATTCAAATAAATAATTTATATTTAAAAATATTATATGTATAAATATTTCGAAGCTTTTAAAAATATTATAAAAAATTCTTGGTATTATTACCAAGTTAAATCAATTCTCATTAATTTTTATTTTTAATTTTGGTTTTGTATCTAACAATTCTGCATTTAACAAAAATAAATTATCACTTCTTAAGTTTAAAATAATATAAAATAAATTTTAAAATTTAAATATTCAAATAAATCATTTATATTTTAAAAATATTATATGTATAAATATTTCGAAGCTTTTAAAAATATTATAAAAAAATCTTGCTATTAATACAAAGTCAAATGAATTCTAATTAATTTTAGACCATACTCCTCCTTAATGGACAATCTTTAAACCAAGTTTGATTTATTACAACAAATAATACCATATAAAAAAATTAAATGTTAACTACAACACTTAGCTTTCCATGATTTATAGACTAACAAGGATGAGCTGCATAGCAGCTAGTCCCGACTTTAAACATGTATAATTTAATTTATATCTTTAATATAGTATATTTAATTATAATTAATTTAATGTGTTTTACATTTAATTGTAGTTAATTTAATATGGTTTTTCCATGTAATTTTAATAATGCATAAAATAAAATAAAGCTTATACTAATTTATTAGAAGAAAAAAACTACTTATAAATACAACTCGATATTGAAATATTTATAAAATTTATACAATTTTTTCGTAACTGCTTTGGTTAGCATTGCTTTTCTAGTTCGTGGAGGGCCAAACATAGGATACCATTGCAAGGATGCAGTCATATATATGTAATGTGTATTAAAAAAATCAAGGGAAACTATGGCATTTCATTGGCAATTTTGAATGGAACAAATTGTACGAATCTTTTAGACCGTACAAACTTATAAATTTGTTCTCCCAATATAACCCAAAAAACCTTTAGTAGAGCTAACATGAGATATTCAAAATTCTTCAAGTTTGTGGTTGGGAAAAAATACAGACATAAATTCATAAAGCAACATTGTAGATTTCAACAATATGTAATATAGTTGTGTAATTGGTTATGGGTTCGTATCAACAACAAGTTCACAAGAACATAAAAGAAGTGTGAAGCAATCTAGAGAAACATCCTTGTAGAATGAAGTTGTCAAGGGTGAAGAAAAAACCACAATTTGCTTGGGGAATACATGAAATAAAATGGGTGTCTCCATATTCTTTTATGATTGAAATGAATAAATAAATAAAAATTTATTGTCTCAACAACTAATATTGGTCGCTATAGAAAATAAGGCATTTGTAAATCCAACTAATGGTCATCTCAAAGGTTGCTCAAGATTCCTATCAACTAACAAACAAGCTTGCAATTATAAGGCATATAAGACTTATGTAGCAACAATAGCATTAGGGACTACATAAAGAAATTAACCTTCAACCTCTATAAACACAATAAGAGACCAAATATTTGCACTGTATCTACAAACATAAAAAGAGTAGAAAAAAAACAATAAAACAAAACTTAGAAAGGTTGATTTTCTCTGGTGTCAATTGCATATGATTCCCAAATACATATAGAATGTTTGAAAATGTTACCATCCCAACTAGATTGGAATCCTCTACAGTCGCCCATGTATAATTTGATCCGGGTGCCTAGGCATGCGACGGGGACAACAATTTGATTGAATGAATCATAGTATGTTATGGCGGAAGCATAATACTAATAAGAAAACTAGGAAATACACTACACACAGGATCATACACATATACATAGACAATATGCAAGAGTTTTAACTGATCTCTATTGTTTCATTATTGTTCTATTACTTGCTTCTATATTACAATAATGTACATGCTTATATAGAGAGCTGAGAACGCTTGGGTTGTCTGCTCCTTACGTTTAGTTACATAGAAGTTGGAATGGTTCAAAATTTCAACTGTTACAAATGACTGAAAGACAGAGAGACAACCTGTCGTAGTGGTGTCGACCACTAGTGTCGGTGATGCTTGTCAAGGTGTTGAATTTGTCTAAGTCAACATTGAATCTATCGAGGTCGTGTCAAGGTTGATACTTGTCGAAGTTGATGTTGAGCATGTTGGAGTCGACAAACGATGCCAATTGCTGGGTATATCATACCTCCTTCCTTAAGAAACAATGGTCCCCATTGTTTGCTCGTATAGATGAGGAAACTTGTTGGTGAGTTTAGTAGCAGATTACCACTTTCCTTTTGTTGGGAGTTGTCTGGATTTAGCCACCTGAAAGAAGGGAATTGTGTTCATCCTTGTATGGCGTATTCGTCGTCCCACAATGTTGTTACAAGGAAGAGGCTTATGAACATCTAGATGGATGTCTTCGGGTTCTGTTGTCTGTAAGTCGTTTTGTTCCAACAATAGTGCATGGTATGTTCGAAGTAAATCCACATTAAATATTGGATGCAAAACTAAGCATGAACAAATGTCAAGATGAAAAGTGTTTTCTCACATCTGCTTAAGGATAATGTACGGACCATATCTCAAAGGCTTCAGTTTTCGATATGGACCAATGAAGAATTCCCACTTGAGATGCAACCAGACTTGATCCCCAATTTGAAATGAATGAGGAATACAATGCTTAATTCTCAAAACCCCAAATTTTCACAAAAATTTAAAATTTTGAGATAACATAAAATGTTTACAGTTGTAGTTAGATAACTGCTAGAAGCTATTATAAGATATGAAAAATAAAAGTAACCATTTAACTTTAACACATTTAGACTAATGCTATTTTAAATTTTGATATGTGATGTAAGTAATTCACATTTAATTATTTAGCTCTACTAATAGTTTTAATGTCAAGTAGGTGAGGAGTCATTTTCTAGCTAGGGCTTACTTAGCGATTGCTAACGTATCTGGATTCTGGATCTTTACAGGCTTGACAGGTAATTTTTGACCCAATAAAAGTTTATTAAGGCGATAAATCAGATATATTTCTCTTAGCGTAGAATATGCTGCTAGAGTAAAAGTTCTACTTAGAAGACTCAAGATTCTGCAACGTAAAGTAATGTTTCTTTTACTTGATCCATAATATTATTTTACTTAATCTTTGTCTCGTAGAGGTTATTAATGCCACCCTACTATTTGTCTCTTAACAGTAAGATCTTTAAGATAGATAAAATTTTCCTTCTAACTTTACTCTAACTGATTTCCAGTTCTTAAAAGAGTTCATGATAATATTTCATAACTCTTCCTTAGACATAAGAGTCTATTGCTATTATCATCATAATGATTAAAGCACTGCTTATCATTATACAAATAGACCTAAGTCTTTCGGAACATAAGCCTATTGTATTCTTTTCAACTCTGTTTCAACTAGGACTCAACATGGTTAAATTATCAGCTTAGCATCGCTTGTAGTTTATGAGATATCCTCGACATAAAAATCATCAAGGTCGTGGTTGAAAATCCCATTTTCTTCATGAACAACATAATGTGACAATTTCACATTACCCTACTATTTGCTTATATGTGAATAGGATGCAATAACATCCTAAAGAGTTTACTATTCTAACACTAAATTTTAACTTCCTCTTGATTCGATTTGTCTTAGAACTTGGTAAATATTATGGAGTTCCATGATCATGTACTTATAGATTTATATCCTACATCTAATACTATAGATCCTTTTTTTGAGTGTAGGAACTATTCTTGTGTATAAGTGTTATTATATCTCTATACACCTTAATAGTTTTAATTCTAATTCTTATAACTTAACCATTCATAGTTCATGATTATAAGACCAAGTTACTTAAATCCTTTTCAAACCTATTCAAGCTTATACTAACCTCTTAATATTTTTATTACAAGCTTGATTAAGAAAGGTTATAAAATCTTTACAATACTAGGCATCGAATTCATAAATAAAACCCTTGAGAAACAAGTGCATCAAATCCATATGCAATTCAGTTCTTTACCAAAGCTATTTATAAGGTTAAACTTTATGTTTAAACATTGGTATAACACTTGTTCATCATTGAGGCTTGACTTTGTTTGGCAATGATATGATTTGGACTTTATATGATAACACATTATTACTACATGCATAAAGTAATTGATTTAACAAATAATTGGGTTCGAGTGATTTGCAGTGGAGACTATACGAATAACCCACTGTGAAATGAAAAGATTTGAGTACACGTGGAACTCTCCTCAACATGCAATACATGACTTATAAGTCTTACCTTGCAACCCTAAACTTCATTGCTTCAGCAAGGGTTTCGGTCTCTGCTTTGTTGGGTTCACTGCGGCCATGAGGGCTCGCAGTTGCTTGCCTCCAGCTCCACTGTCTGTGCATTTTTCTTTGAAAAGTTGTTGTTTAGAGGTGAGAGTTATAACGCCATATCTCGTGAATGAGTTAATTAGGTTTGCAAACAACCTTGTTGTGCATGAGGATTGTATTACACAGTTGACAGTTTTGTTGTGGAAATCGTGGTTTAGCCACTGTCTTGGCTTGCTCTTGCTCCAGTTGTCAATGTAGTTGAAACTTGAACTCAGATGCCTCCTTCTCAGGTGAATGCGAGGTTGTTGTGCTCGTAATGTCGGTCTGCCTTCATCTTAACCTCGGATTCCAACATTACAGATATACATTGTTTTTAAGAAGTTGAGAAGTATAACAATTTACAGTTCCAGTTCTTTACATCAATTTCTAAATATGTTTAGGTTTTCATCTTGCAGGTGACAGTTCGCAGAACCTTTGGAAGGAACCACTACACAAAAGGACCGGCATACAGTCTACGGGTAAGCCTTGGTTACCAAATGGCTCCCCTGCTTGTGCAAACCTTAGGGGGAAGTTTACAGTTGGAAGAAATTACGGCATGGTTTTTACCCAGTCTTGGGTTGTTGTTCCTCAGTTTACTAGTTTTGGTTTTTGTTTAAACCCTCGCTTACAGCAGGGTAACTCTGGCTCAAAGTAGTGATTTGTAAATGCTTGTTTCTCATGTTTTTACAAATGTTTGATACTTGGTCTGTTGTTTTTCATTGTTTAAAACCCCATGTTACAATATGGGTGCACCGGTTTTAAGCTGGTTTTTGTACTCTGTTTAAGTTTAAGCCTTTTCGGCCTGTCAAGCAATACACAGTTTCTTTTAAAATCATAAGGGTTTTCCTTTGAGCTCAGACTCAATTTATCTTAAAGCTATTATGATGACTTTGTAAACTAGGGTTTTTACCCTATTCGCCTGTGTAATAACAATTTTACTATGTATTATTTATTTTGCATAAAAATATTGTTAATGGCTTGAAGACTATTACTCAGTCATTTTATAAAATTATTTTACCTACAGGCTCAGAAATTTCGAGCTAGGGTTTCCTAAATGAAACCCTTGTTTTTGAATAATTCTTTCAATTTATTTGAGTAGGTTCTTTACTTGTAAAACAAATATTGTTTTTAAATTAATATTATTATCTGTATATATATTTTTGCTATAAAGACTATAACCAATCTACAATAGTTCAATTGTTCAATGATAATGTTTCAAATAGTAGAATTATAGCTTAACTATTTTTCTTTTATTAAAACAAAGAAAATAATATAGGGTTTCGACCCAGTAGTTACTTTTCTTGTATAGGCCTGTTAATAATTTCAGATCAGTTTTTACATAGATATGTAATGTTAAAATTAATTATAATCCTACTCTTATTATTCTTAGTGAGATGTTAGCAAGAATTCTTGTTAGAGTTATTTGTAACATCCATTTAGTAACTAGTCTGTTTTTTTATAAACAATAAATATTTTCCATAAAAACCTTTCTTGTTTACAGTAACTATTGTCTTAGTTTAGCTAACATTATAGTAAATAAACTAAGTATTATAGTTTATTTCTTTGTTTTTCTGAACATACTAAGTAGTTTAACTGTATCTTTTCTACTGCGTTTACAATTAGTTATTAAATAAGACACAAAGGAAATAGTGATAACATAATACAGTTTATTCTCATGCACTTGAGTAAAAGAATACTTCATTTATCTACTAAGGTATCTTTTTAACCTAATAATTCTTCTACCTGTAATGGAATACTGCTACTTCATTATCAGTATATTTACAATAAAAAAGAATATAAATAGCCAGGTTATTGGTCTTTTGATACTAATCTACATACCGCAATGAAATACTTTTTTATTATGACATGCATATTACATCTATTCATTTCAGTTTCTACTCATTTCCTTCATCTACTTTAAATACTCTGCTTGTGCTGGAGTACGGTCTGGTCCTTCCAGATGTGGAAAAACACAGGTTAGAATTATTTGTCATCTATTCAAATTCATTCCTTCAAATATCTAAAAGATTACTAACTCTAATATTTTGCAACTAAATATCTAACATTTAGATAACAATCAGATTCACTTTTAACTATTTAGCACAATAAAACAAAAATATTGTAGAACCTGATTAAGCTGGACAACAACAACGTTAGGAGGCGGCTGTTCCTCCCTACCAACTCCTGGAGAGCGCCCAAACAACGCTTCCTCATGACCCTTGAGCCTGTTCCTGGTCTCCTTGGCTGAGAACTGGTGGAGCAAGCAAACAATAACTAGTCCAATGACTTAGAAATGAATCTGCACTCAACAGTAAGATACTTCAGCTGAAAAGCTGCACTAGATCACTTAGTAGTTAACCCCTCAAACTCTTTCCACAAATTCCCTTTCCATTGAATTTATCTGAAGTACATTCACCTGAATGATCACTTCTCTAGAATGAGCAGCCTCAACTCTCTTCAATAGGCATTTTTATAAAGATTGCCTAGGTCTTTTGTGTCAGTTGTCATTAATTGAGCCACCTACTCTGATCCCACTTTCTTGGGGGATCATGACCCCAAATGTAGGGAGGTTGCCACCTGCAACAATTGGAAGAGGTTTGAGGATGCTACCACTTGTCTATTTTCTCTCCACCCAGTCTCCTCCACCAATTTGACTAGTAAACACTCTTTTAACAGCTCTCCTAAGCTGTTGTCTCCACTTTCACTTATTTATAATTAAAATATTAAGAATTACATTTAATATCCTTGACTCTGCTGAGTCATCACTTACAACTTAGCATAAAATTTAACATATTTTCTTTGAATAAAATCAAATAAAATAATATTGTTTTTTTGTAAAATTGGGGCATGTGACATTAATCATGTCGGTGCCTTAGCTTTTGCATTAACTCGTTGCAATATTTCCTGTGTTTTCTTATGAATGTTGTAGATTTGATCTCAAAACTTCAATTCTTTTTCAACTTCTCGTCGATCAAAGTCGGTGTCGTTCGACTATGTCAAGGAACTAATCAAGTTGGTGGGCGCTGAGGGTTGAAATCCATAATAGATCTCGAATGGACTCTTTCCCATGGAGCTATGTTGAGCACGATTGTAACTATGTTCTATATATGGGATACTTTCATCCCATGTCTGATGATGCTTGTGGTTGTACATGCGAAGCAGTTGTACTACCAAGCAATTCACAACTTCCGTGTGTCCGTCTATTTGAGGATGGAAAGTTGTCGATAAGGAGAGTCTCATGTTGAGTTGTTGCCAAAGAGTCTTCCAAAATATGCTAAAAGTTATGCAATATCTATCGGAAATGATGGTCATCGATAAGCCATAATGTTTCCAGACATGTTCGAAGAAGAGTTGAGCAGTCTGTTGTGCTGTCGTAGTCTTCTTACATGGAATGAGAAGAGCCATCTTGGAAAATATGTCGACTACTACTAAGATTGTGTCATGCTGATGTTTGGTAGTAGGATATCTCATCAAGTAGCCATAGAAATATATTTGCATGGTAGTCTAGGAATCGAAAAAGGCATATATACTCCTTGTCGTTAATTTGGCAGTTTAGCAATAGCACAAACCACGCATGATCGAATATACATGTTGATGTCAGATTTAAGTGAATTCCAATATAAATACTTTTGGAAGATGGAAAGGGTATTTTCTACTCCAAATTTCCATGCAATCTTGTTGTAGTGTGCATCCCAAATGAGCTTATGTCGGTGCTCACATGTCGGTACACAAAGTTGTCCAAGCTTGTATAGCAAGGTATCTTTTGGGAAATAGTCGGTAGTGGATGGAGAGTTGGTTTGAAGCTGTTGATGAATTGCGGAAAATTCCCATTATACCTAATACAATTAAGGCCAAGTAGTGATGTCATATCCCTACATACGCATCATTGTAAAAATTAGATTAATTGGTGATCAACTCAAACAATAGGCTGTAGAATTGGATTTACCGTTCCAATACTAATTAAAAACTAAAATTGATGTAGGTAATTAATCCACTTGATTTGTCGAGTTGTTTGTAACTTCAACTGGGATGGGGTGAACTGTAAAGGCTTGTGTTCTGTAAGAATGATCATTTCCTTTCCAAGAATGTAATGTCTCCATTGCTTAAGGGCTTGCACAATGGCATACATTTTTTTCCTATGTCGAATACCTTCTAACAGTGTCATTGAAAGTTTCGAAATGAAAAGAACTGGGTGACCAGACTGAGTGATTACTGCACCTAAAGGATAGTCTAATGCATATGTCTCAATCTCAAAAGTCTGATGCAAATCAGGTAACACAAGTACTGGTGTAGCACAAAGCTTGTGCTTGAGCTACTCAAAAGCTTGTTGCTGTGTCGATGTCCATTTGAAGACAGTTTTCCCATTTCCCTTAGTTAACTGATTTAAAGGTCAGGTTATGCAGTTGAAGTCGAGTATGAATCATCAATAAAAAATTTCCAAACCAAGGAAACTTCTTAGTTCATGAATGTTTTGAGGAATGGTCCAAACTTTAAGGATTTCTGCTTTGTTTGGATAGACATGAATTCCTGCAAAGTCGATTACATACCCTAGATATTTGATGTTGTTCATCGCAAATGAGCATTTTTCCATGTTCAAATAGAGTCGATGTTGTCGAAGAGTGTCAAGGACTTGTCGAAACTGTTGGAAATGTTCTTCCCATGATCGACTAAAAAATCAATATATCGTTTAAATAGACAATAACACACTTGCTAATGAAAGGTCAAAGAATGTCATCCATATATCACATGAAGCTCATAGGTGAAGTGGTTAATCCGAAAGGCATGACTAACCATTCAAATAATCCTTCCTTGGTTTTGAAAGCAGTTTTCCATACATCGGTAGGCTCGATCGTAATTTGATGATATATCGACATGAGGTCGAGCTTAGTAAATAATTTAGCACCTTTTAGACAGTCGATGAGTTCGTCTATCCTTGGAAGAGGGTATATGTTCTTTACCAAAATTTTGTTGAGATCCCGATAGTCGATGCACATGCACCAAGTTCTTCCTTTCTTTGGAACGAGGACGACTGGACTTCCACAAGGAGAGGAATTGGGTCAGATATGGCCTTTGTGGATAAAATCTTGAATCTATTTGTGAGTCTATTCTTTCTCGATAATGGATCTTCTGTAAACAGATGCATTAGGTAATGAAGAACCATGAACAAGCTCAATGGAGCGTTTTTCCTGGAAATGTAGAGGTACTCCTTCTAGCTCTTGAAATACGTTTCTGGTATTCATCAAGAGTATTGTCAATCTGTTGCTACTGTCGGGACCTGCACTGGTCAGTGATTCGACTATTGGTTGCAGTCTTCCTAGGATGTTGAGGTTTAATCATGATCAATGCGAACCTCTGAGCATGGTTGATGAGATTCTTTGTCTATTTGGAAGATACCATTACAACCATTGGTGTAGGTCATGGCTCTAGTATACCATACCATTAGTTCTGTATTTTGACAATCACCTTCCAAATCCCATCTCAATCCCATAAATAAGGTTTCCCAAACAGGGCGTCGGCTATAGAAAGCGGTGCCATGTCACATAGCACTTCATCTGCAAAATTCTTAATGAAGTAGGTGAGTCTGCATTGTCGTGTGATTCTCAGTTCATGTCCATCCTTCATCCAACCGATCATTAGAGGAAATTTGGGGTCTAAAATGGGCCTTATAAGAAAAAGTGCCAACAATAAATTTTGTGAGTTGGAATTCAAGAACCAATAGAATTTCAATAAAATGAGTCAACCATAATGGTTGAATTGACATATTTGTCATAAAATAAAACTACTTTTTTTTGTTCATATTTTCGACATATCTCCCTTTGTTTTTACTCAAATTTCAAGTGGGGGAGCTCATTGGATGTGAAATTTAATTTCGCATCCAACGAGTACCCACACTGCATACTTTTGATGGACCCCACTACCCCAAAAACAAGAAATACCTTAAAAAAATGTGATGATGATATCATCATCACGTTTTTTCAGGTATTTCTTGTTTTTGGGGTAGCAAGGTCCATCAAAAGTATGTAGTGTGGGTACTCGTTGGATGCAGAATTAAATTCTGCATCCAATGAGCTCTCCCACTCAAAATTTGAGTAAAAACACAGGGAGATATGTCAAAAATATGAACAGAAAAAGTAGTTTTTTTCATTCTTGCCCCAAAATTAATAACTATTATTTTATTATTTTAACTATTATTTTATTATTTTCCTTAGGAGGCCCATTTTAGACCCCAAATTTCCTCTAATGATTATAAGGCCGACGATGTGGAGGTGTGAAAAGACCTAGTTTCTTCATGAGATCTTCAGAAACAAAGTTCTTATGGCTTCCATTATCCACAATCAGATGCAATGGATTATTTTGAACCCATATTTGTGTATGGAATGGGCGCTCTTGTTCCTCCTCTTCGACAATAGTCGAGGTTGTCATAGTGGTTGATGTCAATGTCAAAAGGGTCGACACTTTTGGATTAGATTCTACCAGGGTTTTGTCGGACAAGTCGAAGGTCGACAATTTTTCCAAAAATGTCTTCCGAGCATTGCATTTAGACGTATCATTCCATGATGATTTATGGTATTCACACCATTTCTCGACATGGTTTTTTTTACTACGTTCCCTTTTGTCTTTCTAAGAGTGATTTTTTCCATGATATCTCTTTGGTGGGGTCGACTAAGAAGGGTGTCTTGATTTGCTGGGGTCGATTGGTGAATTTTTTTGGGATGTTCAATCTATTGGCTTGGTCACAAAGCGTACTTTTCCTTTTTATTTAGCTTCAAGCTTACTCACGTAGTGAAATGCATCCACAAGCATATTGACAGTCAAGAACTCCATTTCTTGCTGAATGTATGGGGACAATCCATTGACGTACTTCATAACAAGTAATTTCTCTTCTTCTTTAATGCCAAGTCTTGCCATGAGTCGATAGAACTCATTGGTGTAACTCTGCACGGACTGGTGTTTCCATTACCTTAGTTGTTGCCACTTCTTATATTGTTGTTCGATGTATTTGGGTGGGTAGAACTCCTTCCAAACGTACTCAACAAATTTCTCCCATGTGTCTATGTGGTCTCTGTCTTTCTCCATCTTTGTCGATAGGTTCTCCACCAGCAGTGCACATAGGTCAACATTTTTAAGGATGCAATGGTGATCTTCTTACCTTCTGAGAGTTGATTCAAATAGTAATAGGACTCTAGTTGTTGTACCCAATTGTATACGAATTCTGCATCAATATTTCCTTCTAGATTCGGTATGTCCAAGTACATTTTCACTTTGAATGGACTCATTTTGTCATGGTTGGATCTTGTCGAGGATCATCCCGATGTCTAGGCGAATCGCGTGATAATCTCATTAAACTGGGAGAACATTTTGATTCGCTGTCAAGATAGTGATTTCTCTATGAGTTGCTTTGTCTCATCAGTTACATGTCTGTTGTCTGCTTCTTCGACCATCTTCGATCTGGTAGTGTGAGTAGATGTATACTATGAATTCGAAGGTAGTGTATGCTCGGATTTTTTGAGTTTGCAAGTGTGTTTGAACATGCATAAGTCAGGTAACCTTTATAGAAGTGTCTACACATGAATTAAGCACGTACAAGCTTTGAACAAGCTCTAATACCAATTATCTGGGTGCCCAGGCACACGACAGGGACAACAATTTGATTGAATGATTCGAGTCCAGTTATGTTGGAAGCATAATACTAATAAGTAAAGTAGGAAATACACTACACACAGAAACATACACACATACACAAACAATATGCAAGAGTTCGAACCAATCTATGTTGTTTCATTAGTGTTCTATTATTTGCTTGTATATACAATAATGTACATGCTTATATAGAGTGTTGAGAGCGCTTGGGTTATCTTTCCTTTACGTTCAATTATAGAGAAGTTGGAATGGTTTAGAAGTTCAACCATTACAGACGATTAGAATACAAAGAGACAATATGTCATAGTTGTGTCAACCACTGGTGTCGGCGATTCTTTTAGAGGTGTTGAATTTTTTGAAGTCAACATTGAACCTATCAAGGCTGTGTTGAGGTTTGAACTTATCGAAGTCATGTTGAACCTGTCAGAGTGAACAAATGATGCTAACTATTGGGTGGATCATAATTCACCCAACAAATCCCAAACTGATGCTTTCTAGGGTTGTGTTCCATCCAAAATGTGTCATAAATGCACCCACGGATTCATGAGAAAGAACATGCATTTGTGGACACCATGGAACAATAAGTCCTTGTTTGGAAATTGGTTTAGGAATCCATCTGGAAAATTTGTGTAACTACTTATGCCACCTTTAGAATGAGATGGCCAAATAACCCATATGAAGTCGCGTCCACTTTCCTTCAACCCAAGAGACATCTCACGAGTTTGTTCTTTTGAAAGAACTAAATAATTCTAAAAGGAAATGGATATAATGCTTCCTATCCATCCAATTCATGTAGTTTGCAGTTTTTCACAAATTTGGGACCAAGTATATGTCTCTTGGATTTTGTCTATCTAGGAAGGCCGAGGGTATGAGATGACCAATGACACAAATCGAGGCTATCAATTTCATTGAGTTTAATTCTTCCTATTTGAGTTCCTAAAACGAATTTGTTAGGATATTTAGACAATTAGGATTTAGTTAAGATCAACTTGTGTAATATATCCATTAGGTAAAAGTGTGTTTCTTTAGTATGCATTAGTATGCATTTGTAAATATTCTAATCCAACGGTCACGATATGTTCTAGACATAGAGTGATCTAAAGGTTCAACTTCTCTTAGATCATACCTACCATTGATTCGTGGATTAACACCTGATTGGTCTATGATCTTTATTTAAAGAGCATAGAGGGTCCTTGGCTAGTTGATCGATTATGAGAAGCTCATGTAACTTTCTTTTTTTTGCATAATAAATTGCTCCAAGTAGCTATTTGGCTAGGGCCATGGACTGTTTCCCTCTCGAGGGTTTGAACCATGTGACAAACATCGATGTGTTGATCTGTGATATATTTGTGTGAAATGGTTTCTCAAGGTGTTTGGTCTTTTGGTAGTACCCTGTGTACCCGAACATGGTATCAAATCTTTTATGAAGAGTCGCTTTCGGTTTTGATGTAGATCTGGAACCGGTGTTGCTGAAACTTTGAAAGGGTTTCTGGTTCTAAATTTTCCGTGCATTTTTGGCTTCTAGGAGCTATTCCATTGAGTCCGAAGCACCGTTTCTGTTGGGAAATAGTTTTCATTTCATCGAAAACTGTTTCCGTTTGTTCCAGAAACACCTATTTCGGCAAATCTGAAGGTATAATGTTGCAGTGACGGATTTGTTTTTTTTAATCTCTCATATCTTATCAATTTTATTATTAGATCTTTTTTCGTTTTAGTCTTGGACTGTTGTCTTCCTTAACTGCGTATGCTCTTTGTCGTGCACCTTGCGCGATCGCAGCGAATCAAAAACAGTAAGGGAAAGTTTTTTTCTTGTTTTCTCGGCTACGTATGCTCTTTGCCGTGCACCTTGTGCAATCACAGCAAATCAGAAACAGCGAGAAAACTTGAAAACGTAGAATTTCCGGGTAAGCTAACCAAGTAATCCCACTGTGGAAAAAAGTCTTTTTGTTTTTGTTTTTTTTTTTTGTGATTTGCATAATTAAAAAAAAAGGCAAGCATGGAGAACGAGAGAGAAGAGTTAAAAAAAAAAAAAAAACCTTCCTCTTTCCATTATTTTACATACCTTTTAAACTTAGCTCACTTGGTCCAAAGTTGCTTTATTCCTTAATAGGTCTTGAGTTCAACCCTTATTAAGCTATTTTTTAGTGCATGCCGCACTATTTAAAAGTAACATTATTGTAAAAGTGAACCTCACTTATTATACAAAAGTGATTCACTTCAAAGCAACTTTATTGTAAAGTGATTGTTAAAGGTTGATCTTAGGAAGAGGGGGGTTCTTTTTTGTTGGTCAAGTTAATATCTGTCACGTCACTATTGTGGACATCTTCAACATTTTATTTGATCAAGCATAACGTCATCATCCAGAATCAGTTTTCAGTGCTGTTTTTTTTTTAAATCGCATATTTTTTTCGAGCTCTTTGCAACCAGATAGTTAGTTTCTATTTTTTCAGCCATTATTTTATAGTATGGCCACCCCTTGTAATATTATACTTACAAATTCTAACTATTTCTCATGGAAATCTTGTATGGAGGATGTTCTACGAAGTAGGGGACTTTTCAGGATAACCTCGGGGAAAGAACCAGAACCCACTAATGATGATAAGAAAATTAAATGGGCAAATAGATGTGATGAAGCTCGTGGATTGATTGGGATGTCAATCTCTATTGATTTGCGATTCCACATATATGGAATTGATGAACCTGATAAAGCTTGGGAAAGTTGGAATCTGTGTTTGGTAAACACAATGAAATTCGGGGTCATCAACTTGAGAATGAGTTGATTTCCTTGAATCCAAATGATTTTTCATGCATTCAAGACTATTTATCTAAGTATAAAACTCTTAGACTCTTATGTGCAGAATGCAAGATTAAGAAAGATGACAAACAATGTATTTATGATATTCTTTCCAAACTTGGACCTGCATATTCTGTTTTTGTATCTACATTCTACTCCATGAAAGAATCCTTGACTACAGCTAGCAATCAAGAGCCTAGTCTTGAATCCTTTTGTGATTCCTTAATTAGAGCGCAAGATAAGCTCATTCATCTTGGAATAATTAACAATGTAGATACATCTGGGAATGCTTTATTGTCCCAATAGAAAGAAAAGTCCAAGCCTCTCAAGAAACAAAATTTTCGCAATAATAAGCGAAAAAACAAGGGTCCCAAACCCTCTCAGTCAGCCCCTTCTTTAAAAAATGACAAAGGATCCAAGCAAAAAGGAAAGAAGATTGAGCGTCATTGCAATTTTTGTGGGAAAGATAATCATGATGAATCTAAGTGTTTTAAGAAGATGGCAACCTTGGTAGCAACAATGAAGAAGCACCACATTATCCTAGATTCATCTTCAGAATCTAACTCTCATGGACATGCACTTTATGCTTCTGGTTACTCTTATACGATATCTTCTTCTTCTACTTCAATTGAATGATTCATTGATTCTGTAGCATCTTATCATATGGCTAAGGATTAAGCCATATTTTCTACTATGCATGAATGTAACACCAAAAAAATATTTGTTGGTGATGATAGATCTCTAAGTGTTGTAGGATCTGGAACAGTTCCAGTAGAAAATGGTCATTTCAGTGATATACTATGTGTTCCAAAAATTTTCTGCAATTTGTTATCAGTCTATCAAATTACTCATTCAGGTGAAGGTAAAACGGTGATGTTTACACCTCACCAAGTTGTAATCAAGGATTTTAAACATTCTCAAAATATCCTTGCTACTGGAACTGTTGATGATATTGCTAGGTTGTACAAATTTAACAACTTTGGGTCATCACATTTTCCTTCAGTTTTTGTTGCTCATAGTGATAACTTGAGCAAACTTTGGCATGAGCGATTTGGTCACTTAAATTATCACTCATTGCAACAAATATGTAAAGATGATATGGTGGCTGGTCTTTCGATGGTATCTTACAAGGATGGTGTTTGATCCAGTTGTGTACTCAGAAAACATCATTAGGACAGTTTTGACAAACGTGCCTCTTAGCACGCCTCGGTTCCTTTGGAGCTTGTGCATAGTAACTTGTGTGGTCCTCTTCCATCCCATCCTTTTCTGGTTTCAAATATTTCTTAAATTTCATTGATGACTACTCCAGACGCACTTGGGTTTACTTCCTAAAACTTAAGAGTGAAGTATTTAACATGTTCTTGGCCTACAAGGCCCTTGTTGAAAAACGATCTGGTCATCAAATTATTAAGTTAAGATCTGATAATGGAGGAGAATATGTTAACAACAAGTTCACTACTTTCTACATTGAACAAGGAATCCAACAACAACACATTGTTTCATATACACCACAACAAAATGGTGTAGCTGAACGGAAGAACTGCACTTTAAAAGAAATGGCTAATTATATGATCCAATCTAAGGGACTAAGTCTTCAATATTGGGCTGAGGCCATAAATTGTGCAAATTACATAGTTAATCGCACACCCACTAAAGTTTTATAAGGTATAACACTGGAAGAAGCATGGAGTAAAATTAAACCAGATGTAAGTCACTTTCATGTGTTTGGTTGTGAAGCATGGGCTCACATTCCGGATGAAAAACGAAAAACATTGCAGCCTAAAAGTGAAAAGTGCATTTTTTGTTGGATATTATGAAGATGTAAAAGGTCAAAGACTTCTTCATCCCCCTTCACATGATATAATCATTAGAAGAGATGTTAAATTTGATGAAAATCTATTGGCCTGCGAGCCTAACTCGACGGGTGTGCCATATTTGGCCTGCAAGCCTGATTCAGCGATTGTGCCTTCTTCTTCTTCTTCCAACTTCCTTGACAGGTTTCCAACTCCAGATTTTGATGATGAAAGTGAGGGTGAAAATCCACCTCCACCTGCTCATGTTCCTCCAATTGCACCAGCACCAATACTTCCTCGATGGGTCCGTTCAACATGTGAAGCAGCTGGTGATCTTGCTGGTGATCCTAGAGATCAACGTCGAACACATTCTCAGTTTCAGCGAGCCTCTTCTCTTTTGTCTCAACTTTCCGAGAATCATGATCCAAAAACTTTTGCATAAGCTTCAGGAAATCCATATTGGGATGCAGCTATGGATGAAGAATATTGTTCCTTGATAGAAAACGATACTTGGGATCTTGTTCCTCTTCCAAAAGGAAGAAAACCTGCCAGATGTAAATGGGTCTACAGAACTAAGTATGCATCAGATGGAAGTGTTGAAAGACTTAATGCAAGGTTAGTTGCCAAAGTTTTTTCCCAAGTTAAAGGGATTGACTACAATGAAACCTTTTCCCTAGTAGCAAAAATGAACTCCATCCGCCTTGTTCTTTCCCTTGCAGCCTTACATAAGTGGGAAGTCCATTAAATGGATGTCAAGTCTACCTTCTTACATGGTGATTTACATGAGGAAATTTACATGGAACAACCTCCTGGATATGTTCAGACTAAATCTAGCCTTGTTTGTCTCCTTAAAAAATCCTTATATGGCCTTAAGCAAGCTCCTAGAGCTTGGTATGCCAAAATGGATAGCATTCTTCTTGACACTGGTTTTTCTAGATGCCATTCTGACCCCAATGTATATACCAAGAAAGTAAGAAACCATCTCATCATACTTGTTCTTTATGTTGATGATATTCTCCTTACTAGTAGTGACCCTAAACTTATAACCCATGTGAAATCCAGTCTTAAGCAAAATTTTGAAATGTTAGACTTAGGACATTTGCATTATTTTATTGGTCTCCAAGTCTTGCAAGCCAAAGAAGGAATCGTTCTTTCCCAGTCTAAGTATGCTTGTGACCTTCTTCATCGCTTCCACATGGAATATTGTAAACCATCCCCTTCTCCCTTCCAATCTGGAGTCAAACTTTCTGCCATTTGTACCTCCCCTGAAGTAGATTCCACCTTGTATCGTCAACTTGTTGGTAGTCTTTTATACTTGAATCATTCCCATCCTAACCTTTCCTTTGTCATTGGTCGTGTTGCCTTTATATGCAAACTCCTCATGAAAGTCATTGGAAAGAAGCAAAAAGAATACTTTGATATATTCGAGGTACAATTCATTTTGGGATTCATTACAGTACAGGGGGGGAACCTTTGTTGGTTGGTTTCACTGATTCAGATTGGGTCGGCAATATTGATGATTGGAAGTCTACTGCAGGTTATGTTTTTAGTCTAGGATCTTGACCTATCACTTGGGCTTGTAAGAAACAACAAGCACTTGCTCTTTCTTCAGTAGAAGCAAAATGTCGAGCCATAGTTAATGCCAGTCAGGAAGCTTTATGGCTTCGACAAATCCTTTCAGAGTTTGGATTCGAGCAGCAGCAGCCTACTCCACTTTGGTGCGACAATCAAAGTGCCATCAAGCTTGCCAAAGATCCAGTTCTACATCAGCGCAGCAAACACATTGAGCTACACATGCACTTCATCATAAATCTTGTTCATGATAGTGTTATTGAAGTTCTCTATTGCCCTACATATGATCAAGTTGTAGACATCTTCACCAAGTCTCTTATAGAAGTCAAGTTTTCTAAACTCCGGTCTATGTTAGGAGTTCAGGAATGTGTCCTTAAGGGGGGATAGGCTCTAATGCCTCCTTCCTTCTCCTAATAGTGTCACTTTTGTAAATCCTTCAATCTTATCCCAAGTTGTTCTTAAGGGGGGATGTTAGGATATTTAGACACTTAGGAGTTATTTAAGATCAACTTGTGTAATATATCCATTAGGTAAAAGTGTGTTTCTTTAGTATGCATTTGTAAATATTCTAATCCGACGATCACGATATGTTCTAGACATAGAGTGATCTAATGGTTCAACTTCTCTTTGATCATACCTACCATTGATCTGTGGATTAACACCTGATTGGTCTATGATCTCTATTTAAAGAGCATAGAGGGTCCTTGGCTAGTTGATCGATTATGAGAAGATCATGTAACCTTCTTTCTTTTGCATAATAAATTGCTCCAAGTAGCTATTTGGCTGGGGTCATGGATTGTTTCCCTCTCAATGGTTTTAACCATGTGACAAACATCGGTGTGTTGATCTGTGATCTATTTGTGTGAAGCAGTTTCTAAAGGTGTTCGGTCTTTTGGTAGTACCCTGTGTACTCAAACAGAATTTCCTAATATCCACGTCACCTTTGGAATATACTTCAATTGTTCCACTACGAGTCACAAAGAGTTTCGTAGAGATTCAAAAGTAGCTGAAAGGATGGCATATCAAACAGATTCAAAAATGTTTCACGGGTTTCCATAACCACAAGAAGGACTTTCTGCCACAAAATACCATCTAGCTTGTACAAAATGGCAAATGAAACCTCGAAGCTTATCCATATTGAAGACTTCATCACTACATAACAAATAAAAATGTAGATAAATAGGTATTTAATTAATCCAATTTTTTTTGTCTAGCTTCAACATTGAGGTCATTTCACAATCTGTAGTGTCCATAGTAAGTAATATGTTTGTGTGGGATGAAATAATCTCCTTGGCTTATTCTTTGGTTAATGTTGATTTTTCACCATTACTAATGACGTTAAATATGCATCACACGATAGTAACAGTTTATAATCTTGCAACAAAAACATTAAATGTATTGTTGTTGTGGGGTGTTTATTGAGCGCCATTACAATTGGGTTCCTTCCTTCATGATCAACACCAATGTTCAAATTTGAACCCTTCCCAGACCTTCTAGAGGATTCTATCCTATCCCAGAAGTGAAAACTTTAAATTTCCCTTCGAAACAAATTTAAAATCTTAGTTTTACCAGTCCAATTAAGAAAAGCATAATTTATAGTAGCATTTCATAGGAATGCCAACTTTTTATACTACCCATCAATATGAATTTAAATTCATGGACAATGTGTTTAAAATTCATACACTATAAAGTTCCCACAACCCGAAAACTCCTTATTAGAGAAAAACTAGGGCCAATATTCATGGTAGAAACGTAGTATTAATACTCAACCAAGATCTTTTTTGCTTTCATTTAGTTTCAGAAGGAACAAGTACGTAAAAACATATTTAAAAAAAAATGAATTTCATAATCCTTTTTATTGTTCTCTGCCAACTAAAAGCAATTGACTTCTCTGGGTCAAAGGAGGAGTTCTTTTAATTAGTATTTCTTTAATGGTAAAACATGGTGTGGGGCTTTCTCACATAACCTTGTCCCAAGGTTTTTTTTTCAAAAATCATAATAAAAATCTATTAGGGTCTTTGGATAAGAAATACATAAAACAAGGGATTTTTTTTCAAAAATCATAATGAAGATCTATTAGGGTCTCTGGATAAGAAAGACATAAAACCAAATTAGCATTGGACTAGTGTTCCCATTCCATGTACTGTGAATGGAGGCTTTTTTATTGGTCGTGATCAATTTATTAGTTATCTTAATGAAAAAGTCAATGGATTATTTAAATTTTGCACCTAGAGCATGAAGGAGAAATAAGGGCCAATGCCGAAAATTAAAAGAATTATTGAACAAAAAACAAATTCACACACATGGCTAAGATTCTAGTGGAGATGAAAGATGGAAGCCCATGGGGATGCTATAAAGACTGGTTGTGGTTGTTAGATGGATTTGAGCAAACTTGGAGTCTAGCATCATCCTTGTTTGATGTCTCCCTTTTCTTCATATAAGTACACCTACATCAATTAATTAATATGGAAGCAATTGCTTATGTCACTTGTTTTCACTAATGCTTCAACCATATAATTTATTGATGACACGATACTCGAATGTACATTTCATTGTAGGATTTGATATTGACATGGTTCTTGTTTGAGGAATTTCTTATGATTTGAAATGTTTCCCACTCTTTGGGTGTGTTAGCCACGACCCACATCTTTCACAATTCCACCTCCTACATTCATGACCCTAACAAATTGTTTATTAAATGTTCTGAGCTGGTAGGTACGATCTTTCACATGCAATAGTTGTAGTTGTAATTGTAGTTAGACACATTAATCGTTTTCACATTAAATACCCTAAATTTCCTTTGGATTGGTACAACATTCTTAGCGAATTTCATACAAACCCCAAGGATTTCATTCTTGAAGCCTCGTGCTCTTAATTGCTTAGGTGTAGAACTTTCACAAATCCTGCCATTCGCAAATTGCTTTTAGTGTTCCGGGATTCTATTTAAAGAGCATATTGTTGAAGATTCGGACGCCCAAGTGCAACTCGTGAGTTGCAAGGCTCTCGTAGACGTGCACATGCTTAGGCTTGATGCCCCTCAATCCTTTCTACATAAACCAACTATATTCTATCCCTATCGTGACAAGTGTTCAACAATAAAATCACTTGACGCCCTAGTGATGCTATCCCTGCTAGGTATCTTAAATGATTATACCAAAAAATGCAGTTTTTTGGGGGGAGGGTGTATTTTGGCATTGGGAACTTCAGTTTTCATTTCTTGTTTTGCAAGAATGAACTTTTTTTTATGTTTTATGGGCTGGATATTATTTTGATTTTGATTTTATGTATTCCTTGGATTAGTTTCAAGTTGTGTATCATTTATGAAATAGTTTCAATATATGTATGAGTTAGTATCAATGTTTTATAAAAACTACAGGAGACTGAATCAATAAGGCTACATAATTGAACGGGGGCCATCGTAAACTATGCCTAAGTTGGAAATGTGGGTCTTCAAGCATTGGGTGGTCATTTGACAAAACCGTCATTTTGCTAGTACAACAAATTTAATGCACGAATTGCTTCACCCATTACTATGTGAAATTTATTGTTCATACTCTTATCTTGGCCTTGGCTATTGTTGAGAGGATATAATATAGCTTATATTTGTGCTAAAGTGTGAAGGATGCATTTTTTATTTTAGGTAGACCCTTTTTCTGCATTTTTAGTCTTCTTTTTTTTAACTTTTTATTAATTTTCCATTTACCTTTGAAGACCATGTCCCTCTTTTTATCCTACGTGCATCATTTCATCCTAGATGCATAATGTTGGCCAAAGCTTTAGCAAGAAAACTATAACTTTATTTCAAATAAAAATTTGTGTATTTCTTAGTTTTTTTTTTAATTTATCTTTTTTTTTCATTGGAAAAAAATCATAATTTCATTTCATCTTTCGAGAACAAAATTACATTTTGTAGATGCACATCTTGTGTATTCAGAGTAACACCATATATGTCCACAAAAAACAGAAGAGGACGAGTGTTCAGTCCCTACCAAGTCATATGTCCATCATATATCTGTAGAGTTATCATCAGTTCAGCCACATATCTGAGGTATATCCCCACAGTTTTCAGCAAAATACATAAAAACTAATAGCCCAAACATATAAATCCAGTAGAGTCGAATACTAACCAAAGCATGCCAACAGAAGCATAAAAATATCACTGAAGAAGCACAATGAGACCAAAAATAAATAGTATCAAAGAATCAAGGTTGTGCAGCCCCTTCTATAAAGAGTCCATGGTAGTATTCATGAGTTGCGCCATCAACTTGTTCATTGATCTTCCATTGACCCTGCATCAATAGTAGACCCTCCTTCAAGGCCTTGTTTGCCTCACTATTAATATCCCTGTATACATGTCTAGAAGAAAATGTATCATAAGATTCTAAGACATCTAAAATAGAAGATAAAATGTTGTCAAGTCTTAGATTTCTGCACACTTGAGTCCCCTTGATCCAGTTAATCACATTCATTGAGTCACCCAAAACATGAAGAGTTATGCACCCTTTCTCTGCTGCAAAGATGAGAAGAAGTTTCAAGCTAAGCATCTCAACAAAGTTGTTACTGCCTTCTCCAAGCCCCATCGTTAATTCAAAGAAATTCCCCTCCATAAAATGAATAATAGCTCCACCCCCACACACATTATCCTGTGTAGTTCCATCGAAAAACCCCCAAGGTAATGACTTATCAATTTCCACAGCTAAAATTTCCCTCTAAAGTTTCACTTTAACATGTTGAGGGAATGCAGTAAGAATACCTCCAATAGCATTTGCTATGATCTCTAAAGTGCATCATTTATAAGAAAAAATCCAATTATTCCATGAAATCCACACTCCCCAAATAACCAGCAAAGGAAGATCTACCATGGATTCCATTGAATTTACTCTACTCCGGTTTTCCCAAGCTCCTAGGATGGTTAACCCCTCCCACCTACAAATAGTTCCAAAAATCTTCAAGCAAACCTTCCATACTTCTATGATATATGGGCATTGCAAAAAGAGGTTCAAGACAGATTCATCATCATTTTTGCATAGGATACACCAGCCTGGTCCCTAAAAACTTCTTTTATGCAAATTATCCTAGCACAAAACCTTGTTCTCTAAAACACACCACATGAAGAGCCTGGTTTTGGGTGGACAATGGATTTTCCACAGGGTCTTCCACCACCAAACCTCAGCCCTACTCACACCTTTAGCACTGAGTTTGATATAACCCACCTTTGGGGTGTATTTTCCGCTCTGATCTGCGTCCCAAATGAGGTTATATTCCTTGTCGCAGAGCTTGATTTCATCACGATACAAAGCCCCAATATACACTTCCATCTCCCTCGTTTTCGGCTTCAGAAGTACCAGATCCCCTGCCCGGACCCAGGATTGTTCCCACCTATTATCCTGCACCAGCGCCGCAAGTTGACTGAGGAAAAAGATTCCTCACTATCTCAATTCCATCACCATTTCAACCTAAATTTTGTGTTGTTGAATACACCCCACCCACGGGTCTTCCCCAACATGAGTATGTCTTCCATTTCCAACTTGCCAAGAAATATTTGCCTCAATGACATCCAAAGATTTAACTATTGTTTTCCAGAAAATCAAACCTCCTACATGCAATTTCACAGGGTCTCGAAGTCAATCTTCCACCGATCTAGGCCCAATATATTTTGTGTCATAACCTGAGTCCACAAACTCTCAGTCTTCAAGAGTCTCCATCCCCCTTTGGCCGCCGGGGATTTAGCAAAGATAATAATAAAATTTAGACCCTAACCTCCGAGACCCTTCAGAATTGCTATCCTTTCCCACCGGACCCAAGGAGTAACCTGGGCTTCCTGCTTACCACTCCAGAGGAAACAAAAGCAAATTCTGCATGTCGTTTCCAGAATGCTTTTAGGGATCCATGCCAGGGACATCCAGTAGACTGTAATGGCCTCGATAACAATCTTAACCAACACCAGCCTGCCATCTCTAGATAACCATTTATGACTCCACATCTTCAACCACTTCTCCATCTTGTCCAACAACCAAGCCCAATCATGTTTACGATAGTTGTTAGGTTTCAGCCTAATCCCAAGATATTTCAGCCCTCCCTCTAGAATTCCAACACTGAAAAGGAAAAAATCCAGGTATTCATGTCTGTCTGCAACACCTAATAGATGTGTGGACAGTGTAGATTTACTAACATTAATTTTCATACCATTAGCTATTGAAAATAGATTCAGAATCTCGGAAAGGGTATTTAGCTGTCTGGCAGAACCATAGCAGAAGATTAGTACATCATCCACAAATAGTAGATGAGTCAACTGAAGATCCAGTGCAATCTGGATGCCTCTAAAATTTCTCAGTCTTTTAGCTTCTCTTATGTATCTGCTCAGATCCTCTGCCACCAATAGGGAGAGTAAAGGAGATAGGGGCAGCCTTGTCTTAGTCCTCTGTCGGCATGAAAGAAAGGAGATGCTTGTTGTAATCCTACAGATCACATAAGGTTACCAATAATACATACAAAAATATACACAGAAGCAAGAGACAAGAACTGATATCATGAACAGATTATATTATTCTCAATAGGTCATACGAAGCCAAGAACTGAACTATGTTCTTGTGTGGCTCAACAGCCTAATATACATGTTACAAACAGTTACAATCATAACTTCCTGTCGGTTCACCGAACCGACACGACTATTAGTTAACAGACTAACTACTGTGTTTACTCGGCCGACCGACGTAGTCGGTACCTCGACTTAGTCGGCTGATCGACTAAGTCGGTCTTCGTTCAAGTCGACTTATGTCGACTTGCTCCTTCTACATCTCCCCCACAAACAAAACATTTCTTCATCCCGAAGAAAGAGGGAGGTAAAAACAAAAAGAGATTAGAAAGCCCAGAATTAGGTCGGCAAAAGAGAACTGCTACTGAGGTGGGCTGTGCAACCGAACTACTTCGAACTCAAATTCTTGGAACAGTAAGAGCCATCGGCAGATTCTACCATGGTGAAGGGGTTTGTTTACGAGGTTTTTTAAA
>LPNX010409583.1:729208-830275 GCA_001517045.1 Pseudotsuga menziesii | reverse complement strand
ATTTGACACGTGGGAGGCATTTATGTCCGCGACCACTACTTGTCTCTAACCCCCGTGCATCTTTCTTTTCCGGGTTCATTTCTGACCGTCGATCTCTTCCGCGTAAATTCCTGGCCTTTGGATCATATGCCACATGTCCCTTTCCGCTGGGCCTCCTTACTTTAACCGTCGTGCAACTTCAGGCTCCGGAGTCGTCTGCAACCGTCGATCTGTTTTGCCTTCGTGGGTGGGCCGTCGGATCGTGCTTCGCCTACCCATTCCGCTGGGTCTTTCCACCTTAATCCACCGAGCAGCTTTGCTCAGCGGAATCACCCTCGTCCGTTGATGTGATATGCCGTCGTTCCTACACTGTCAGNCGTCGTTCCTACACCGTCAGATCAAGTGCCGCGTACCGGATTCCGCCGGGTAACCCAGAATTATCCTCTGCGCTAGTTCTTCTTCCGGAATCCTTCTCGACCATCGATGGGATGCCAAGCATTCAACAGCCGTCCGATCTTGCGCCACGTACCATATTCCGCCGGATGTTGGGGGTTTATCGGGTGCGCAAGTCTCCAACCCGGAATCATTTTCCGCCGTCGATCCACCCTCCCGTGATCTCCAACCGTCGGATCGAGCATCATGTTTNGGGGTTTATCGGGTGCGCAAGTCTCCAACCCGGAATCATTTTCCGCCGTCGATCCACCCTCCTGTGATCTCCAACCGTCGGATCGAGCATCATGTGTCCATTTTCGTTGGGTGGTCTAAAGGTTATCGCGCGTGCATGTTACCTTTCCGGAAACCAACACGCCCGTCGATCAATGCCGTCTTCAACCCTCGTCCGTAGGATCAGGAGGACCGTATGCGATTCCGCTGATCCCTCGTTTCCTTATCCACCATGCACTTCCAGCCAGCGAATTTGACATGGGCTGTAGATCAGCTTTGAGCAATGTTAAAACCTTCGATGTGTGCAGGCTGTTAGAGGCCCGAAATTCCCTTATCTTGCTTGCATGTTCCGGATGGCGGAGAGGATATAAACCATCGATTTGCTTCTCCGTTAGACCAAGGTTCAGGACTTTCTCGGACTAGGCTACTCTTTAGATTATCAAGCCTCCCCCCTTTTGTACTACATCCTTAGCCCAAAATATTTAATCAACAAAATTTTACCTCCCATCGGTCTTGTATCCTCTTTGTGAAATACAGGTGTTAACAAGGTGGATTTACAGGTTCTTGAGGTTCTTCAAATTCTCGATATTCTTCTTGATATTCTTCATTCATGGTTGTTTCATGAATTTTGGGTGCTTCTGTTTCTTCAGGTTCTTCAGCAGGTCTCTTTTTGGATTTGTTGTAAGCTGAGTCTTCATCAAATGTTGCATCCCTGCTGATGTCAATCTTCTTGAATCCTGGGAAGTATATTCTGTAAGCCTTCGAGATTTCAGAGTATTCCACAAATATACCCTTCTTTACTTAAGGATCTAACTTTGTCCTCTTTTCTTTTGGAATGTGTATGTACACTGGACAGCCGAATATTCTGAGATGGATGACTTTTGGTTTCTTGCCAGAAAAGACTTCTTCAAGTGTCTTGTTCTCGAGTACTCTGTGTGGAGTATGATTCTGTACATACACTACTGTTCTGGTAGCTTCTGGCCATAAATGCATGGGAAGATATTGATCATGAAGCGTAGCCCTTGCAGCTTCCATGATCATTCTATTCTTCCTTTCTGCAACCCCATTCTATTGTGGATTATATGGAGTGGATAACTCCCTCTTAATCCTTGAATATTTGCATAACTCTTTGAATTCATTTGATGTGAATTCTCTGCCATTATCTAATCGAAAGGTCTTGATCTTCTTTTAAGTGTGGTTCTCGATCAAGGATTTGAATTCCTTGAACTTGCTGAAAACTTCATCTTTGTTCTTCATAAAATATATCCATGTCTTCCTAGAAAAATCATCAATAATGGAAACATAGTATACATACCCGCTTAAAGAACTGGATGACATTGGACCGCATACATCGGAGTGAATGATTTCCAAGATTCCTTTTGCCTTACTGTCGCTACTTGGAAATGTTTTCTTTGTGTTCTTTCCTTTTGCACATCCTTTGTAGACTCCATCATGTTTTTCCTGAATTTCTGGAATACCTTCAACAGCTTTGCTTGCAAGTGGTAGTGCTCTGTAATGCACATGTGAAATCCTTCTATGCCAAAGTTCATTTGTCTCTACTGTGTCATGGATCAAAGCTTGTTATGGATGGCCCTTCAATTTGTATAGACCTCCCTCTTGTTCCCCAATCACTACTGCATCATTAATAGTCTTTCCCTTTGGCCACATGATAACTTGGCCATCTATAAATGAAACTCTCATGCCTTTGCATCTAATGTAGATATGGAGGGGAGGTTCTTCTTTAGTCCTGGTACAAACAATACATCTTGCATCTTCATAGACTTTCCAGAGTCTAGCTTATAGGAGGATTCCCCACTACCTTTTATTCGATAATGGTAGTCATTGTTGATGAAATTGTCATTGATGCCAACATGGACTTGCAATGGCCCCACAGGATGTCATTGATGCCACCAAGTCCCTCTTGTAGTGCCTCGGATCCCTTACAGAGTGGGTTTGTAGCACCTTGTACCCATTGACAAGGTCCTTGTACCCACAAGCTGGATCTTGAAGATGTTGATGATCCCGCTGAGTCCTGAAGCCTTGATGGATGTTGGAGAAGACCTAGATGGGTGGAAGAAGCATTAATGACCCATTCTGTGGTCATTCATGCTATGATGATGTCATGGGTCCCCGGGAGAAGGTCTGGCAAACCCACATGTGATGACTTGATGTATCTTGACCTTAGAGGTCCCCGTGCATGGCTAAGGTTGTTGAAAAATCCCATGATGACTCTTTCCTGATGAAGAAACCTTTGGAACCTTGAAGGAATGGTGAAGGCAATGTGGGTCATTTGTATGATGTGGCATGATGATGCTCTTACATTTGGTAACATAACCCTTGAAAATGTCCTTCAAGCCCTTGAAGAAGGTTGATGATGATGTATGGTCTCCCTTGTGGTTAGATGGCATGATGAAATAGTTGTGGAAGAACCCTAACCTCTTGCACATGCTAATGAAAAAAACATTAGCAAGTCGGCTCCATAAAAGTGTTAATATTTAATTTAACATTTTTAAATTGCTGGGTCGGCTTCAAAAATAAAAACAAAATAAAAATAGAATATACTATAAGTCGGCTTCAAGTCAAATTAAAATATTTTATTTATAGCAAGGTCGGCCCAGTAAAAATGGTGGAAAACTAGTATATATACCCCTATCAATTCTCATTTGTTTGTGTGAATTGGGTGGAGATCTGAGATTTTGTCTGAGGCAGCCGCAGTTAGACTGAGGAGAATTTTGGGGGTTAGCAGCAGCAGCAGATCAGCTGAAGCAACAGTCCGGTTTTTTTAAGTTTTTAAGGCTCACGGTGGTGGTTAGGGCTGCTACAGCAGCTCATAAAGGTGCTTGAACAGTCCCGAATTGTTGATGAAGTTTGGTGACCAGCAATGACATCTTAAAGATTTTTTTTTGAGGCAGCAGTAAAGGGTTCCAGTAAGTCTGAAAATGATCTGTTCCAGCCAGCCAAAGGTCTGACCTTGACCTAGAAGGGCTGCCGAAGTTTGTTCTAAGACTGCTAAGGTCTGAACCAGCCAACCAAGGGTCTGAACATGCCCTAGTAGGCTTCCATGGAGCTGTTGATGCCCTAGTAGGGCTCCCATAACTCTGATCAGGCCCTAGAGGGCTGCCAAAGCTTGTTTAAGGCGGACATCACCAGTTTTATCAATGATCAAGGCTGCCATTGTTTTTCTTAAGGACTTTCATCATCTACAACAGGCTTAAACATTGGACAGTGGGCTGCATTCAAACTTCAGAGGGTTCACCTCTTGGATAAAGTTTTCTTTTACAACATCTCTTGAAGTTGATCTTGTAAAGTGTGTTTTTATATAACTTTGATCTCGGTGAACTGAGCAGGAGGTTCCATCTCTGATCGTTGGGCAACCATATGAACAGACCCAAAATTGGTGGTAGCAAGGTTCATAATCTACAATATTCAGAAATACCACATAGTTCCTTGGATCTGAACGTGAAGGTTAGTTCACAGTGCTCTATAATCTCTTCCAGTAATAGAAATATCTAACAACTGTAGCAGTTCTCATGGAGGGCAAGTCTAATGTCAAAGTTTGTAATGCCTTTCCCCGCCGAAATTGATGATACCTGAATTGAAGCAGTTGTGGGTGAGTTTGAATAGTCCAAGTCTTGTTGAAATCTGTAAGTAAGGTGAAATTTCAAAATTCAAAGGATCAAGGTATGTATAACACTCATGGATGCTCAGTATTATGATGATTAGTGAAGTGTGAAACAATGATTTGAACAAGCACAGTTTTTTCTTGAAGAAGGTATACAAAGCCCTATTGCAAAATCGAGGTATGATCATGGTCTCCTATACACTAAGATGATGATATGACATTGATACAATGAAAATAATATGAATAGTGATGTACAATGTTGTACAATCAATTGGATGAATAGGAATAGAGTATAAGCAGTGGTAAATATACAGCATGAACAGTTTGGATAATATATGACGGCCCTAGTTTCTTTTGCACAGTGAAGTATAATAATGCATATGTACAGTGATGGTACTGTAATGCAAAGTCTCAGCAGCCACAGGAGCACCTTGAAGTAAATATATATCCTGTTGATCTGATTTTGATGGTATAAATCTGAAGTATACAACACAGTGCATGAGATATCTTGCACAAAAGGACTGATACGTAGGTGCTCAAGTTTGTGAAAGGAAACCATCCAAAGTATTGTTTGGATTCTTCTATGCTGTTAATTACAAGTATAAAGTCCTGATACTATTTTGCAAACGTAGAGGACTCTTCAAGACTTGGATTTGGATTAACTGGGAAGTAGGGTTAAGCCCTTATGACATTTGTTGATCAGCTTTTTTTTTATTAAGTTGATGCTTGACCTATTGACATACACCTGCTGATAAATGTTACAATAAGCAAATTTTTGATATGAGAAACATATGAGTAGATCTCTTAATGTCTAGCATGAGCAGTAGTGATGCTTGATAACTTGATCAAGCTGTGATAATGACAGTTTGACACCTACAGCAGTATGACAGTGATGTGGTTGAGTAGCAGCAGTGAAGGATGATCAGCAGTCAACAAGATGAGGATCAGAGATTTAACAAGATTGAAGACTAAAGGATCACAGTCCATAATTCTAAAGAGATATGTTTAACTTGACATGATCAGTGATATGTTTAGTACACAGCCCATATCTATTGAATGGACAAGCAAGACATGACCAGTGAGCAGCAGAGATAATGAGCAGCATTGATGTTGAGCACATGAGTAGTGATTTGGACAGTTGGCAGTGGACAGTTCATAAGGCAGAATGATGAGCAGTATTAAAGCAAAGTTGATGTGATGAGCAGCATTGATGATGTGACAGAGATCTCTTGTGAGTATGGTAACACAAGTATACTGTATTGCAAAAGCAAGCTTGTCTTGCTTTTGAGGTTAGGATACCTCAAAGCCTTCTTAGCAGGGTCTAAGAAAACCAGGAAGGGTGCTGGATGCAGAGTAGGTGCTCTCCATTTCAGTAGGTGTTGATTTTACCTAACGGTTGTAGCCGAACCAAAACTAACATAAAAAGATTACAAATTTATATGGTGTGGTGTTCTTTTGTGTTATGGTCTTGATGATTTAAATGCTTATGCTATGTGAATGATGAAGTGAAATGAAATGATTATGAGATTTGTTGAATGATGAATTGTTAGTTAATTGTGACAAGCTAAGAAAATTTTAAAATTGCTTCACACTGATTCACCCCCCCTCTCAGTGTCTAACAGTCATCTCCAAGTTTCACCGTGTGGGGTGATTCACGTTCTGATAGTTTAACAAAGGACTCTTTGAATCCTGTCATATGTTTGGAAGCCCCACTGTTTATAATCCAATCATTGCTTCCATGTGTGATGTTTCTCGTGAGAGCGGAAATCAAGACATATTCTTCATCACTTGAAGAATCATCACTTTCTTGTCTGATTCTCTTTGTGGAATGTTCATCATCCTCTATAGCACGAGCTTGATGTATTCTCTTGTTTCCCTTTTTCTTATTTTGTCTTTTAGGACAATCTTTTGCAAAGTGTCCTACTTCATCACATGTATAACATTTGATTATAGACAAATATTTTCTAGTGTTTATTTTATGGAAATGCTTACCTCTAGAGTGATGAGAACTTATTTTGCTTTTCTTGGAGTGAACTGTGAGAGCTTGATCTTCACTTCCCATCTTTTCTTCTCGAGCTGCTATTTGAGCTTCTTCTTGAGAGCATTCTTCCCATAGTCTACTAAATTTGACTAGCTTCTTTCTGGTACAGATCCCTTGAATAAAGGAGTCCCATGATCTAGGGAGACCATTCAAGGTGGTCATCACAATCTCTGCATTCTCCACTTCTTCATCTATTGCTTCCAGTTGTTCCTTGATCTTAGAGACCCTTGTAAAGTAATACTGGATGGTCTCTACATTCTAGATCTTTACATTCTTCAGTTGGTTTCTCAGAGTCATATTCCGGTTTATGTTCTTCCCTTCAAACAGTTTGGTTAGGGCAGCAAACATAGCTTTAGCTGTCTTTAGGGAGGACACCTGTGGTATGAGGTGATACTTAATTGAATTAGCAATAATCCTCTTAGCCATGCTCAATTTATTCTTGTGTAAGGCCTTAGCCGCATCTCCCTCTGGAACTAGAACCTCCTCATTGATATAGGAGTCCAACTCATTTTCTTCCAGGACCAGGGAGGTCCTATACTTCCAGGCTCGGAAGTTATCAGCTCCCTCAATCTTTTCATCAAGCTTGGTATGATGAGACATCTTAACTGAGAACCTCAAATGGAAATACAAAAGATTTAGAGCTTACCAGGTCAAGATGTCGGATCTGAATCTAGAGCTGAGTTTCTGTAGTGTTGGTTTAGGAGCAGATTAGGGTTTGGATTTCCTGAAGTTTTGTCCAACCAAATGCTTTGATCTTGATCTCTAAACTTCGATTTTGAGGAGGAGATCAATCCAGGACTGGGCTCACTCAAAAATTCCACTTCTGTGGAAAGCCCTAATTTTCGGCAGTAGTGTCGGGTCCAAAACTAAAAAAACTTAGAATTAGATTCAGTTTCGACAGAAAGATGCGCCCTAGGGAGGAGAGTCAACCCAACCTTCTTTTGCTGAAAATCTGTGGAGAGAGATCCAAAAAGTAGGAAGCCCTAGTTCCTGCAGCTGCACGGTGTCTTCTTCTCAGGTTAGCTCTGATAGCATGTTAGATTTTATCATTCAAGCTAGCATTATATTAGGATCTTTAACTGAGAGAATAACAAGCACAACAATCAAACACAAGAGACAATGAACACAATGTTTTCCTCAGGGAAACCATAAATGGAGAAAACCCCGCAACTTCCTCTAAGATAGAATCAACACCAAAAATAAAACCCCAAAACAGTAAGATGATCTCCCGACAGCAGTAGCCTCTTTATTTCTAGCCCCGACAACTTATTCTCTCTCAGCTATGCGCTACAACTAAGTGTGAGTGAGTGTGTGATAAATAGAGAGGATTACTCTCTATTTATACTAATTCCCAACTTGACAATAACTCACTAGGGACGACTTCACTAGGAGAGTCTAATAACCCTAGGGCCCTGGAACTACGAGGACTTTAACCCTTGATCAGTAGGAGGGTTACCCACAATGACTTGACATGACTTGTTTACATTATAGAACCTCCCAATAGGAACATCGGGGCATGACATGACTCAAGTACATTACAGATACTTCCTAGAATAAACATCGGGGTACAATACATGAAATATACAAGTGAATACATTCTGAAGTTACATATACATCAACACTATGGAGCTTTATCCCAACCACTCTTATCACGATTTAAAATGCGAGCTACTGGGGTAATCTAGACATATAGTTTTCCACATTAAAGTGAATCAAATTCTTGTTATCTGGGTCCAATGCCCCTAATGCAATTAACAATTTTTTGCGCTGCGTGGGACAACTTTGGAGCACCTCCAAGGTAGAAATCGCACAAGGTGCTTGAGATAAATATTCAATGATGTTGTAGAACTGTGCAGCTCGAGCATTTGGTTTAAAAACAGACTTGCTGAGGGTACTCTTGAGTGGGTGCAAAATCAAATCGAGATTAGGTTTCTCGATCACAAGGGGACCATTAGATGAAAACTGAGGAGAACTAGTGGAAGGAGTTTTCTTGGGAGAAGGATTTTCATCCTTCTTATCTACAGGTTTATCATATGATTGACTACGAGTATTCAAGCTAATAGTTTCCAAGGACATCATTCTGATTTATTCTGTTGAATTAGAGGGTTCTTGATTAGACATATGGTCTATCAATTGTTGTTGAGATGGAAAGGGGTCGGTAAGAACTGCAGGTGTATGGTTACTTTTAAAAAATTTACTAATATCTTCACGACGAGGACACTCCTTCGTGAAGTGATCAGCACCACACAACAAGCAGGGATACTTGGCCTTCCTCTTGCCTTTATTATCATTCTTTGGGGCCGTATCCTTGGGATTCTCCTATTGGTTTCCAGGTTTCTTATTTATTCATTTACCTTTCTTCTTGTTACCAAGTTTTTGCGTACTTTGGATAACATTCACCTCAGTGGAAACCGTAGGAGCAGAAGGATTAGTAGCGGAAGTACTTTGTTGCTTGGAAGGCTTAGCTTTTGATGACAACTGGATTCAACCGACAACTCCTTCAATAGAAGTTTCTGCAGGTGGCTTAGTAGGGTCAGTGCTGGGTCGAGGAGCTTGAGGGATTAGGTCATAAAGAGTTCTATATTGGGAATAAAACAAGTCCAGATACTGAGTGTGACTAATATCCTGCTCTTCGGTAACAACAACACCCACAACCACATCTCGAGCAATGGGAGGAAACAAGGATTCCGTGAACTAGTCTGCTAATAATTGATCTGGAATAGGAGCTTTAATTAGGCTTCATCGTCTCCTCCACTCATGGATATGGTCAGATATGTGTGTGGAAGTATTTTGATGAAGAGGTGTCAAAATATCTGTACCTGTCCCATAACGGATGGGCAGGTGGAAATGAGTAAGAAAAATTTCCGCCAACGAGCGAATGTCCACAAACGAATGTTGTGGAAGTTCAATGTACCACTTCACGGCTGTACCAATCAAAGTTCGTTGAAAGAGCCTTAAACGAAAAGAATAATCCATCGAGGAGTTGGAAGAAAAACATAGATGGAAGGTCATAACATGGTTTTTGGGATCTTCTCCTTGCTTCCCATCAAATTTTGGAATATCTGATAGTAACTTTACTGGAATTATTGGCCATGAAGGGTTATGCTGAATGGGATCATTAATCAACTTACACAAATCCGAAAAATCTAAAGATGACAAAAAAGGAAGTTGTCCGTTAGGTTGAACATACTAGTAGTATTGATAGGGAATTGGTATACCAGTAGGACCATAGGCTGATTGATACATTGGTTGTTGGGGATTTTGATTTGCAGACGATCCTCTTGAAGATCCACTAGATGGAGACGGGCCTCTGGGATGAGGGTTTCCTCTAGGTGGTGGTGGTGGTGGTCCTCCGCCTGGGGTCCTCCACTAGGTGGTCCTCCAAAAGGTGGTCCACCAAAAGGTGGTCTGCTAGAAGGTGGTCCCCCAAGAGGTGGTCCTCCAGGTGGTGCCCCCCCAGAAGCTGGTGGTCCTCTAGGAGGTGGTGTCCCTCTAGGAGGTGGCCCCCCAGAAGGTGGTCTACTAGGAGGTGGTCTGCCATAAGGTGGACCTCCGCTAGGTGGCCCCCCATAAGGTGGGCCTCCTCCAGGTGGACCCCCACTAGGTGGCCCCCCAAAAGGTGAGCCACCATATCCTCCAACAGTATTGATAGGTATCCCCCTAGGAATAGGCATATACGACCAATTGGGTTTCCCCCAAGGTGTAAACATGTTCCCGGGGTAAGGCATATCAGGATATACCATTCTAGTAGACGTAGGTTGGAAGCTTACATTACTTATAGATGGTAGATTTCCTGGGTGAGTATATCCCCAAGAAGGTTGATTAGAAGTGGGTTGTACCCCTGAGGGTTGGCCTGCAATAGAAGGGGGAGTAACCAATTTGGTTTTTGTGGGAGGAACTACAACTGTTGACTGTCCTACAACAGGGTTATGTTTTGTACTGGATGTGACCCCACTAGCTAGTAGTGCAACTTGAGCTGGAGGTTTCCCCCCAGTTGAAGAAGGTACGGGAGAACCAGAAGAAGGCCCAAGATTTTGAACTATAGTAAAAAGGTTGGAAGGTTGACCTGGATTAGGAACTATTGAACCTTGAACCGGTGATGTAAAACTAGAAGTAACTTGAGACGTTGCAAGTGAACGGTATCCAGGAGGGGTAGAATCCGAAAGACGGAGTAAAATATATGACATAGGCTCCTGATGAGGAAGAGGTGAAGCCGTAATATTTGCAAGGTGCTCTTTGAAATTATGTAAATTATCCATAGTCAGATGAAGCCTTCTATACATGTCCTCAATCGGTGGTGGGTTATAAAAAGACAGTCTAGTAATCCCAAACTCAAAAATTGCTTGACTCATAGAGGTTCTCCAAAAAGGATCAATAAGGACATATTTTGTCCCCTCGGTGTCATCAGACGGGCGATCAACACAATTTGATGAATCGACATGACCTTCCAAAAGGTTATCGTATGTGGTGAATTCTTCTCCCACTTCCACAGCTGGATTCTCTTCCACATGATAATCAACTGTGGCTCTTTGGTTAGGGGATTCCATTGGTCTTTCTCTTGTAATAGGAGGAAAATTAGGTGGCAAGCCTTGAACCCTTCTAGATTTTCTGAAAGGAAACTTAGTCAGATTGCTGGTGACTAAAAGCCTAACCTAGGGTTTGGAAAATAGAAAAAACACACAAAACTATCCTACACAAGAAAAAGGCCACAAGCAAACTTAAGTGAAAAGAGGGGCCGATACAAGCCGATTCCTCACTAGGATTATCAAGTCTTTGCAACTCGCTATATACCGCAGGGTCCAACATTAAAGCATGACAAGGAGAATTGGGACTGTCCCTTGCCTGAATACCTGATTACCTAGACGATATGTGTATAGTAGTCTCCCCGAGTGTTGTTCTCAGTGTATTACGTTGACAAGATGGCCAAAAGGTTTTTCTTAGATGGTTAGGGAATTCTAGAAGGGTCTCCTGATATACGCAAGGTACGTGGGAGCTCAAATCCATGCTAGTGTTGTCTAATCCACAACCATTCAAAAGGGGCCTTTCGATATACAATAGAGTACGTGAACTAACTTTCGATATACCTCAAGGGTACATGAAAATCCGTTCTATATACCGACGATACGTGGAATAATCCCGCGGTTCCCTGGTTGCAGTGCAGGAAAATAACAACAACTCCTATGTTTTAAAGATGTTGGAACACATTTCTATCCTATCGCTCAAATTACTAAGAATTTTAATCTAAATCTACCGTTAATTTGATCTTGAACGGTTAGTTGGATGCATGAGATGTGTACAGAAAAGTAAAACCATGCAATATGAGATGCATTTTTTTTTTTTACTTTACCATTCAAAGTATGCCCTACTTACGGGAAGGAGAGAGTGTTTCAATTATATTTTCAAAACAAAATATTTTCCCAAACAATCACACTGAATTCAACTTTTTCAAAAAGTGCAAACAAGCAACACACTTCTACACTGATCTTTGAAAGCAAGAACAAAGCGAGATCTCTTTTCCTAAAAAGAAAGACAATAGCAATAGAAGGCACACTAAGCACTTTTTCAATTTTCTTCAAAAAATGGAAAGATCTAACTTAAAACTATGATACATTTTTTCTTTTGACAAGACAAGAGTGTATAAAAGGAAAGAAGAATATGGATATTTGAAAGCTTTTGAGGTTAGTCAAGGTTCCAATAATCCGTCTTTATGCAAAAATAATCAAATCTCAACAAAAAGTTTTCTTTTAAAATAAAAAAGAAGTCTTTCATAAACTAATGAAGAATGAAAGTAAAAGACAAAAATAAAGTCTTCCTTTTCGATTTGATCAAGCAGTAAAAAGAGGTCTAACTCAGCTAACTTCCAAACACTCCTTTTGAAAATTAAACCAAGCATACAAGCAGCTAAAACAATGGATGTAACCTAGCTCTTTGAATGAAAGCAAAGAAAGCATTTACCACTATGAGACTCTAAATTAAACAATCTAGATCGCAAGCATAAAGCCCAAAAAACACACAGAACAAAAAGAAAAATCAACTTAGTTTTGAAATCACACAGGTGTAGAAAACCTACCTGGAACCGCTTGATGAGTATTGATGACAGGGCGTTACCAGCTCAACACTGCCTTTTGTCCAATGTGATAGAGCGGTGGCACGACTTAATGAGTACTTAGCAGGGGCGGTGACACAACTTATTGTCCTCTATGCATGTGCGGTGACTGCTGTAAATAACAAAACCAAAAGAATGTGAAAAAGAGAAAGTTAGATGCTGAAAAACTGGCATCAAATCATGAATTTAACAGGAAAATTAAGTACAGAAAGAAAATGTGCATCAGATATGAGCAAATATGGTTATACCGAACCAAGATATCACTAGAAAATCTAGTGGATTTGACCACTAAAATGTTGGAGTTTGGGTTTCAGACAAGAGTTTGAGAACCAAGGAAGATCAGATGTGCTGAAAGCTCTTCCCCATCAGAGTCGCTAGATTTGTTGTTAGGAAAATTGCACCTCTCGCATACAAGAGTTGTTCCTCTAGTCTAAATGGTTCATATCTAGAACTAATAGATAAATAACAAGGATGGAAGACTTCCCCTAGAGCTAGTAGATATATGGAATGAATCCTTCGGTTGTTTTGCAGTATGATGTAAGTGTCTCCTATGGGGATGAATCTCCACGGATGTACCTGCACACACACATCAAATAGACAAGAAATATCAAAGGTACCAGAACATAATCCACAGTTCTATACTGGTGACTAATGAATCCAGTAGTAAAATGAAATGATTTAAACATAACACATTTTATGGGAAAGGAACCAACTTTGCATTAATAATGAAGAAGAAATCTTACAACCTTCTCCTTAGTGTTGTGATGCTTCTTCACACGCCATGACTTGTCCTCAAAATATCCAACTTGATCCTTCTATGCTCACCCTAGATTAGGCCAGAATCTCAATGCAACAACATAACTTTTCTTTTTGTCAACCATGAGGTATGAGCCAGGTTTTATAGGCCTTGGGAGGATAGGGATGGTTGAGTAATTGGTGGGTGAGGTGGAAGGGAGATCCAAAAAGGGAAGATATTGAGTCCAGGTGGTCGACAAGAGTAAGGATGAGGGTGACATGAAGTCTTCCTTCGATAAGCTTCATGGAATATTCTCTTTTTCATTTTTTACGTTGGGCACCACTTTTCTTCTACACAGACAAAGCGTTACCAGGTAGGAACCGCTCCTTGATCAAGAGGTAAAAGTGGTGGCACTTCTTATTATCAAGAGACAATGGGTGTTACTGAAGAAGGTAACTCCTCTTGCATTAAGGGAAAATGCGGTGCTGGACTCAAATATTTAAACAGGAGTCTGGGCCACTATCCAATTTCATAATTTGGGATTTGAGGGAAAATTTTGATGTTTTGGGCCTCAACACATGATGGTGACGAGATTTATGTGTAACACAAATATGCCAAGTCAATCAATATGGTTGACTCTTATTCTTGAAATTCTCTCGGTTGGATCTTGCTTTTTATGATGCCCATTTTAGTTGAATCTTTTTCTTATGAGGCCCATTTTAGACCTCAAATTCACTCTAATGGATTATAGTTACTCACAATGTCATAATGTGACAATTTTTTCAAGTAGTCCCCTTAATGTTATACTATGAATACTTTTGAATTCTACCTCTCCATGTTGTAATGTGACATAATTATGGATTTAACCACCCACTAAAAGTTAGTCATAGTCAATAAGGTTAACCATGGTCAAACATAGCAAGCATTGTACACTATTTTCAACCGTAGTCATATTTCAAACATGGAAAAATGTGATAAGCCATAGTAAAGCATGGTCAACCATGGTGAACAATAGTCATCGATAGTTAGCCATGTTGAACTAAATTCAACAATAGTCAACCATGTTGAACAAAAGTCAACTATAGTTAAACATGGTTAACAATAATCAATGATATCGAAACACAACCACCATAGTCAAACATGGTCAAACAAACTCAACCATAATCTAACATAGAAAAAAAACTTTTTTTGGAGGTGAAACATCACCATATGGAGGATATGTTTGTCTCCATTCCATGTGTAGAGAGCTATATATGAGATATATTGGTTGGATTGTGCTATAAACATGTTTGACAATTACCCACTCGTATTTTTGTTGCTGCACATTTCTTAAGAGTGTAAAAAAAACCCAACCACCAAGATTCATTGAGACTACAAATGTAGAATTCTTTGTGAAAGGATTGATAATGTAGTAGTTCCTTCTTCTAGATAAGTCTGTGGGTAAGGAAAGAAAAAGAATTGAACCACATCCTGATTGAATTTTATATCTATTACGTAGAAATGGAATAGATATGGGTGATAACTTTCCAAGTGGATTAATGTAACGACCATGGAAATTTTGCTCACTTTCAAAATGAAAGTTAAATAAATCTCCAAATTCTTTTGGTCCACATTGTTTCCACAATGACATAAAACCGTTCTTTGCCCTAGTATGCATTTCATCATCTAAATGTGTTTATCATTGGACTGCGTGTGATATGGTGCATTTTTCTTATTGCTAGTCTGATTTTTTATATGGTTCCAGGTCCATGAACCTCTGCGTTTTATAGATCTTCCATGGTATGCGTTTATCGGTGGACTACTTGTGATTTGGTATGCATTTTGATTATTTTTTTTATTCTGAGCTTTGGTTCCGGTTGCAGATCCATGAATTCGATCCATGAATCCTGTATGAGTTTTTTGTCCTTGATTGTGTATTGGTTATACATATCGATCTAAGCAATTTTCCTTTTATGCGTCTAGATTATGCTTATGAGCCAAGAGCTCACCTTCTTTTTATCTAATTTCTGGTGATTTCTTTAGGTATAAAGCATTTGGACTGTGCTTATGATCCAAGAGCTCACGTCGTTTTATCTATTTTCTAATGTTTGCTTTAGAGTTGAAGAATATAGCTTGTCCTTATGAGATGGGAGCTCACTTCCTTACATGTTTCTTTCTTTATTTATTTATCTCTGGGGTGTTATGCATATGCAATTGTAGGATTGGAGAAATTGATTCAAGATCGATGAGTGTGGCTAAGTATTTTGGAAGAGCCACACTTCATTTTCGAGAAGTGGCTTATAATAATAAGGATGGGAGCTTTAGAGCTCGTACTCATATTTTATTATTTTAATGTTTATATTCCTCCTGCTATTAAGGGAAGGGAACATCTCTTTAGGTGATTGTTGTTGTTGGTTTATCCCATAATACTGATGGGGTGAATCGGTATTGAATATTAAGAAATAAAACACACAATTATCAACGATTAAAACACATTTTTTATTGTGGAAACCTCAAAGAGAAAACCACCAACACAAACTCATTAATAAGATGAATTTTTCAAAATTGTTTATCTGCTACTGCAGAAAGGATGTAAAACACACTCTAGGTTTTGCCTGCAACTACAGACTAGGATGCTACAACACCCCTAAGGTTTTCTCCCTACTTCAATAGATAAGGATGCTACGACACCTTTTTCTCCAACTACGACTGGATGGAGGCTTGAACCCCCTGCAAACTTGTGGCCTGCCCTACCACCACCCTGCCACCCTAATATGATTTTCTCAGTCTTCTAGAACAGTTGTAAACTATTCACTTTGGACTCTGTCAAGCTTCCTAAAAGAGACATCTTAATCTTTTACACATTCATACAATGAATACTATTTACCTATTTCCTATCAATGCATCTCTTCATAACTATGCTCCTTCATTTTGGATCGTGATTGTTTACTTACAAACACAACTATTCATAATTTTACCTATTCAATAGTCATGTCATTTCATTGATAATTTTAAGAAAAATCATCGTTTCATTCTTCCCACAACTCATAATTCATTTCCGCAGCCTTGTTTATCATTTTCTGGTGCTTCTGCAATATCCATCTTCTTTCCGCAAGATCATCTTCCAGCTTTAATCAAAGTAGTTGATCCTATTTCTAAGTCTCTCCGGACCATCGATCTAATGCATGGATTTCTTCCTCGAAATCGTATTTCTGCACCACAGTTTCCTCATCAATGATTCCCCACCGTTGATCTAATTTTGAGTCTCTCCGGTCTGTCGATATGACATACATATTTCTCCTTCGAAATCGTATTTCTGCACCACAGTTTCCTTATCAAAGATTCCCCACCATTGATCTTCGTCAATATTTTTCCTGTCCATTGATCTGTGGTAAGATGCGGATTGCAGAATGTGGGAACTCAACTCTTCAAGAATTCAACTTTCTACTTTCCGCAATCGTCTTTCCACAGGAACAATTTCACACGGTTTATCTCCTATGGGATCTTCCATGACCGTTGACCTCCATATCGCGAGATGCGGGATGTAACATTTCCTCAAATCATATCTCAAATTTTTGCAAGCACCTTTTTACACGCTCCTTTTTGCAAGATACTTTCCACACACTCCTTTCCGCAAGCTCCTCTCTGCAAGCTCCTTTCCACAAGCTTTCTTCTGCACCATCGATCTCTTGCGGAGTCTTTCTTGACCTTCGATCTTTCGAATTGCCAGTTGCGGATTCATAAAATCTTTAAACGTTACTTCCACAATTCCCTTTCCTCATTTTTTCTTCCGCACCGTTGATCTATTTTAGCGAAACTAATCTCAGCCGTCCGATCTTGATCTTTTACGGAACATTGGATTTTCTGCCTAACTGTCGTAATTAATCCTTAATCGTCGGATCTAGTGTAGGACTAATATAAGCCGTTCGATCTTGATTGTTACGAAACTTCATCCTTCCACCTATATTTTGCGGAACTGATCCTCAGCCATTGGATCTAGGGTGGGACTAACCTCTGCCATCCAATCTTAATCCTTCGCAGAAATTTATCACTTCGTGCGTGTTTAACCTATGCTTTAGTTCATTCAGCAACAACATTGGATGATCGATCTCATTTGTTCAACTTGCTATAGGGTTATCCATTTGTCATTCACCCTGCAACTTGTAACAAGGTTATTCCTTTGTTATCCTGGATACTTGCAACCCTCAGTCTGCCACCATATATTTGATTTCTAATAACAAATTTGATATCAATGACAACTCATTTACTCAATAAGATCCCCCTTTGGAATTGATGGAAAAATCTATAATCATTCTCCCCCTTTGACACCAATGACAAAGAGACCTTTTTGTTTGACAGCTCCCCATGTCATCATATCTCCCCCTGAGATTGTGCTTCCTTATTTTAGTGCTTTTGTAAAGGAATGAGTCCCATCTACTGTCTAAGACCGCTCAAAGACTTCCTTAGGTAGTGGTTTGGTGAAAATTTCAGCAATCTGTTCTTTTGTGTCAATGTATTCTAATCTGACAATTTTTTGAGATAATCGTTCTCTTAGATAGTGATACTTGATTGGTATATGTTTTTTCTTAGAATGCATGATAGGATTTTTAGACATATTTATAGCACTAATGTTATCACAGTTGATCACTATTGGATGTTCATATTTTACAAGTAGATCTTCTAGGGCTTGTTTCATCCAAATAACCTGAGTGCAGCATGATGCAGCAACAATATATCTTGCTCCTACTATAGAGAGTGAAACAGAGGATTGTTTTTTTACTTGACCATGATACTAAACAATTTCCCAGAAAGAATGTTGCTCCACTAGTACTTTTTCGATCATCAAAACTTCCTGCCCAATCTGCATCAGTAAATGTTTTCAAGGTAAAGTCTTGTCCTTTTGGATTCCATACACCATACTCCATGGCACTTTATAGATATTTAAAAATCATTTTTACTGCTGTTACATGTGTTTCTTTGGGAGCTGATTGGAATCTAGACACCAATCCATTAGCTTACATCACATCTGGTCTTGTGTCTGTCACATATAGTAGACTGCCAATCATGGATCTAAAAATGGTATGATCTATTTCCAGAGATTCATCACCCTTACTAACTTGAAACNAATCTTCCATTTTAAACTTTTTCAACATATCTTTGATGTACTTAGTTTGAGAGATGAAAATTCCTTCGTCTGTTTGGTAGACTTGCAATCCCAAGAAGAATTTCAATTCACCCAACATTGACATTTCGAATTATTTTTTCATTTTAGAGGAAAAGTCTACACTTAGTATTTGAATATTTCTTCCACAAATGATATCATCCACATAGACAACAACAATGATCATATTTTTATCTTCGATTTTTAGGTAAAAATTACTTTTAGTGGATCCTCTTTTAAAGCCTTGTTGTTTCAAGTAACTATCTAGTCTTGAAAACCATGCTCTTGGAGCTTGTTTGAGACCATAGAGTGCATTTTTTAGTTTACATACATAATCTTTGTTTTTAGACAAGAGAAATCCTTTAGGTTGTTCAATATACACTTCTTCTTATAGTTTTCCATTCAGGAATGCAGACTTGACGTCCATTTGATATACTTTGAAGTTTTTATGGCATGACAGTGCCAAAAACATTCTGATTCCTTCATGTCGAGCTATAGGAGCATAAGTTTCTTCAAAATCAATATCTTCAACTTGGGCATACCCCTTACAAACCAATCTTGCTTTGTTCCTTATTACTTGTCTGTATTGATTGAACTTGTTTTTGAAAATCCATTTGGTTCCTACCATGTTATCTTCAGGTCTTGGGACAAGTTCTTGGTTCTCATTTTTCTCAATATGATCTAGTTCTTCATTCATGGCTTTGACCCATTATCACTTTTGATGGATTCTGTAAAGTTATTGGGTTCTACTATTGAGAGTAGGGCTTGTTCCACGTCTTGTAGTTGTCTTCTTGTTTTGACTCCAGTATTTTTATCATCCATGATCTATGACTCGGGATGATCCTTTTGTACCCTTTTAGAAGGATTTTTAGTGTCATTTCTAGGGAAGTCTTCATCATCTTCCTATGTATCTTCCCTCTCTTTTCCTTCTTCTTCGTTATGAATGCTCTTGTTATTTTGAAAGTCTTTTATTTCATCATCACATGTATTTTCAATATTGTCAAGATTTTTCTCTTTCCTTGGTTTTATATCATCTACTTTCACATCAGCACTTTCTAAAATTTTATGTAACCTTTTATTGTAACACATATATTCCTTTTTTGTGGATGAGTATCCTAAAAATATTTCTTCATCAGTCTTGGAGTCGAACTTTCCAAGGTCATCCTCATTTCTTTTGATGTAACAATTACTGCCAAACACTTTAAAATATTTGACTGAGGCTGGTCTTCCATACCACAATTCATAGGGGGTCTTATCCTTATTCACTCTAAGTTGTCCTCTATTAGTTATATAGACATATGTGTATACAACTTCTCTCCAAAATGAATCTAACTGTTTTGCTTCATTGAGCATAGTTCTGGCAGTTTCTTGGACTGTTATGTTTTTCCTTTCAACAACCCCATTTTGTTGAGGAGTTTTTGCAGCTGAAAATTGCCTCTTAATTCCATGACCTTCACAGAACTCATTGAATTTATTGGAGGTAAATTATCCTCCATCATCTGATCTAGGACACTTGATTTTCATACCCGACTCATTTTTAACCATTGCTTTGAAGATTTTAAATTTTTCAAAAGCTTCTGATTTTTCTTTGAGGAATACCACCAAGGTCATCCTTGTGTAATCATCAATGAACAACATGAAATAGTGATGTCCTTGCATGATTTTAGTTCTTGTTGGTCCACATAGGTCTGTGTGTATTATTTCCAGAGGGTGTGAGGTCATATGTTCTTTTATTTTAAAACTGGCTCTGGTTTGCTTCCCATGTTGACAATGTTTACACACAAAGTTTAGAGGAACTACAATTTTTGGTAGATCTCTTATAGCTTCCTTCGTGCTTATTTCGGAAATATTGTCAAAACTCAAATGTCCCAACCTTCTGTCCCATAGCCAACTTTCTTCTACCAAACTTAAGTAGCATTGGTTTTCATTTTCCAAGGTGTATACATTATTTGTATTTCTCATAGCAATGCGAACAATCTTTCTTAATTTCTTATTCTTGATTTCACATTTTTTTTGAGTAAAAGATACAAATGTGTCCTTGGTCGCATGTTTGACTTACACTGAGAAGATTAGGCTTGAGGTTTTCAACTAGCAGAACATTTTCTTTTTTGATCTTGTTGTTGACAACAACTGTTCCTTTGCCGATAATTTTGGAGGACAAGATGTCTCCAAAAGTGACTTTTCCCTTATTATATTTTAGTGTTATGAATTTGCTTGGGTCACCAGTCATACGTTTTGAACAACCACTGTCCAAGTGCCATAATTTTTGGCTTTTGGTTGCACATAAAGAAATCATGGAAGTTTCCTTTTCTCTCCAATATTTATTTTGTTTGGTGTTCTGAGATTTGATTGCAACAATGTTTCTTGTAGGAGTCTTCAGCTTACAATCTCTTGCCATATGTCCATGGTTATTACACTTATAACATTCTTTGTCATATTTTTGGAGTAGTGTAAAAGGATTCTTATTTTCCTTCGACTTATTACCTGATGACTTCTTCTTGTATTCAGAAACCTTTCTTTCAGTTCTGCAATTTAATGCTTTATGAACAAAATTATTACAAGAATAGCAGTGACCTAAGAAGATTTGTAGATATCCTGAAAAATTAAGCCTGCTTTCTTGCTTCCTTCCTTTTTAGCTGGATTCTTTAGTACTTCAACATAGCTTTTCTTACTTCCTTCTTGATTAGTGACAAGAAAACTCTCTGGCTTCTTCTCTTTGACGAAACCCAAACCAGACCTATCACGTGATGGTATTTGGACACTCAAAATTTAATCTAGAATCCTTGAGCTAATCTCAAACTTTGACTTGATAGATGATTCATCAATCTTTCTGTTGAATTGCATGATTACTTCTGCAAGCTTTTCGGACTCTTGCATTCTTCTTTTGAGTTGTAGATTTAGGTCCTCCTCAACCATTTTGGAATCTATAAGTTGAGATTCCAATTGAATGAAGATAATATTTGACTGCCTGTTCTTTTTCCTACATTTCTCAAGTTCTTCAAGGGCACTAACAAGTTAAGCTCTTAGGTCTACTTCTCCTTCAACTTCACTTCCATCTGAATCTTCACTGTCTTGTATGGTGTACACAATTTTCCTTTTCTCATAGGTTTTATTCTTGTTTCCTGGTTTACCCTTTTTGAACTTAGAAGTTTCCTTATCTTCATCCTCATCTTGTTTAGTGTAGGTGCATTTAGTGGCAAAATATCCAATCCTTCCACAATTAAAACACTTTAACAGTAACTTCCCCTTGTATTTTCTAGTCCCTCTCTCAAGTTTATTAATGAAAAGAGCTTCCTCATCATTTGGGTTTTCTGATTGATTTTTTAAGGAGGCTTTAAAAGTTGTTTCTTCTCTTGAAGATCCATTTTGTCTTGTTCTCATCTCATATGCAGTGAGAATTCCATGTAACTCATCCATTGTTACCTTTTTAAGATCATCTCGTTATTCTAAGGTAGATACCTTTGGGTCATATCTCATTGGTAATGTTCTTAGTACCTTTCTTACTACTTCTTTTTCTTTTAATTTTACTCCAAGTCCTCTGATCGCATTAACAACTTCATCTACACGAAGAAGGTATTCAACAATATTCTCTTCTTCTTTCATTTTAAGACTTTCAAATTGACCTTTACTATGTTTGAATTTTGGATTCTTTGACTTTTGATTCTCCTTCATAGATAATTTTCAACTTGTACCAAGCTTGTTTGGAAGATGTGCATTGCATAAATTTAGTAAACACCAAATCTGATAAACCTTTTAATATTGCATTTAGGGCTTTGGAATTACCTTCATATTCACCTAGTTCAACTGTGTTCATAGGGTATTGGTTTCCTATGTTAAGTTCCTTTCCAGTTGCTGCCCAAACTTTCCATCCCAGGGACATCAGATGAACCCTCATTCTAACACTCCAGTAAGCATAATTTTCTCCGGTAAATAGTGGAGGTTTGTTAGTGGCCAATCCTTCTTGTTGATCCATTGTGTTTTCGAATGGGATCTTCCTTCCAGTGGTTAAGTTGTTGTGAAGGAACCTACTCTGATACCAATTGTTGGTTTATCCCACAATACTAAGAGCGGGGGGGGGGGGTGAATCAATATTGAATATTAATAAATAAAGCACACAATTATCAACAATTTAAACACAATTTTTATCGTGGAAACCTCAATGAGAAAACCACCAACACAAACTCATTAATAAGATGAATTTTACAAAAAAAATTATCTGCTACTACAAAAAGGATGCAAAACACACCCTAGGCTTTTCCTGCAACTATAGACTAGGATGCTACAAACCCCCTAATTTTTACTTCCTGCTTCAATAGACAAGGATGCTATGACACCCCTTTTTCCAGCTACTATTGGAAGGAGGCTTCGACCCCTTACAGACCTATGGCCTGCCCTAGCACCACCCTGCCACCCTAATATGATTTTATCAGTATTCTGGAACAGTTGTAAACTATTCACTTTGGACTCTGTCAAGCTTCCTAATAGAGACATCTTGAGTCTTTTACACATTCATACAATAAATACTATTTACCTATTTCCTATCAATGCATCTCTTCATAGTTGCGCTCCTTCGTTTTGGATCATGTTTGTTTACTTACAGAGACAACTATTTATCATTTTACCTATTAAAAAGTCACATCATTTCATTGATAACCTTCAGCAAAAGAATCGTTTCATTCTTCCCACAACTCATAATTTATTTTCATAGCCCTGTTTATCATTTTCTAGTGCTTCTGCAATATCCATCTTCTTTCCGTGAGATCATCTTCCAGCTTTAATCAGAGCCGATGATCCTATTTCTAAGTCTCTCTGGACCATCAATCTAACACATGGATTTGTTCCTCGAAATCTTATTTCTGCACCACGGTTTCCTCATCAACGATTCCCCACCGTTGATCTAATTTTGAGTCTCTCTGGTCCATTGATCTGACATACAGATTTCTCCTTTGAAATCGTATTTCTGCACCACGGTTTCCTTATCAACAATTCCCCATCGTTGATCTTCGTTGGGGTTTTTCATGTCCGTTGATCTAAGGTAAGATGCGGATCGCAGAATGCAGGAACTCAACTCTTCAAGACTTTGACATTCTACTTTCCACAATTGTCTTTCCACAATCATATTTCTGCAGCAACAATTCTGCACCATTGATATCATGTGGGCTCTTCCGTGACTGTTGATCTCCAGATTGCGGGATGTGGGATGCGGGATGTAACATTTCCTCAAATCGTATCTCGAATTTCCACAAGCTCCTACCCGCATGCTCCTTTCCATAAGCTCCTTTCCGTAATCTCCTTTCCACAAGCTCCTTTCTGCAAGCTTTCTTCTGCACCATTGATCTCTTGTGGAGTCTTTTCTGACCTTCGACCTTGCGTAGTCTTTCTTGACCTTCGATCTTCCGGAATTCCCTTTCCGCATTTTTTCTTTCGCACCGTCGATCTCTTTTAGCGGAACTAATCTCAGCCATTCGATCTTGATCTTTTACGGAACTTTGGATTTTCCACCTAACTATTAGAATTAATCCTTAATCGTCGAATCTAGTGTGGGACTAATATAAGCGTCCGATCTTTATTGTTGCGGAACTTCATCCTTTCACCTATATTTTGTGAAAACTTATCCTCAGCCGCTGGATTCAGGGTGGGACTAACCTCTGTCGTTCAATATTAATCCTTCGCGGAACTTTATTACTTCATATGTGTTTAATCTCCACGCTAGTTCATTCAACAACAACATTGGATGATCGATCTCCGTTGTTCAACTTGCTAAAGGGTTCTCATTTTTCATTCACACTGCAACTTGTAATAGAGTTATTCCTTTGTTATTCTGGATACCTGCAACCTTCAGTCTTCCACAAAACAACTGCATCGGTAGAGAAGATAATTTCAGAACATGTCATTTTCGACCTTGTGGAGCAATTGCAAAAGACATAGGAAGAATTTTGGCAGGAAGCATAGAGAGTAGCGAAAACCTTGGAATATTTTCATAGTAAGTTCGGAACCACTAAAGAAATGGAGGAATATCTTCGAGTGGCTCGGGACGAGCCAAACGTGAGTGTTGGGGATAGGTTGGTCCTAGGGATAGGAAAGAAAAATCCACTTAGAATTCTACCTAAGTATGGAAAAGGGTTATAGAAGAAGAGAGAGGAAGTCACGACAAAAGAAGAAGCTGCGATATAAGAAAGATGCACGATAGAAGAGGAAGCCATGACATAAGAGGAAGTTGCAATAGAAGGAAGGAATGTGACAAGGAAAGGTGTGACAAAATAATAGTACCAGAAGGCGTGCAAGTGGTATAATAGTTCGAAAATGACAGTAGGGAATAACTGTTAGAAAGTGACAAGCCATAAAGATCGTGTGTACGAGGTCGACTAGATCTGGCAGAAGCAACACGTATGAAGGTGTATTTTGTAAGTGAGGCCGTTAGTGACTACTGTCAGGTGTCACTAGAGTAGGAGATATAGCCTGTGGCTAAGTATAGGAAGTCGGCTAAGAAAGCGACATGAAAAGAGTCTGTAAAGAGTATGTAAAAGAGTCTATAAAAGGAGGAACCCAAGTTATATGCGAGTTATATTCTCCACTGTTAGATTGCTAGCCTCTCCCTTGTTAGCTTCTCTGTATTTGTTGTTTGTTAGTTATTGCTAAGTGCTTTGAGTTGAAGAATATGCAGCTGAGTGCGTAGAAGTGTAGGAAACGCTGAGTCGATCCAGGCTGTGTGCGGATCGTTAGAAGAGTCAAGTAGCAAGAGAGTAGAAGAGAAGATCAGAGAGCATGAGAGGAAGAAAGAGTCTATGTAGATAAAGAAGAATATCTAGAACATAGTTTACAGCTTAGTGCGTAGACAAAAAGTGCATATATTGCTCATGCCAGATGAAGCGCACCTTTGTGGTTTTTTCCCGGATGGGTTTCCATGTTAGATTCTATGTATATGTGTGAATGTTGAATGTGCTTGAGTTACTTGTATAAATGTTGCATTGAATGAATGCTTATATATTTGCGCATGAATGAATAGATATATATCCTGTTATAAGTTGAATACATTTATGCTGCACTGGGGTTGTTGTTATATTAGTTTCAAAGGAGAAGTTGGGTTGCGGTCTAACTGGTCATAATAAGCACAAGTAATCCACCCACGGGCTTGGTCGAGCTCCTTAGTAAATGACTGAGGTACCAGAAATCCCCCAACCAACTCCAAAAATTTGGTTCTAGAAGTTACCCATAGAAAGATATCTTGTGTGAGACTGCACCTGTGTTGTAGGTGTTGCCATCTTGGATTTGCTCCGTTGGGATGATATCTTGGCATTTGTTGCACTAAGCAGAAGGGACTGAACCTGGGTCAGGGTCCTAAGAGGAAGGAGAAAAGCAAACATTGATTAAGCAAGTTATTAGTGCCATGGTTTTAATATGGAAATGATTTAGACTGTTTGATGAAAATATTGTGGAACTAGTGTAATACACCAAGATTTAATAATTTTTTATCAAATTCTTTTATAATATTTTATTTTATTATTTTAAATATTTTTGACAAAAAGTAAAAAATAAAACAAATGTAATGGATTATTCTTTTATTAATAAAAGATACTCGAATGGACAAAAATGAAATAGTTGTTGAAGAGTGTTTGCTGACCCATAAGAGGAAAAGGCAAGTGGTTGTAGCTGCTAAGTGAGAACTCGAGGTTCAAGAGGAATCTCCCCCAAAATCACATCACAACTCTTTGTTGAGTGCTAAAGAGAAGGAGTCTCATAAATGACCAATTCCAAGGAAAAATACTATATAATAGTATGTCCACTAGAAAGTAGGAGGATAGCATTGGACGGGGATTGAATTTGATAATGCAAGAGATGACACATTAAGTGTATTTTTCTCTTGTGGTTTAGTGAACAGGCTTAGGGGTTCTGGAGCAAGTGATCTTGGATGCTCTAGGAGTTTGTTGGGAGGAACGACTATTTCATTTATTTTTTCCCAGCAGTGGTGCCATGTTCCTTGTCCAATTTCTTATCTATTATAACTAGTTACAGTAGGATTTCCATTTTTAACCTGGAATCACAACTATTTTTCGTTTAGCAGAAATTCATTACGCATATGAATTAAATATTGATCAATTATGTATCTGATTTAAGTATTGGTCCCTTATGTCTAAATAGATTATGGATTTATTACGTATCTATTCAAATAATCTTTCCTATTATGTTTCAAATCTATATATTCTTTCATGTTGGTAAACTAAATCGAAGTAGGTAATTTAGGGTTCTTTATGAATATATGTTCGAGCATTCATACCCGGAATGATAATTCATACCTTATGTCTGAATTAAACATGTTAAATAACATTAACGAAATATATAATTACATGGTATAAAGTAGTTTCTTAGGTTCACAACCTAGTTTGTTATATAAAGTATCCGAAGGGAAGAATCATATTATAAGATTAGATAATTTTCAATACGATAGATAGAAAGAATCCATTTACTAAACTCATAGAGAATTGGTCAAATATAACTAAACCAAATAACACAGTTAAAATAATTCTCTATAATAAATCGAAGGACCTTAGCAAGCATTTTATCCAAGGATTTTATTAAACAAATTAAGAGATAAAAGGCTTGAAAAAAACTCAGCTTAACCATATCAGAGATTTAGATCGAAGGAATACGATTAACAGAACATGCTACATCTTTAAAACTTTCAACTAAATAATACAACCAAGTATTCTACTATATATACAAATAATCAAAAGCACTCGAATTAGGATAAGAGCTAGAAGGCCTTCATAGATTTATAAAATATTAAAATGCATCCCATTTCATAAACACCTGCTACAAATCGAATATTACAGATCAAGAATACCAGATCGGTTCCGATCACAATCTAAGTAAATACTTATAGATGCTCTATAAATAATTATAAAAAATATAGCTATGCAATATATGAAACTATACCAAGTATTAAAATCACAAAAATATCCAAATTCATTAATTAACTAGCAGTTCCCAATTGAGACAAGGGTATCAAATTATAGGCTTCCATGAATTGTTGTTAGCATCTATCATGATCGCACAACTAAACTCATATGTCAACTGTTTCTATTTTAACCAATTTCTAATCTATAGCATACCAATCCTTTAAAAAAATAAACAAATCAATCAAATTCATTATGTGGAAATAAGATCATAGTAGATGGAAGGCTCAATGAAATTGAATCTAGTAACATAATCTATCATTCAATCCATAACTAAAAACACATAGGATTTGTTGGTATAGACTGAGACCAGTAGCTCCAACTAATTCAGAGATGCACATTACCAAACACATAATAAGAAAACCAGGTACAAACCCTAAGGGTTGTATTATCCTGTTAATGTTATAATCATCAACCCATAGTTACCTACCTTAGACATTAATTAATTCATTTTTGTCTTATTTACCTAGTCTCCTATATTCCACTCTATGCTAGTTGCCTTCTACATGTCATAGAAGTCAACACTTGCTAAAACTGAGTCATGGAGCACTTGGGAAACCTCCTGGAAACCATATTTAGCATGTCAGCTTTATTCCAGATCCTCCAAAGCACATATCCTCTTTTTCTGCAAAGCTGCCTATTTTATTGAGAATTAGGGAAAAAGGGAAAGCAAGACTAGGTGTAGTTGACTTGTTTTTTGCCCACATCATCCTCCATCCTTTTCTCCTAATAAAAGAATGTATGAGTTGTCTTTCCATCCCTTATTAGCTTGCCTACTTGACTTTTCTAATTCATGAGCCTCTAAGTGGATTTGGAAACTGCTTTATGCACCTATGGGGGATTTGACTAGATTTAGTAAGCCTACTTTTTGACTATTTTGAATGGCATCCTTATGCATTCGAATCTCTCATGTAATTATATATTGCAGAAGCCTATGACTTCATAAGGTTGGCTATTGTACACTTATTCAATACAGATTAGTGTTATGCTCCAATTTTAGTCTTCTTTGATGTTAATTTTGCATGTTTGGTTAGCAATTTTGTGAGTGTAATTGTTCTATCACTTGGGTTCAATTTCCACATGGTATCAGAGCCTTTGTAGATCGATTTCTCTCCTTCCATATTGCTATTGCAGGTTCGACATCTTGACTGGGAGCATATTCTGCTGACTGAAGGGCATAGTTTTTGAGCTATGGACCAATCTCAGAAGATCATCTTGACTCCATTTAATTTCTTTGAATGGAAAGATGAGATGGATATATTGTTGAGAGATAAATGTCTCTACAGGGTGACTATGGAAACTAAGGCAGAGCCCAATGCAGCTGCAAAGAAAATAAAATGGCACAACAGGAGGGATGAGGCCTATGGTCTTTTGTGTCTGCATTTCAAGAGACCTCGTTTTCCATCTTGATGGATTGACATCACCTAATGAAGTGTGGGAGAATATTTTAGAGATTTTTGGTAAGACAGATGAGATGAGAGGACATCAAATCAAGAATGAATTGATCTCCTTGAGTCCCAGCAGCTTCAAATCCTTGCAACTCTATTTTCCCAAGTTTAAAGCCCTTGTTTTGCAGCTACAACAGTGTGGGATTGAAAAGAAGGAGGAGAAACTAGTTTTGGCCATACTCTCAAAGCTTGGATCTGACTATTTAGTGTTTTTTTCGATTTTCCATGCCACCAAGTTGACAGCTCGAGCTTGGAAGATGCCTAATCTTGCATAGTTCATGGAATCGCTCACACAAGAACAAGATGAGTTGGTGATGATGGGAAACATCAAACCTCCCAAAGACCAAGCTTTGGTTGTTGGAGATTCAAGGGTGGATTCAAAAATCAAGAAAAAAGCTAAAAATCCACCTGAGCAAAAGAGAGACAAGAACAAGTCTCAAGAGGAGCCCCAGGCTCCAAGAAGAAATTCCAGAAGAAAAAGAACAAAGGAGAAATGAGAAATTGTGCATACTGCAGTAAGGGATATCATCTTGAGAGCTCTTGTATGAAGAATCAAATTGACATGTTGACCCAAATCCTTGAGAAGAATAACATCTCCCTTCCTGATTGCGCAAAGAAGAGGGAAGGAGGATCAAATTCAGAGGAAAGAGAGAGAGTACATGCTTTGGTTGCTGGCACATCAAGCTCACCTAGCTTCATCATAGACTCTGGAGCTTCTAGACATATGGTTTCAACAAAAGAGACATTCTCCTCTCTTGACATGTCGAAAGGTCCACCAATAGTTTTGGGAGATGACTCTCTCACTGACAGTTTGGGAAAAGGAAGGATTGATCTTGACCATGGTAAGTTCAATAATGTGTTGTATGTTCCAGGTCTTACCTCTAATCTCTTGTCAGTGTATTAGATGACTCACACTAGGTCTCCAAAGAAGGTCATCTTCTCCCCTGATGATGTTGAAATCACAAAGATTTCGAATGGTAAAGTCATAGAAAAAGGTGTTGTTGATCACACTTCGAAGGTATACACGTTTTCTCATTTTCTACCCTACTCAAACCCCTCTACTCTTCTGATTCATGCTAATGAGGAAAGCAAGCTTTGGCATGAAATATTTGGCCATCTTAACTATATGTATCTTTCTTATTTGAGTGAAAAATATATGGTCATAGGGTTACCAAATATTAGATTTTCCAAGGGAGTCTATCAAGGTTGTAACCTAGGAAAACACCCAGAGCACAAATTTGAGAGAACCTCTCCACCTCTTGAGTTGATCCACAGTGATGTTGCTGGTCCATTTCCTCATATGTCCATGAGTCAAGCCAAATATGCACTGACCTTCATAGATGACTTTTCCAGGTATTTCTAGGTTTACTTCCTAAAGCACAAGTCTGAATTTTTTGACCTCTTCAAAGTCTTTAAGGCCTTGGTTGAAAACTAGTCTGGGAGGAGACTCAAGATCCTTAGATCTGAAAATGGTGGTGAGTATGTCAAGTCTAATTTCATTCAATATTGTAAAGATGTATGTATTCAGATGCAACATTCAATCCCTTACACACCACAGCAAAATGGTGTTGCTGAGAAAAAGAACAGATCACTGAAGGAGATGGCAACCTGCATGATGGAGGCTAAGACTTTTTCACCAAAGTTTTGGGCCGAGGCTATAAAATATGCATCCTACATCTAGAATAGGGTTCCTCACAAACAAATTGATGGTATGAATCCTTTCAAATATTGGAGTGGGCACAAGCCAGATGTGACCCATTTCAGGATTTTTGGCTCAAAGGTTTGAGCTGGAATTCCAACTGAAAAGAGAAAGGCTTTGTAGCCCCAAAGCCAAGAGTGCCTATTTGTTGGGTATTCTAAAGATTCAAAAGGGTACAAGCTGATCAACTTTATCACTAAGAAATCCTTCATTGAAATAATTGTTCAGTTCCAAGAAGAGCCATTAGTAGCAGTTGAAGTTGGAGAGTCTTCTTCACCACCAAATCCATTGAATGTAAGTGGAGAGACAAATGAGTTTGTTGATTCTGATATGTCTGATAATGATGATTTAATTGCAGATCCTGATAGTCCTACAAGACCAAAATGGGTAGCAAAGACCATTCATGCAGCTGGGGAACTAGCTGGAAATCCTAGTGACCCTAGGAGGACTAGATCTCAGTTTGAGAGTGCCATGTGTATTAAAGACCCTTTGTTTGCAGAGAAGTGCTATCTGATGGTTGAATCAGACCCACAGACATATGAATATGTAGCACATGATCCAAATGGCAAACAGCCAAGAAAGAAGAATTCAGCTCGCTCCAGAAGAACAACACTTGGGAACTGGTTGATCTTCCCCCAGGGAGGAAGCTAGTTCAATGTAAGTGGGTTTTCAAGACTAAGTTTTATGCTGATGGTTCACCTTTGAAATATAAGGAAGTATTGGTATCCAAGGGCTACTCACAAGTACATGGTATTGACTACAATGAAACCTTTGCACCAATGGAAAAGATGGACTCTATAAGGCTAGCTTTAGCCATTGCAGCTTCGAAGCAGTGGGAGGTAAATCACATGGATGTGAAGTGTGCTTTCCTAAATGGAGATATAACTAAAGATATTTACATGCAGCAACCTCAAGGGTTTGTTTCTAATCCATCTTTTGTGTGCAGGTTAAAGAAATCATTGTATGGGCTTAAGCAAGCCCCCAAGGCTTGGTATGCCAAGATTGATGGCTTTCTGCTGTCATTGAGTTTTGTTCGATGCAAGTCTGATCCTAATGTTTATTTGAAGCTGATTCATGGTTCTTTGATGATTATTTTCTTGTATGTGGATGACCTTCTTATTACAGGAAGTTCAAAGAAAGAGATTGCCTCCTTGAAGGATGCAATGAACCATGCATTTTCTATGATTGATTTGGGATTGTTGAGCCAATTCTTGGGTCTCGAAATTGCTCAATCCCAACATGGAATCAAAGTACATCAATCCAAGTATGCCTTATATTTGCTTAACAAGTTCAACATGAATGATTTCATGCCAAGCAAGACTCCCTTCCTTTTAGGATTTAAGCTTGAAGAAGCAGGTTCTTCTCCTATGGTAAATAATACACTGTATAGGCAGTTGATTGGGTATTTGCTTTACCTTACACACACTCAACCTGATCTATATTATGTAGTTAGTGTGGCTTCAAGATACATAGATCAGCCTCATGAGATCCATTGGAGAGCAGCCAAAAGGATCCTTAACTTTGTTCAAGGAACAAGAACTCATGGGATCTTCTACAAAGCTAAATCTGATCTTGATTTGATTGGGTTTAATGACAGTGATTGGGCAGGTGACAACAGAGATTGAAATTCAACATCATCATATGTGTTCATGCTTGCAGAAGGACCAATCAGCTGGTTAATCAAGAAGCAGAGTGCCATAACACTCTCATCTATAGAAGCAGAGTATAGAGGAGTTGTAAATGCAGCAACTCAATGTTTGTGGTTGCAGGGAATACTTGGTGAGTGTGGCTTCGAATCAGAGTTTTCAACTATTATCTACTATGATAATCATAGCACCATTTGAATCTGCAATGATCCATCTCAGAGACAAAGAACCAAACACATTGAGATCCATATGCACTACATCAGACAACTTGTGCATGATGGCACCATTCACCTACTCTTATGTGCATCTTCAAAACAAGTAGCAGACATCTTCATGAAAGTTTTTTGTGAGAAGACATTCAGAAATATCAAATCACTGCTGGGGATTGCTGATCATGCTGTGAAGCATGATTGATGACAATATTTTCAAATTTTGTTTTACTGTCCATGTTTAAGGGAGGATTTTCCCGTTGGGTTTTTTCCTCTTTCCTTGGTTAAATGGACATGCAGTATGTAAAGGGTGATTAAGCCTTGTTTCTAGGCCCTATAGTTTTTTGATATTTACTCATAAATTCAGGCTTAAGGGGGGATGTTAGAATAATCAACCCATAGTTACCTACCTTAGACATTAATTAATTCATTTTTGTCTTATTTACCTAGTCTCCTATATTCCACTCTATGCTAGTTGCCTTCTACATGTCATAGAAGTCAACACTTGCTAAAAATGAAACATGGAGCACTTGGGAAACCTCCTGGAAACCATATTTAGCATGTCTGTTTTATTCCAGATCCTCTAAAGCTCATATCTACTTTTTCTACAAAGTTGCCTGTTTTATTGAGAATTAAGGCAAAAGGGAAAGCAAGACTAGGTGTAGTTGACTTGTTTTTTTCCCACATCATCCTCCATCCTTTTCTCCTAATAAAAGAATGTATGATTTGTGTTTCCATCCCTTATTAGCTTTCCTACTTGACTTTGCTAATTCATGAGACTCTAAGTGGATTTGGAAACTGCTTTATGCACCTATGGGGGATTTGACTCGATTTAGTAAGCCTACTTTTTGACTATTTTGAATGGCATCCTTATGCATTCGAATCTCTCATGTAATTATATATTGCAACAGCCTATGAATTCATAAGTTTGGTTATTGTACACTTATTCAATATAGATTAGTGTTATGCTCCAATTTCAGTCTCCTTTGATGTTAATTTTGCATGTTTGATTAGCAATTTTGTGAGTGTAATTATTCTATCACTTAGTTTCAATTTCCACAGTTAAATATCGAATGTTAAAAAAAATGGATTCGAAATCCATGTGGATTTAAGACCATCAACGATGGCATCCACATCCTTTAAAAACCCAATTAATTTAATAAGTTTACAGGTTAACCGAAGTGATGGTAAGTCCATCCATGATGGATCCGATGAAAATCCTTTAAAAACCATAGAACATGACAACATACACACAAAAAAGGTTCAAGACAAGTGTTGGAATTGAGAGGCTGTGAAGCCTCTCTATTGTCAGAGAGAGTTTAAACCCTAAGGGTTGAACTAAAACATAATAACTTATCTTGCAAGGAGGAGGAATCTTGAACTTCCATTACGAATCTAAGACCCAACCAAGAGCCACCTGCAATCAAACAAACTCGGTTCAGTCAGTGACCAGGTACAAATAATGAAAACTAAAAAATAAACAGAGTAAGGTTTCATAGTTTACCTTAGCGTTATAAGATGTAGGACTGGGAGAAGGTGACCCTGTCGCCATCCTTGGTAGTTCTCTCAACCTGCAACCAATTGACCACAGTCAGAACCATAATAAAAGTGAAATGAATTAAACAAATGTAAATAAATATAGTTCCTATTACCTTGTTTGAATAGAATAGAGGGTCAGGGGTCATCTCTTCTTGGATTCCCTTATCCCTTGTCTTCCTGCAAGAAATATTAAGCATCAATATTTACAACCGAGAAATCATAAAACACTTTAACACAATCTTGCAGAGATTAAGAAGTTGTTCTTACCTGGTAAAGGAAATTCGCAGCTGAAGATGATGGCCGAGTCTGATTCATAGTAAACCAACAAGCTATGGGAGGCCACCAACACCAAGAAGACCTCCTTTACACCTTGTAAGTCAACCAGGAGTAATTCCATTAATGCATGACATGTTTACAACAAGAACCTCATAAAATCGCCATGGCAGGGCAGAGCCTCTACTCCAAGAATCTTACATACATAATAACCAAAACAATGAAGGGTTCAGAGAAAAACAACGATAAATTAAACCCTATCAACCCTTGTAATCAAACTGTACATGTGGACAACTGAGATTCATTCTTGAGCAAGCCTTTAAGTCATCGCTACGTTGTCAACTCGTAGCCATGACAACCCTTTAGTTTCCAAGTCAACACAGCACGAACTCTTTGATCACCCATCATAACACATGACCGAATGCATTTAAACATGTTAATAATTTCTTATAACCATGGATAGACTATGGTATAACCGACAGCCATAATATATTTTCATATTAAACTCGTGAATCAAAACAACAAACTAATGTTATGCTAGTCATTGCGCATTAGGACCAAGGATCACCTTGGGTCCTTTTAATGTTATAACTATGCGCTTAGAACCAAGGTTATTCCTTCGGTATTTTAAGCCTTATTACATGTCAAGAATGGGATCAATACTATACCCATAGTCTCCCAATATTTGTTTCATAAGACCAAAGGCATCATGCCTTCAAAGTTTAGGAAGGAGATGAAAACCAATACTTAGCCTTAGGATAAGCAAGCCTTTTATAAACCATTAACAAGATAAAAGTAAGAGGGAAAAAACATCACGTTCAGGTATGATGACGACATGAGTTTTATCTGGTAAACATCCACATTTGTGCAACCTATCAAAGAGTAGTTTAAAAACTTGTGTAAGCGACTATACAAAGCTACAACATATTTACTCATGGTATTGTAACTATTACTTACTAGGAACATAAATATGTTTTTACATAGATATATGTGTATTAATTTTTATTATTATTATGGACTTTAAAGGTTCATGATAAAATGGTATCAGAGCATGATTACAACAATAGGCGTGAACCAACCCAACACTGAAGTTGTTAAACCAAAAAACTATTTTTTTTTTAATTTTGGGTTTGCTTCTGTTATGAAACATGAAGAGAAGGATAACTTTATTTTTTGCTGGAAACTATGGGAGATTGTAGGAATGTCTGCAGAAGAATAATCTCACCCTAGAAACCCTGTGAACAATGAGGAGGGTGAAATTTGGGTAAACCTTAATGAGAGTCGAAACGATAACCCATTAGAAATTACAAATAATTGTTAAAGAACTAAGATCATAATTAAAAAGATTTAGGGAAGATAATGAACGAATTCTGAAAGATCAAGAAGAACTGAATAATATTTTGCTAGATAAAATACATAGTAATGAAAAAGATAAACAAAAATAACCTAAACATGATATGCCAAAAACTACACCTTACAAACGTAAGGGAAGAAAACTAAAATTTTCTAGTCATGGGGATGAAACTTCCAGTGAGGAATCAACTAAACACCACACAGAAAAACAACAGGATTCCAATGAAAGTAGTTATAATAATAAAAAGGAAAATAAGTAAAAACCTTATGAAGATATTTCTAGGGAATTAAAAAAAAATTAAACCACCTATGTTTAATGGTGAGATCGAGAAAGGAGAAGAGGGAGAAGCATGGTTATTGGAAATGAAGAAATACTTTGAAATATATAACTACTTTGATGAAATGAATGAGAAAATGACCATTTATAAATAAAATGGAAAAGCAAATATTTGGTGGCAAGCTATAAAAAAGGTAAAAAGTATACCAGAACAATACGTAACATGGAAAACATTTAAGAATCACTTTAAACAAAAATATATTTCATAAAAATACTATGAAGAAAAGGTTAAGGAATTCTACAAGTTAAGGTTAGGTGCTATGACCAAAAAGGAACTGTGCAGTAAATTCTTAAGTCTACTTTGTTATGTACCATATATAATAGTTGAAAAAGAAAATACAATGCTTTCTTAGCTACTTACCTATTACATTTAAGGAAATGATTGAGTATGACAATTTGAAGGCTCTAGAAGAAGCAATGAGAAAAGAGAATTTCTGTTATGATCAAAATAAAAATAAAAGAGAAAATGTACCACATTGGAAAACTAAAAGACTGGATAACTTTGATCCAAGAAAGAAGAATAATAAATTTTACAAAAATACTGGGAATAATTATAAAGGGTATCAAGGCAACTGTAACTATAAAAGTTTTAAACCTCAGAACTCTAAAACAAAAGAGAGGGAACCTCCCATTACTTTTAATATAAAAATGACATAGAGGGAACCCTTAAAATGTTGGGAATGTGGCGAGCCACATTATTTTAAAGACTGCCCTATAGGAAAGAAAAAATTTAATAATGTTCAATCCATTCAGGAAGTTGTGAAAGTTGGAGATATGGCGAGAAACATGCCCAAAATTATTGTTGCATTGGAGAATCAACAAGCAGACCATCAAACTTCAATGGTTGAAATTAAAGGTATGATAGAAAACCAACTCATTTCCATACTAATTGATCTAGGTGCAAGTTTGAGTTATGTATCACCTAGGATTGTTGAATTATGTAAGTTAGTACCATAAAAATTTGAAAAATATTGGCTGGTAGAGTTAGCCATAGGTTCTTAATGTAAGGTCACTACTTATGTGAAAAACTGTGAATTATTAATGAATGAATTTAATACGCATGCCTATCTGAATATTTTACCATTAGGTTCCTATGATATGATGATAGGAATGGATTGGTTAGAAAAACACAGATTCATGTTGAATTGTTATGATAAAACCTTTTCATGCATAGATGGTAATGGAAACACAATTTAATTTAAAGGAATTCCCAGAAAATTTATGATCAAAGAGATCTATGCCTTAGAAATGAAAAGATAAGTACGTAAAGGGTGTAAATTATTTGCGGTCTATGTGATGGATGACAAAGATAATTATAATAAGTTTAAAAAAGAAGATATACCTATCTTAAAATATTTTAAAGACATCTTTCCCGAAGAAGTCCATGGACTACCTTCAAAAAGAGACATAGACTTTACAAGCGATCTGATACCGGGAGTGGTACCAACATCGAAAGCTCCGTATCGGATTAATATAATAGTACTTACAGAACTTAAATCACAATTGCAAGAATTAGTCAACAAGAAGTATATTCGACCTAGTGTTTCCCCTTGGGGAGCATCGATCTTATTCGTAAAGAAGAAATACAGAACTCTAAGATTATGGATAGATTATCGAAAACTAAATAAGATGATTATTAAAAATCGATATCCTTTACCCCTGATAGACGATCTGTTTGATCGGTTTCAAGGGGGAAACATATTCTCTAAAATAGATCTAAGGTCCAGATACCAACAGGTACGGATCAAAGATGAAGACATATTTAAAACTGCTTTTAGAAGCTATTGTGGTCATTATGAGTTTGTCGTAATGCCTTTCAGGTAAACAAATGCACCTGCATTTTCTAGGGGCTTAATGAATAGTATTCTGAGTAACTATCTAGATCAATTTCTAGTCATCTTCATCGACGACATAATTATTTTCTTGAAGAATAAACATGAACATGAATAACACCTAAGAATAATTTTACAAGTGTTAAGAGAACAAAAACTGTTTGCTAAGTTTAGAAAATGCGGCTTCTTTAAAGACATAATTCAATATCTAGGACACATAGTGTTAACGCAAAAAATTGCTCAAGTAGCTCCACATGGCCTAAACCATATACATACATCGTTTTCCTATATTTTTTCCCTCATTTTTGACCTCCATAACTATGTTTTAACCTTATGCTCTCTCAAAAAGCTCAAAAAATATCAAAAAGGGCCTAAAACCCCTCAAAAGGGCTTAAAAAACCCAAAAAAGGCATAAAAACCCTCAAAAGAGCTAAAGACCTACAAAGGGACTTAAAAACCCCAAAAAGGGATAAAAACCCTAAATAGGGTTCCAAAACCCTAAAAGAGAGAAAAGGACAACAGAAACTATAAAATAGTGTGGAGGTCTCCATCACAAGATTCACCACTTCTTCCTTCGCCCATTTTTCTATCATTTGTGAGTACGGTGATAATCATTCCTCTCACAATACCCACAACTTACCAATCATTCCATTGCCCCACCATCTCCCCACCTTGTATGTTGAGGCATCCTCCGTACTATCAATCCCGTGGAGAAGCGGTACCATCCAAGCTAGGCCACAGTGGCCCAATTTTACAGAAAAAGAGAAGATATATTTGTCCCATCTTGTTTATTTTCGTTCAGTAGTTTGCTTACTATTTGTTGTATTTCTAATCGTTTGTTTTGTAGCTTGTTTTTATCCATTTGAACTCTACCCTTATGTCCCTTTGACGAAAGGGAGGTGCATTTGCATGTAGCCAAGGTGAAAACCTGGCTACAATTTTGGCAACCAAACTGGGTCGATCCTTTTCTATCCTCTTGTTTTGCATGTCTTTGATTTATTTTGAGGCTCAATCGTCACTCAGGTGACCAATACGAGTCTACATGACACCTCTGCATGCTCTTGTGGGACACTACCAGCTCTATTTTTAATTTTTTCTTATTCAGGCCCTCATCGTGGATTTTGAGCTGAAACACACGACCCAGTCGCTGATTTTGGGATGAAACCTGCGATCCAGGTCACAAATCAGGCCATGAAAAGCATGGATTTCCTCCTAGGGCACAGTCACGGTTGTTTTTTTATCAGTTGCGACCTAGTCGCTGCTGTGGGGTTTGTTTGTGCGACTCAGTCACCACTATCCTACATCCAGAAGCAACCTGTCCATTTCTGAACCTTTTTACATCCGTCTTGACTGTCTGAAATGACCCATTAGCGACTGTTTTACTATTACATACAATTTCTTTATTTATGTGTTAGTTTTATGCAAGTTTAAATTCAGTTTTTCATTATTAAACGCTGAAAAATAACATTTCTTATTCAACCCTTCCTCCTCTACTCAGTCATCACCCTCTGGGGTCTTCTGAGATAAGACGGGGGGTTGAGTAAGCATAGTAATATGAATCTATTTTTATTATTGTTCACTTCCATTAAAAACAAGTGACCTTGGAATCTACTGGGAGTGGAGACCATTGGGGGTCTCAAGGTGTTCATGTCCTCCCTGTTGAGAACCAAGCATTTGAGGTGTGACCTACGGATATACGGGTGGACTTATTTCCACTTTGATGAGAGCCCAACACTCCTTCTTGGATTTGAAGGATACAAAGGTGGCATAGTCACCCTATTGATTAACAAAAGTTGTAGTCTGATTACACATTGTCTTGCACATTATCTAGATTTATTTTTACCTTTCAACGCTATGTTGGGAAAATCCCTTTGCTTGTTTATTACAGGGAACCAGTGTTATTTTATTATTGCATAATTGAAAGTGAAAATCACAAATTCATACACAAAATGCACACATTCACACCAAATAATCCAATAAAACTCGGTTCATGACCCTAAGCGAACCATAAAATTAACCAACTTACTTAATATTTTTTTAGTTTGGGACATAAGTCTCAACCGAATCAACTTTGGGAAGTGCTTGGGATTTTCCCTAAAACTCATTGTGAGGAGTACCGCAAGAACCCAAAAGTAGTTGGCCAGCGAGAGGAATTGCTAAGTGAAACAAGAAAGGACCCCTTTCGATTGACTAGATACACCTTTGTGAGGAAAAAGCCAAGCGCTGTCTTTTGGCAGTCTTGGTGGCCGAGTGACTACCTATGAACCAATAGGAAGCCGTTTGAAACCAAGGTCCAAAATTCCATTACTGGTTATTACCCTAAGCCACCATTGATCCACCACGTTCTTCCTCACAACTTAGGGGGCACTCCCCTTAGTTTGGAACTTTAGACCGTCACTGTCGAGGCCCTCCTTGACAACCTTTCTCACCTTCAGAAGGCCACACGACCTCTGAATCAAACTCAAATTTCTATCAATCTGAGATGAACCTATTTACCGCACCGTATAGCCCCATGGCTAACACAAATCCCGATCCCTTCTTCGAAGGGATGATTGGTAGCGGACCCATGTCCTTGCCTCACATCATTACCAACATCCCTATCAGTGGTCCCAACACCACTGCAAATGCAGCTGTATGCACACCACCCATCTGTGGCGTCCCTACAATAGCTCCCACAATTCCAACAGTACCATTGTACATACTTGGGGGCAGTGGCCCTTCCACCATTGTCTCGACTATCCCCATTGCGGTAGGTCAACCTCAAGTGCCCCCAGTGATGCATGGACATCACGCTTATGCAAACTCCAATGCCATCGTCGGTCCATCCCTAACCAACCTCGAATCGAACATACCATTTATGACTCAACTTAATTTACCAGACTTGACCAAATTAACTAATGACCCAATCAGTCATCAATCTCATTGGCCTCCCATGCCAACCAAGCTCCCTTCAGATTTTCCAAAATTTGAAGGAAAAGGCCAGGGAGTGCCCCCAAAACCACATTATGTCATTTCACCTATGGTGGTCGTCAAACAACATTGTAGATTATTCGATTAGATTGAGAATATTCCAACACACACTCACAGGTGCTACCGCAAAATGGTATATCGAACTTCCTCAAGCCTCTTACCCTAATTTCAATTCACTAGCCTTTATGTTCCTCCAATATTTCCAAATCCCTGTCTACTATGATGAAGGCACGTCAGAACACCGCTACGCACATCATCGACCACATTCATGAATGGAGGTGATGACGTAGCCTATGCGAAATCCAGCTCAATGATAGGATCTTCCTCAATTGGTTCTTGAAGACCCTGTTACCACCCATAGCCAAGGACGTCACCTCCGAACGTCCCCAATATGAGGGAGAGGCCATCTTGAAGGCCCAATAGTTTGATTTAATATATGCTCAGTCTGGATACCTATACCCCATCATACCAGATGCTCCCTATGCCATCACCTCTCACCATGATGTGCCAAGGGCCTCCCTTGTTGCATATGGTGTCATCGATTATGTCTCCCAACACCAAAAGTAATATGCGGTAGCCCCCATGCTACCATCGCACCCAAGAAACACCCATGATGGTGCGCAACCACACCAGATGCCTGATTACTCTAGGATGATGGCTCAGTCCGAAGCTATAGACTTATATGCACAACGCACATCAAGTCAGCATGCCAATGCACTGATATGGCTGACACAACCATATTCGGTACCAACGACCAGATTTGTAGCCTCTCCAACTCCTCCAACCTAATATGCATGGCCTATGAGAGCCACTTTGGCACCTGCCCCAACTCCTCCGACTTCCTTGGGACAAGTTTTTGTGTAGCAGAATCTTATCAACCAACCCGCCCCCAATAACCAACAAGGGCAGGGTAAGAAAAATCGAGCAAGGAACTGGGGAAACAACCAACCCCAAGGAGGTGGCCAACAACCTAACCCTCCTAACAACAATGGTGCTAACCTACCAGCCCAAAACCCCCAATATCCTAATCGACCGGGACAAACTGCTCTATTATGGACTAATCATCTGTGTAAATTGTGCAATGTATAGGGTCACTATACTCATGAATGCCCACATATGGACCGTGTCAAGTAGTTTCTCCAAAATGAAGCTCAACGGGACAAAAATGCGGTAGCAGAGACTCAACCCAATCCAGAACCACCAGGTCCTCTACCTATGGTGCTCCAAAACCCACTACCACTCCAAGGAATCATTAGCCACCGCACCCCTACCACCACCTCCTCATGCAAAACCCGATGTGGTTCCACCTACAGAGACTGGTATCCATCACCTTATTACACTGTCAATTGAAGAGGTGAACCTATAGACTAGATGTAACCAGTACGGATCCACCAGGGAAACACCTGACCCATCAGCGGTGTCCACCTCTGGCATTGCCAACATGCCCCTCCATTTGCCCCCATCCCCTATGGATGGGACAACTATAGGTCCATGGTTTCCCATGCGGCGTATCGCCAACAACACCACCGCTAGAGATGCCTTGAATTATAGCATCGTTGATGACTTGGCTCAGTCACCTACCACCATGTCTGTTCTCAAGGTCCTCATAACATGCCCACCACAACGAAAAGCATTTTTATCCGCACTTGGTGTCATGGATCCCTTCGATTCCAGATTAATAACATTCAATTTGGATCAAGGAGAGCCAAGAATTCCTTCTATAATCACCTTCCAGTTTTTGGTCTCAATTCGTAATTTGGTCATACATCAATGAAGAGGCATCCACCTGCATCATATCAACATTTTTTTTGGTAGAAACTCGGGTCCTTGACCCTCCAACCATCCACCACTGCCCTGTGCACCTATGATGGTCGCTCCACCAAATCCCAAGGAATTCTTCTGAATGTCCCAATATCATTAGTTGGTAAGATGGTTTTGATTGACATAGAGGTTGTCATCACTCAACTTGATTACAACCTCCTCCTCAGACGTAGTTATATGTATGACATGAGAGCCATGGCATATTCCACCATTTTCTGCCTTATGATGTTCCCTCATGACGGGAATATTGTGATGGTGGACCAATTAACTTACTATGATCCACAGGGGGCGGCTACACCATACCATGTCATCCCTACCATTGATACCTCCATCAAAAGCGTAGCTATCCTGTCCTTATCAGCAGTATGGCCGAGATTATTCATTGACACATCTTTGACGGCGTCTTTCTTATATTTACCTCCTCCACTAGATCCCACTGACACAATGGATTTGTGTGTTCTCTCATCTAGGACCATCCCACCCACAACGCAAAAACAACCACAAACTCAAATGCAATCACCAGGGAATTATTGGGGCTCACTCCCAGTCCATACAATTCCCTTCCTTTTTCCCACCTTTCGAAATCATGAGTAAGCCTGTTATCGCTACTTTAAACTTACCAAACTTTACATTGGGGATTTCGGTGTAGTACCTTGAACCACCCACCCCACCTTTGATGCCCCAAGTGGTGTTGAACCCTGTCCAGCCAATTGATATGGTGTCACGCCCTCCTCTTGGCACACCAAAAACAACTTTTGTTAGTTCACCAACCCTGCCTCCTCCAAAGAGGACTCATGGAAAAACCACCAAGGCAGCCGCTGAACCTCGGTCGACTCCACCTTGCGCCGTGTGCAATGTACAGGGTCACGCAACCCAGAATTGTCCAGAAATTCCTATCCTTTGCGCACATCTAGACATTATGGATACAACTGAGAACCTTCCAGTGGTCGTCATCTTGACTCAACCCACAGTAAAAAAATAAGTCTTTGAGGACAAACCATGCATGTTCACTTTGCGGATTGTATGGACATTATTATCACCACTTCCCGGACTTGGCTGAGTATCAGACCTCCCTTAGTGATGTTCAAAAACAATTCCTTGTATCTAACATCGCTATCATTGAATATATCCACCCTTTGGTTTCTTCCTCGACCACCACAACCATTTACATGGTGTTTAGCTCCACCGACCCTGCCGTGTCCACAACCATCGATGATCTCTCAGATCTATCCAATAATTGTTTCAACAATGATGAGGAGATACTTGAAGCCTTGTCTGCTCCTGAATACTTGTGGGATGACATGCACCATCGCTCGTTTTTCATCCCAGAGGAACCTTCGTCAACATCAAATCGATATTTAATAGAGACCAAGGATTTCATACATGGAAAGGTGGATTGGTTCAAAAAACCCATGCTGGCTCCCGACACCTTTGAAGAAGGAAATATGGCCAACATTTCACCCACAATTAAGGTCAATATCTCAACCAACTTGCAGGTTGTTGAAGAACTCACACTCAGAGCATCATGCTCCCCTGAGGAAGTTGCCTCTTACAAAGCACTTTTTCAAAATTTACGTGACATCTTTGCTTGGTCCTACACCAATATGCACGGTTTGAATTCATCCATCATGGAACATTAGATAGATACATGGCCTAATGTGGAGCTTATGTGTCAGAAACAATGGCCCATCCACCCTTCAAAGTCCTCTGCAGGCAAGGCCGAGACTGAGAATTCATGCACAACTGGATTCATCTACCCCATTGCATACACAAGTTGGGTTTCGAATCCTATTCCCATGAACAAAAAATAGGGTACCATCCGTGTCTGTACATATTTCCACATCATTAACGCATGCATTGGACATGAGGTACTTTCTTTCATGGACAGCTTCTCCGGATACAACCAAATTCAGATCCAGAAGGGGGATTGATACAAGATTGCATTTACAACCCCTTGGGGCACATTCACATATCAGGTAATTCCCTTTGGCCTGAAGAATGATGGAGCCACCTTCTAGCGCGTCGAGACATATTGCTTCCATGACCTTGTGCACATCATATTGGTTTATTTGGTAGACCTCATCGCTCAGTCATAGAAGTGCTCAAAACACTTAGACCACTTGCAACAAGTCTTCCTACAATGTCGCAATTACAAAATCCGCTTGAACCCTTTCAAGTGTGTTTTTTGTGTCCCAGTGGGTCATCTGCTTGGGTTCATCATTTCCCACAAAGGGATTGCGGTTGACCCTCTTTAAGTTTAATCCATTCTCGATCTATCTTCAACACGAACTTTGCGCCAACTGCAGAGCCTCCAAGGCAAGGCTAACTTCCTTCATTGTTTCATACCGTAATATGCAACAAAATCCCACGGTTTCTTGTGTCTACTTCGTACCAACATTCCATTTGTTTGGGATCAATATGCACAAGATGCATTTGATGCATTAAATCAAGCTCTGGATTTCGCCTTGTTATTGTCTGTGCTTGATTCACCAATGACTTCATCCTCTATGTGTCAGCCTCCAAAAATTCTATCGCTGGAATTTTAGTCCAAGAAGACGGTGATCATCAGGAGCATGTGATTTAATACGTTAGTCAGAAGATGACTGCCCCCACCCTATGATATCCGACTGAAGAAAATATGGCCGTCGTCGTAGTTTTTTCAGTCCAAAAGTTGCACCATTACCTTATCGCAAACCATACTCGAGTAGTGGCAAATTCCAACCCTATGCGGTACCTCCTGAGCCACCGCCTCCTACAAGGTTGCTCGGTCAGGTGGATTGTCATCCTCTAGGAGTTTGACTTGGAATTCGTCACTCCCAAAATCATCAAGGCTTTGGTGCTAGCTGCACTAATGACAGACGTGCCCCCATTGACCACATCATCATTGATCATGGCCAACCTTCCTGACAATGTCTTATATGTCATTTCCACAGAAGATCCTTGGTATTGAGGAATTCTCCTGTACTTGTACACCCAAAAGTTCAAGGCTCACATAAGCCACAAAGACAAACGTTGCATCTGACATCAAGTCACTCGCCACCTCCTTATTAAGGATGTTCTGTACCGTTAGGGCATCGATACCATATTACGTTGTTTCCTCACCTATAATGATGCTGAACAGGTCCTCAATGACTGTCATAGTGGAGCTTGTGCTGGCCACCTTTCTAGTTTGGCAACTGCCCAAAAGATTCTACATGCTAGCTATTTTTGGCCTTCCATTTTTACCGATTGCAATGAGGTGGTTAAACATTGCCGCAACTGTCAACTCTTTGCTCCAAAATCAAGGACTCCCCCCACACCTTTACATCCCACAGTCATAGTTGGTCCCATCTGCAAGTGGGCGATCGATTTCATGACAATTAATCCTCCCTCAGTTGGCGACCACAAATACATTATTATGGTTGTCGATTATTTTACTAAATGGTCCAAGGCCATGCCCACTTTCAATTGCAAAACTGACACGACGACGCAATTTTTCTTCAACCACGTCATTTCACGGTTCATTGTTCCCCAACAGATTGTCTTGGACCACGGTATCCATTTCGAAGACGTTGTATGGATAGAACTTTCAACCATGTTGAAGTTTGAGCACAAGTTCTCCTCATCCTACTACCCTCAGGGCAATGGGCAAGTAGAATTTGTCAACAAAATCATTAAAACTATGCTCCAACGGATGGTAGGAAACCACAAAAATAACTGGCACCACTTGTTTTTTTCTACCCTCTGGGACTACCGCACGTGCACGAAGACCACCGCTGGCTTCACCCCTTTCCATTTGGTCCACAACATTGAATCGGTACTTCCCATTGAGTTCCATATCCCATCGCTTCACCTCGTCGTTGAACTCGTTCTCGACACTTCACCTCTAGAATGTTGGAATATATTATATTCCTTGGAAGGTAATAATGTCTTTGTATTATGTCGGAAGTTGTCTACAATCTTATGTAAAAGAGTAATACATTTAACCCATAGTTATATGGTGGTGTATTTAGTTGTGTAGAGTATTTGTCCATGGTATTGTATTAAGAGATGTTATTTTGGAGAATTATATTATCCCACGTGCAATATGTGAGAGTAATTCCTCCTCATCTCTTAGTATATAATAGGGTCAAGTGAGTCTCTACATATCATGTATTCTTGATGTAGTAGTGGTACTATTGTAACATTCTTGTACATCATCTATATTCTTTGGGGTATTTGTGTTTTGCTCTCTTGTAAGATTGGAGAAGACATTCTAGAGATAATAGAAGACTACCTTCCCGTGGATGTAACCCATTAGGGTGAACCACATATATCGGTGTTCTCTTGTCCTTTTCTTTTCTTGTTCTTATCTTTTATGATATGTTGTTGGTTGCTTAAATAGGTTAACTAGTTTAGCTTGACTCTACTATTCTAACATGGTATCAAAGCAGGTTTCTATGATCTAGTACCTTCTATAGCTTTCAATCAATAACGATGATCATTTGGGGATTGTCATTTTGTTGTAGATTTGCTTTCTATATGGTAACCATTAGGCTTCTCTTCAGATCTGAGCATATTTCTTAAAAAAAAATTACCCTAACTTGTTGTGTAGGATTTTTGTAGAATTTTTTCAAGGGTTTCTTGATGTTTTTTCTGTAGATCTACATGATTTCGGGGCTCTCCTCAAGGAGATCTTTCTTTCGATTATAAAAATGATAGTCATAAAAAAGGGTCGTAACTTGGTCAGTTTTTACCAGAATTTTTATTATACCTATTTTTGGAATTGGAAACATTATTCTGGATCCACCCTCGCTACTAGAACAAAAATCTGGGGTATTTATGGTCTTCCTTTCGATAATAAAAACAACAGTTATACAAAAGGGCCATAACTTGGTCATTGTTTACCCGTTTTTTTTATTATAACCTATTTTTGGAATTAGAAACGCCATTCTGGATCCACCCACATGACCAAGACAGAAAATTGAGCATTTCTGGGCTTCCTTTTGGTAATAAAAACAACAGCTATAAAAAAATGTTGTAACTTAGTCATTTCTTACCAGATTTTTTATTATAACCTGTTATTGGAATTGGAACAACCATTCTGGATCCACCTTCGCAACAAGAACAGAAGACTAGGATTTTCTGGACACATTTTTTTCAAAGGGTTGTAATTAAAAGTTTCTCTTTCCTTTACTGTTTTTCTAACTATGTCTTTTGCAGATTCAGATCAGTACGGTAAAGTATTTAAGTTTTATGTTATTCGTTTTTTGTATTTAGGTTTTACTTCTAATCATGTTTATTAAGATCTTATTTCTTGTTCTTGCTATATATTTGTCTCACATTTCTATATGGAAATATTGACATCTTTTAAGGACATGGATCTCTAGTATTTCGTCATGATGATAGCTATAAACCATCTGATGCTTAATATTTTTTAAATATACTTAATAATGAATTTGTTCTTTTCCTTGTTTTGTTTATAAAAACAATTTTATAAGAACAATCTCATATGTGTTATCTTGTGATCATTATTTACTTTATTTATATGTTATTGATGACCTTTGTGTAAAAACAATTTCATTCTTTTATAAGTAATATCTCTATGATCATTATATGCTCTTGCTAATTAAATTCTTAAGTAAAATCATTTTTTTAATCTATGTGATATCATATTTTTTGACTTGTCATAAGTTATTTAATTGAGATATAGTTTCTTTTTCATGTATTGCAGAGATTGTATCTAGTTCCTGTTCTATTTGTCTCTAACATTCCAATATGGAAGCATTGACATTTCCAAGGCATTTCGTCTCTTGCATATTTACATAGTGTTAACAAGAAATGAACCCATGATTAAGACCATTAGTGACTTGTCATTTCATAATTTTTTATAAGTGAGTTGATCATAATTTGCTATATGTTGATCATATTACACATTTTGATTTATCTATATCTCATGTCATGTTTATTTCAATCATCTATTACTCAATATTTATATGGCTTTGAGCAATCTTTAAATCTTGAACTATTTATCATGAGCACCTTGTTCTTGTTGAAATGAGATTTCTATTCTTATGATTGCAGAGGTTATCTTGTTCCTACTTGTCTCAAACGTTCCTATATGGAAGCATTGACATTTTTAGGGCATTCATCTCTTTCATATTAACCTCATACTAATAATAAATGCACCTATACTTCAGATTAGTTGCTTAATGAATAAATTTTCATATATTTAAGTGAAATCTTTGGCTCACTATTTATATGTTGTGGCTGACACTTAATGTGTAAAAGTAACTTCATTTTCCTTAATGAGCAAGTTAATCTTTTATTTGATCATATTATGTTGTCATTCCTTTATATGATGTTTGCTAACCTTTTGTATATAAGAATTTTCATTTATGTATGAGCAATTTTGTTTTATGATCTTTATATGCTTTAATCTTGAAAGTTCTTGTGCTGATAAGTTCTCTGTTTAGACTTTCACCTTATTCTAGAAGTAATGAAGCACCATCTTCTACTGTAAAAGTCATGATGTTCATCTATATGATATCATTTTCGATGTATATTCCATTGGGGCTTGTTTCTTCGATGTTTGAGGTCTTATTCAGATATTTATATTGCACCTTGATTGGAAGAATGTTTGCTATCTGCATGTGTATTGGCCATCTTCGTTTTTTGTACATTGTTTTGGTGTTCTTAGCCACATGTTCTGTTGTATCGGCTGTCAGAAGGTATCTGTACACTGGTGTGGATGTTATATCAAAGTTCTTCAGCTTTCATGTATGGTTGTGATGATTCTTGTGGTGATCTAGGCATATTGCGATTAGATTACATCACATGTTCTCGAAATTTTATTGTTGGGTCTTTCATCGTACAACCTGGTTTGTGTGCACTTTCATGATTCAGTGAGAAGCTATTGTTCATATTCAAATTCCATCAACTGAATTGTTCTTCTTTTTCAGCTTTGGTTCTTCTGGAAGTTGTCATCAAGGGGGAGCAGTAATGACTCCTTGCTTCCTTAGTGTTAGTGTGGGCCCTTCTCCTAGCCATTATTAAGGGGGAGAGTTGGAATATATTATTTTCCTTGGAAGGTAATAGTGTCTTTGTGTTATGTCGGAAGTTGTCTACAATCTTATGTAAAAGAGTAATACATTTAACCCATAGTTATATGGTGGTGTATTTACTTGTGTAGAGTAATTATCCATGGTATTGTATTAAGAGATGTTATTTTGGAGAATTATGTTATACCACATGCAATATGTGAGAGTAATTCCTCCTCATCTCTTAGTATATAATAAGGTCAAGTGAGTCTCTCCATATCATGTATTCTTGATGTAGTAGTGGTACTATTGTGACACTGGTGTACATCATCTATAATATTTGGGGTATTTGTGCTTTGCTCTCTTGTAAGATTGGAGAAGACATTTTGGAGATAATAGAAGACTACATTCCCATGGATGTAACCCATTAGGGTGAACCACGTATATTGGTGTTCTCATGTACTTTTCTTTTCTTGTTCTTATATTTTATGATATGTTGTTGGTTGCTTAGAAAGGTTAATTAGTTTAGATTGACTCTACTATACTAACATAGAAGAACGCCTCCTCCTACTTGAACAAACCAATGAGGATCGCCGTGTTGCTCTCCAAGCCATCAAAGCAGCTAAAACACGGTCAAAGTCACATTTTGACTCCCATGTTCACCCTCGCACCTTTAGCGAAGACGACATGGTCCTTGTTTATGACCAAGCCAATGACAATTTAGGAAAAGGGAAGTTCAATTCAATGTGGTATGGACCTTATGTCATCCACCGTTGCCTTGGAAAGGGGGCATATCTTCTAGTTGACTCTTATGGAAAACTCTTGAAGAATCCCCGCAACAGGCTCCACCTCAAGAGATTTTACGCCTAACATTCCCACCATGAGTCACTTGTATTGTGTTTTTCTTTTTTGTTTTACACCATTCTTAACGTGAGTCTTACACTTTGCATCCTTGACTTCTCCAAATGAATCCTACCTCGCATCGCTACACTGTATTTGCTGATGGAGCAAGCAGATGGTCTCCCAACCTCACCTCGGTTGCGTGGGTTATCTATTCCCTATCACATGAGTTGATCCATATTGATGGAATGTGTTATCACTCTAGGAATGCCTGGTAACTTAAAAAAATTTATGGTTTTTCTAAATGGATCAAGTCAAATGACCTAAAGGACCTCACATGCTCAAGACATGCATAAAAATCAATCAAAAGATAAGGCTTCTAACTACCAATGTTCAGAGGTTTGATAATAGGGTGAACAGATGGAGAACTTACTATGCTGGCAGATTCATATATAAAGCAATTACATATAAATGGCTAATCATAACAAGGAAACGTACTTGCAATTCAACTCATCAACATACAGATAGGATGATAGCTATCAGATATTAGATAACATGAATAAACCTGAATCAAACATTCAAGCACAAGTACATGATAGAAAAGATATGGAAGCTAAACAATTTATAGCAAAAGAGTTTATATTAGATGATGAATAACATGAGAAGCTTGATAATAATAAGGGTCTAAAAGTCTTCGAAGTCGAACCCTTGCTTCAAAACAAGTCTTAGGCTTTATACCCTTTACAAAAATATTCAGATCCTGAAAAGTTGGATCTAATTTACTAAAAATAGATAAAATAAATGTTTTTTGCAAAATTAGGTTAAAAACCCTAATTTAAGTACCAGTCTATCTAACTCTAACACTGGTCCACTCATTGAACTCTTTGATAAATGTAGTGATTACTGAAGTAGAGTTGTGACCTGTTATCTGATAGATAAGCCACGGTTGGTAAAAAATAGGTAGGGTTTGTGACCCCTTTCTCCTTGATTGCACCCTCAAAACTGGAACATACCCCCTACACTGGTACTTTTCATCAATTTTCAGCTTTATAATTCATCCCTGAGGTAGTTGTATCTACCAAAACTGGTTATGTGTGTCAAAATATATTTTTGCACCCTTTTTTTCTTTTGGTGGTTAAGGAAGTGGAATCCTGGGTCTATTAGCTGCCAAAAGCTCTGCTTTCGGTGGCTAATGAATCGCTGTTGCATCCGCCTAAGCCACCGAAAGCTCTGTTTCTGCAAAAATTTAATCAGCCTTCCAATCATCCTTTTTCAACTTTGCTCCTATTCTTCTACTATTTCTTCAACCTGAATAGTGTTTGACAAAGCAGCAACATCATGAGCTGCCTCAGGACCCTGCAAGCTTGATGCTTCCTCTGCTAGGGTTTCTAGTGCAAGATGAGCTTGAGGGCTAGGTTTGCATTTTTATTTTGCAACCTCATCAGTCTAATCATTCTGTAGAGTCTAGATTTGTCCTTCATAAACCTCAGATTCCTTTTTTGCAGCAAGAAATACATCCCCTTCATTTCTAGCAAAGAATTATGCAATTGAGTATTTTTCTTGGTTAATATTGCATTAGTTATTTGTATCTCTCTCTCTAAGACCTCCATTTCATGTATTTTCCCTAACAATTGGTTTATTCTCTGAGACCTAGGTTTGATTGAGGAGGTCTCTGCCATTGGTTCTTCTTGACCTTCCCTTGGTGTTGGTTAGGGAAACTCCTCATATTCTGTTGCTACCTGCTCTGTTAGGTCAACTTCTTGCTCATTTTCTTCTTCTAAGTCTGAGTAGGGTAAGTTTAGTATATTTCCACTTTGTGTTGGGGCCTCCTTCTCCTTTCCACTGAAGTCTAGATTTCTTTTAGCTTGGTTAGTTTTGGAAGTTGGAGATGGCTGATCCACTGTCACTGGTGAGATGGACCTCCTCTTCCTTTTGCCACTCCTGGGAGTGGTGGACTTCTTTGAGGGGGACTTTCCTTTATCTTCTGGTTGTAACCATGTTTCAAACTCATTCCAGAATAAGAAATATACCCATGCTATGTTTCTCCTTTGTAGCAATTCTTGGACAATGAGTTGTATCAGGCCATGGTGAGATAACCTTCTTGCGATTTTAGTGGGTTGGGCCTTGACCTAGTGTGCCATCTTGGTTAGGCTCTTGTGGCGGTAGAAAGGTAGGTTTAAAGGGCTTACGCCTATAAAATGGTTCATTAATTTGAAGTGATATATCATCACCCTATTATACCTGCCTTCACAGGTTATGTAAACCAAGATTGATTTCAATAATTGCTGCCACCTCTCCTTTAGCCAGGTGTATGGTTCGCTTTTCTTCCATACTGCATCTTTGTGTTCAGGTTTTAAGTATGATCTGAATTCCACATTTTTAGTGATGGTGGTCTTAAACCATTTATCTCTGGTTCTTGGGAGTTTTGCCACTTCTGCAATTAGGGTTTCATCAACTTGGAACTTTTCTTTGCCTATCAATGCCGTAGAGCCATCAAAAGAAAGAGCAAATGCTTTTGCAACTTGCTGGTGTGAACCCTGTATTTTCTCACATAACCTGTAACAGCCTGCATCTTTGAAGAATTGGCAAACTTATGGATGTGACTCAGGATAGCTGATGTCACCTAGATCCTGTTAAAGGGCAGGTCCTCCTCCTTTCTTCATCTCTGGGTTGTGCTTCTTAGTACCTGCAAAAATCAAAATTTGACTTATGTGATGGAGGTTAGCGCGCTGGTTTCAGGGATGGCCTCAAGCAGTAAGGATGCATGCATAGAATGTGGAGTGTACTGAGGATATGGTGTTGATTTTGAGGGTTTAACCACTCAATTGGTACTTGAGTAAGATGATGGTGGATTCAAGTGATAACCACGAGATAGCCAGCATAGCAATCATTTTTAACTGGAACTTGATGCTTTGTGGAGGTTTAACTACAATCATGGGACAGGTGGAGGGAAGGCTAGGGTTTTGATCTCTTATCAGTCACTTCATATCAATAACGACCTTTTATCCACCAGCTTATGATTTACTGCAGTCCCCCAGTATTTTCAGCAGTTAAGTGCTAGATCATGACGTGACCCATGCTGACAATGTTTGATTTTGATGGATAGCTAACCATTTTTTCCTTTTTTGGCCTTTTCAACAGTTAAGGGATTCTAGGGTTTAATTCGCAAGCTACCGAAATCTGGGATAATCTGTGGCGAATGAACCGTTGGTCCGTTCACCTAAGCCACCGAAAGTCACCTTTCCAAAATTTATTAAAAACGTGTTTAATGAGCTTTCGGTGGTTAATGTCTCCCTGGACCCACTTGCTAAGATGCCAAAACCTGGGCTTTTCGGTGGCTAATGAACTGTTGGCAAGTTCACCTAAGCCACCGAAAGCTTCATTTCCTCAATTTTATAAAAACGACGTCTACAGGCTTTCGGTGGTTAACGCAGTCCTGATTCTAAATTGTTATCTTCCGAAAGCTGGGATTTTTGGTGGCTAATGAACTGTTGGAAAGTTCTCCTAAGCCAGCGAAAGCTAAAACTTTCAAATTTCTTTAAAAACAGAACACCAGATATTCCAACTTTGTTAGTCACCCAAACATCTTTCATAATATGCCCTGAAATCTTCATCACTATGCAAAAAATAAATTGTCTGAGTGGACCTATTGAAAATTAATTTATTTAGGAGATAACATCTAGCTCCTACTCGGGGATGGGAACCTCCTTGTGAGGTCCCAAGAACCCCATACCAAAATGTCTTTCCTGAAAAAATAAGAATTAAACCTATCTTCTACTGTTCCATTGGACATGGAGTTTATTTTGTAAGCAAAAACAATCTACTAACTAATATTTTACAATAACAAGGCCTTAAAGCCTCAGATGAAATAGAGTTTCAGAAATCGCCCATTTATTGGTACATGAAACACCTCCTCTCCTTCCATATTTTCCAATTTGAAGGTGTTGTTCTGCTACACCTGAGCTATCACAAAAGGGCCTATCCACAGAGAGTCAAAATTTCCATGCTTTCCCTTGTCTTTCCTGACAGTATCCCATTTGAGGACCCAATATCCAACCTGAAAGTTGTCCACCTTTTCCCTTTTGTCAAAAATAATCTTGATATTCTTTTGATGAGCTTCTGACCTTTCTATCACCTGTTCCCTAACTTCCTGCAACTCCACCAAATCAAGCATCCTCCTCACCATGTCATTTGGTTCATCCTGTTCCTCCTGAAAGAATTTTGCAACTGGCAGGATCAGCTGAATGGGAAAAATGGCCTCAGTACCATAAACCAACTTGAAAGGAGAAGTCCCTATGGATCTCTTATCAGTCACTTTATCATCCCATAGAGAAAACTTTAGCTTAGAATCCCAGTTTTTATTATTATTCTCCAATAGTTTTCTGATGATCATGACTAGGATTTTATTGGATGACTTAGCAAGGCCATTGCCTTGAGGGTAATAGGAATTGGAATGCACCAACTGAATGCCCATTGACTCACACATGTTAACCAATTCCTAGGATTTGAAATATGGTGCATTATCAATCACTAACCTTATTGGGCAGTCAAAATTGATAAAGATGTTCTCATATAAAAACCTCATGATGACTTGGTGAGTGGCATTCCTTGTAGGGACTACCTCTATCCACTTGGTGAAATAGTCTGTAGCTACTAGGATCCATTTGTGCTGACCACTTGATGAAGGATTAATTTCACCTATGAAATCAAGACCCCACTGCTGGAAAGGACCATTCACTATAATAGGTCTAAAAGGCAAGGATCTGAGCTGTTGCTTCCCTATGAATCTTTGGCACTTGTCATAGGCTCTCACAAAGGTACACACATCAGAGAAAAGAACATGCCAATAGTACCCAGCCCTCAGAATCTTGTGGGCTGTGGTATTCCAGTAATGATGTCCTTCACATGTGCTTGAATGAAACTAATGCATGACCTGAACTGACTCTTCTTTATCTAAGCATCTCAACAAAACACTAGACAGATATTTCCAATACAACAGTTTATCAATTACACAAAATTTAACAGACTTAAGTTTAAGATCCCATGCTTGATTTAGAGTGAGTCCAGGGGAAACTTCTAACTTTTGAGGGAAATGAATAATACTTGAGTACGACTCACATGAGGACAAGTTCTCAGCTACTTATTGAATGTCATTCTACTCTTGATTTGCCGCTGCTGTTGTTCCTGCAGTTATCTATGTCTATAGGTTAGCTGAAGTTATACAAATAAAATTCATTCCCAAAAGATCACAATTTTATTTAGCCATGAGTTTAGCTAGACCTTGGCATTTCACTAGCTTGGTGGGCTTTACTTCTATGTCAAACTCAATAAGCTTGACAATCCATTTAGCTCTCTTTCCATCAATGTTAGGCTGAGTTAATACATCCTTTATAGCAATTGAAGGGACATAGGCAAGGACCTTGGCATGGAGAATGTAAACCCTCGAGGATTTCAATAACTTGATGAAAGCATAAGCCTGCTTTTCAATGGGATCATATTTTAGTTCAACATCCCTCAATGTCTTGCTGAAAAATGCAATAGGGTGATCAAGGCATTCATCATATTTTTGTAATAGCACAGTTGCCACTATGTCATAGGATGCAAAGGAGAAAATGAAGAAACCCTTGGTGTAGTCTGGACTAATCAGAGTGGGAGCTTCCATGATATCCTTCTTGATGTATTCAAAAGAGCTTCTTGCTTGCTTTGTCCATTTGATTTCAGCCTCCTTTTTTAACATAGAGGTTATGTGTTTTACCAGCTTAGAAAAGTTTGGGATAAACCTCCTGACAAAATTTATCTTATCTAGAAATGACTGAATATCCCTTTTTGACCTAGGTATGGACAACTTCTGGCTTGCTTCAACTCGAACCGGATCAATCTTCACACCTTCAATTGAGACTATGTGACCTAGGAGTTTTCCCTTACTGAGTGCAAATTGAGACTTCTTTAGGTTCAGTGATATCCCAAATTTTCTACATTTCAGAAATACCCTCCTCAAGTGCTGCAAATGTTCTTCATGGCTATGGGAGTAAACAGTGTGGTCATCAAGGTATATGAGAACAAATTTGTCTTTCAATCCTACAAAATCTAGGTCCATGGATCTTTAAAAAGTGGCCCCGCCATTCATCATCCCAAATGGAATTTTGGCATACATGAAGGTGCCCCATGGAGTGGTAAACGTAGTTTTTTCTTGATCATCAAGGTGCACAACAACTTGGTTGTATCCAGAGAAACCATCTAGGAATGACATGACACTAGCCCCTGAGACTCTTTGTAACAGATGTTCCATCTTGGGTAGTGGATAGTTATCTTTCTTGGAGCATTTGTTCAGGTTTCTGAAATCCACACATAACCTAATCTCCCCGTTCTTCTTCCTTACCACCACTAAATTTTCAATCCATTTGGAATACCTGAGCGGAATTATGATTTCGACTTCGGAGAATTTTAGACCCTTATTATTATCAATCTTCTCATGTTATTCTTCATCTAATATAAGCTCTTTTTCTATTATATGTTCAGCTTCCATATCTTTTATTTCCTGTACTTGTGCTTGAATGTTTGATTAACATTTATTCATGTTATCTAATATCTGATAGCTGTCATCCTATCTGTATGTTGATGATTTGAATTGCAAGTACTTTTCCTTGTTATAATTAGCCATTTATATGTAATTGCTTTATATATGAAACTGCCAGCATAGTAAGTTATCCATCTGTTCACCCTATTATCAAACCTCTAAACATTGGTAGTTAGAAACCTTATCTTTTGATTGAATTTTATGCATGTCTTGAGCGTGTGAGTTCCTTTAGGTCATCTGACTTGATCCATTTAGAAAACCATAATTTTTTTTAAGTTTCCAGGCATCCTCGAGCTGCAACCTAGAGGAGTTTCCTGTAGTGATAACAGAATGTGTGTTGGCATTGCTACCAATAACTAGGTGGAGTATGATGGTGTCACTGGTCTCTTGGCCGCCACCCTCCAGTTGGGTATTTGTCACCTAGATGTCTTCTTAGACTCCCAACTGCTTGTCTCCCAGTTGAATAACAACTACTGGGTATGCGATCCTTGCCTTTCTAGAAATTTTCTCTACACTAAACAATTTGTTAGAAATTTTGAATCAATCACATTCATACATGTTCCCATAAACCTCAATAGTGTAGCAGACCAAATGGATAATGATGTTATAGAATGGCATATTCATCATCACATATAGGAAATCAAGAAACTGCGTCATGCATAACCATATAAAAACATGCACACATATGTAACATACATCATCTAGTCATTTCTCATCACCATAACAAAGACTCACATAAATCCATAAACAGTGCATCCACGTTTGTCAATATATATATATATATATATATATATATATAACATGTCATAAAGTGTTTAGTGCAAAATGAGAAGCTTCACAAGCTTTCTCAGAAGAATACACATAGTGATACAAAAATCCTAGTGCACCACCACACTAGGGGCATCTCCACTAGATGCTAATTAGAATCAGACTCATCCTCCTCCTCCTCTGACTTTTTCTCCTCCTCTAAAGCATCCTCCTCACTGGAGCTATCCTCATCCACCATTGGTGCATCCCCTCGGGCCGTCGCTCGAACATACTCTACCGCGACTGCAATCCTCTTCATTAGAGGAATCCACTCAGGAGGCGCACGGTAGCAAGTAGTAATCAGATCATCTTCAAAGTGCTATCGACCATTATCAATAACACCCTCTAGTAGACTCTTAATGTCATGACGGAGCAACCACAAGGTCCTCATGGGGTCGGGAGCAGGAAGATCCACCCCCTCCACCCTCACCCTCCGTCGCTCATAACCCGTCGGTGGTCGTGGCCCAACATCTGCACATACACACAATATATCATCAGTATCTGTCGTAAACATAAACTGGATACCACTAAGCTAGTTTACTATATATGCATGTAAACACATAAAACATCATGTATACATACCATCTGGCCCTTAGGCTTGCCCCAAAGGTCGAGGCATCTTTGTGTCTCCTCTATAGTCCATGTCTGAGTATGGGTAGTCCTCAATGAGTACTGGCAGCTGAATCCACTGTGTAAGTAGCTCTTGAGTAAAGAAACGGCCCACTAGACTGCCTCCCTCATGAACCATCATCTCGCTCCATTTACGCATCCGAGGCTCTTGAGGCCCACCATCCCGCACTGCCAAGTGCAGTCGAAGGGTCAGCACCCTCTCAAAGAAGAAGGAGCACAAAAAGGAAGGAAAACATAAGTCCCCTCCCACCTTCCTAGCACAGTTTAGTGCTTGTCAAACCACACTCAGATACATCTGGGCTCACCCATTGTAGGTTCCCACCATCACATGGTCCACCATCTGGAGCTACCCTCCTTAGTTCTTACGTGGTCCTAATGACCCCAAGATCCGTACCACCATCACCATAACTTCCCGAGTCTAGAGACTCTCAATGTCTCATACCAAAATATATTACTCATGCACATAAGCAGTGGCATAGCAGTGCCTCTCACAGAGATCATCCAAAGTCTCTTCATGTGAGAGCTTTGGCGTCGTATCGCCAATCACCCCCAACATTGGGAACCCCGTAAAAAAGTATACATCCTGCAACGTAATCTCAAGATGCTACCCCTACATGATGAAACAATCTACCCTAACATCCCAAAAACCCACCAAAGTATTAAGTAACAGTCGCAAGATTCGCATCGGGGCATCCTGCATAAACTTGAGCAATCCACATCGGGCTAGCATATCACACACTCCCTCATCCCTCAAAGCATCCCTCCGCAAGTATTTACAATCCTGATCCCTCCACACAAGTCGACCCATCCTGCACATCAACTCAAATCGAGTCAAACTCAGTCTCATAAAAATCCCCTCACCTAGAGGCAAAGTTGCCACTTTTCAGTCAGTAAGTGTGACCCTAGTTGCTGCTGTTGGACGAACAGGCATGACCCATTCGCTACTTTTGGCTGAATAGTCGCAAATTCAGCTTGCACCTGTCTCCTCAACAGATGTGACTGGGTCATCGATTCCTGGCTGAAAATTGCGACCTAGGTCACGACTCTTCCCTCAAAAAGCGTAACCTGGCCTGGTTGAACCCTTGCAGTTCAGCAGGGGAAACTGGGTGAGAAAATCACAAAACTAAACCACTAAAAAAGGACGGTTTTGGCATGCACTCTTAACAAAATAAATCAACAAAAGAGTTCTAGGGTCCTCCACTCCAACTCAACACTGAACATTAACAATTACACTTGTCATGTGGTCCCCCCCTGTTTATAAGCCTCATTGGGTCTATTTTTATTTCAAGCACTACAGAGCCATCCGGATTCTGTTTCGGACACCATCTGCACCATTGGGTTTAGTTTTTCGTCCTCTATCTTTTGACGAGACCCTTGTCTCACTCTTTCATAATCAATTTTCAAGCCAATTCCTGAAAACCACCTTGATTTGCATACCACCACGCGAGTCTCCATCATGGATTTTCTGTTAAGCTCCTTTCTGACTCCCAAACGAATGAAAAGGCCACCAAGCACACTTGCTTACTTTCTCGCTCATTAAAGTATTTGAAAGGGTGTCTACATGGTCTCATTTATCTCCTTTTGTGGACTGTGTAGACTACCATAAGAAAAGGACCACCTCGGCACACTCAAGCTAGGAACGTTTCCCTTTGCATCATTTTATGCTTTCTCAGGCATTGGGACCGAACTTTACGAAAAATCTCACTATGGGTTGTCTTTAATCTCTTTTCTAGCCTTCTCATCAAGAAAATATTTCCGAGCAAACTTGGTTTCATTCATGCTTGTAAAATTATTTGAATGACCGTCCAATTAGTGTAAGTTTAACCTTTTTCGTCCTACTTAGACTACCAACAGTAAAGAAGTATCCTATCCCCTAAAAAGGGTGGGAGAGCTCTCATATGTACACTTTTATCCTTTTTTGGACACAGGAGACTATCAATGAAATAAAGACCCCACTGAAGTCTTCTTCCTTTTTTTAGACTCTCTAAAAATAAAAACACCATCAAGCATTTACTCTCTCGGGCTCGCTAAAAATTCACGATATTATGTCATAACAGCGTCTTTAGGCGCCACCCCATGTATTATAGTGTGGAAGCATTCCCCCATTGGGTCGCCTTTTTTTAGATTATTCTGCGATGAGTCTTCCTTGGATCCTCTGGATATCAAAAGTCTAAGTTACCTCCCCCAAGTATTTCTCATTTGCAGTTAGAGTCCCAGTATAAGAGCTATGATCCCTCTCCCATGAGTCTGTTTCATTTGCTACCAAGTCATCCCTACCGTCATTACTCTGAAAAAAGGAAGTTTGAGTCTCCCATGATTCCCTGCCCATGTTCCCCCACTCAGTGTGTTAGTCCCTAGATTGTCCCACATCTTCGGTTATCCCCCTCGTGATTCTAGTCAAGGAAATATTATTTCCTTGGTCAATTGCAGGTCTCCCTTTTTCGATGACAACACATCTAATCTAGAGGATAGACCCAAAAGTCCATGTATCCTAGTTTCAATAACCTTATTGATGAGTTCCTTGGAGCACTTGAGAGGAGTCATTAGTGCCTCTCGGGATGGTTGTGTCTCATGTGCTCGACTTCAGCTACATCATCGCACCATTGAGATTCATACAGGGTATTGGTCTGTACAGTATTTGGTCGAAGACCCCGATTGTCACCAGAATCTAGCACATTGGTGAGTTTTTTAAGGGACCCAAACAGGATCATGTCCCTTGTGAATTTTGGGTTTCATTGGAAACAGTGTTCATAAGCCCCTGGAGCAGTGCTTCTGTATAGATTCATGATTGATGTGGCATTTTGTACCACAGAGACTTTGACTCTCCATCAACGAGTCCCTACAATTATGTAAACTTCCAAATCCAGCAGATCATTAGTTGTGAAGATATCGCATTCCATTCGAAGGTCATGGGTCCTATGTATCAGTTCTTCGTATCAGTATGATATTCAGCCTCTCATTGAGGCCACCATTATGTAACAACAATTGTATATGATCAGATCCTAGATTTTGGAGCCTTGATCCCATTATTTATTCTTTTGACATTGTTACGAGCATGTGTATGGCCACCTCCTCCATATACATGTCACATATTCTTTCTATCTCATCCATTGATGGGAACCAACATTAATACAAAAACCAAAAGCCAACGTGTCTCGAGCTAGGAAGCGTCACTTCTTCACTGTTCTCTCCACTATCCCAATGATCCTATGATGTCCGTCAGTCATACAATGAGCTCCTGCCCTCACACATTAGGGGGAAATTTGTTAACGCAAAAAATTGCTCAAGTAGCTCCACATGGCCTAAACCATATACAAACATATTTTTCCTATCTTTTTTCCCTCATTATTGACCTCCATAACTATGTTTTAACCTTATGCTCTCTCAAAAAGCTCAAAAAATATCAAAAAGGGCCTAAAAACCCTCAAAAGGGCTTAAAAATCCAAAAAAGGGCTTAAAAACCCTCAAAAGAGATAAACACCCACAAAGGGGCTTAAAACCCCCCAAAAGGGATAAAAACCCTAAATAGGGTTCCAAAACCCTAAAAGAGAGAAAATGACAAGAAAAACTATAAAAATGAAAAAAGTTTGATCGAAACAAAAAGTGTATGGAAATTTTTAATAAACTAAAACATTTGTTAACCACTGCCCCTATCCTAAGAATTGTTGATCCTTTTAAGGATTTCGTCGTATGCACCAACACATGTAAGGAAGGATTAGGTGGGGTGTTAATTCAAGAGAATTACGTCATGGCCTATGAATCTAGAAAGCTAAAAGAACATGAAAAGAACCACGCCACACACGAATTAGAACTTGATGCAATAAAACATGCATTAAATATGTGGCAACACTACCTCAGCAGAAGAAATCTTTTTCTAATGTCAAATAACATAAGTTTAAAATACTTGTTTGATCAACAAAATCTAAAATCTAGACAATCTAGGTGGTTGTCATTCTTAAGTGAATATGACATCGAAATAAAACATATAAAAGGGAAAGAAAAAAAAATTGCAGAAGCTTTAAGTTGTCACACAAATTTACTCATGGCAAGCAGCAGTTACAAATCAGATTTGGAAAATTAGATCTTAAATGCAGAAAATTCTGATAAAGAATACCAAAACTTAAAAGAAAAGGCTGCTGAAAATTAAAGAAACCAAATAAAAACAGATTTTAGTCTAAATGGAAGAGGATTAATACTATATAAAAACATATTGTACATCCCAAATACAACAGAAATCAAATTAATTGTTATGAATGAGCTACACAAACGACCTTATTCAGGTAACCCTGGATACAAGAAGATGATCACCATGATCAGAATGACTTCTTTTGGCCTAACATGAGAAAAAGGGTAGCAAAGTACTTAGCTCGCTGCATCAAATGACAAGAAGTAAAAGTAGAACACTAACATCAGTTTGGAAAGTATTTAAAATTGGCACCTAGGTATTGTGGGCCATTTTAAATTTTGGCTAAAGTAGGGTTGGTTGCATACTAGTTATCTCTACCACCTACTATTAAAGTACATAATGTCTGTCACATTTCCATTTTGAAGAAATATGCTCATGATGCTACTCATGTGATCGATTGGAATGTTATACAGGTGGCACCCAAAGGAGAGTTCCAAGTGGGACCAGAGTGTATTCTCAACAAGAGATAACTTTTACTGCAGAACCGTACCATTGGACAAGTCAAGATGCAATGGAAACGCCTTAGTCCGGAAGAGTCCACTTGGGAATTGGAAAGTGATATGCGGGAGGCATATCCGATCCTATGCCAACATGAAGAAATGGAAGAATAAGACAAAAAGTTAATAACACCGAGGACATTGTTATCCTTTGAGGGGAGGTGTATACATCAAGATTTAAAAAATTGTTATTAAATTCTTTTAGAATATTTTATTTTATTATTTTAAATATTTTTGACAAAATTCAAAAATAAAACAAATGTAATGGATTATTCTCTTATTAATAAAAGATACTAGAGGGGAAAAAAATGAAATACATGTGGAAGAGTCCTTGCTGCATCATAAGAGGAAAATACAAGTGGTTGTAGTTGCTGAGTGAGAACTGAAGGCGCAGGAGGAATCTTCCCCAAAATCAGGTCACAACTCTTTGTCGAGTGCTAAAGAGCAGGAGGCTCATAAATGACCAAGTCCTAAGAAAAATACTATATAATAGTATGTCCATTAGCAAGCAGGAGGCTAGCATTGGATGGGGATTGAATCTAATAATGCAAGAGATGACACATTAAGTGATTTTTTCTCTTCTGGTTTAGCAAACAAGATCAGTGGTTCTAGAGCAAGTGATCTTGGCTACTCTAGGAGTTGGTTGGGAGGAACGACTATTTCATTTTTGTTTTCCCTATAGTGGTGACAGGTTCCTTTCCCTATTTCTAATTTGTTTAAGAACTAGTTATAGTAGGATTTCCATTTGATCTATGAATCACAACTAATTCTTTTAGCATAAATATTATTATGCACTTGCATAGAGTGAACTATTATGCATTTGAATAGGATAGTTATTATGCATCTATACAGAATACTGATCTTTTAGGCATTTGTATAGAATATTTACCTATTAAGATTCTGCTCAAATATTTCCTATTTATGTTTTCGAATACAAATATTCTTTCCCATTATTTATTTTCATGTTTGTAAAATAATCTTATTTAGTATTTGTAGGACTCCTAACAAATATATGTTCGAGCATCCATACCCAAATCGAGACTTCGTGCATTATGTGTTTGATGTTGAAGATGATGGTCGGGTTATATTCACCGAAAACCAACAAGCTATGGGTGTCCATTAACATTGAGAAGACCTCCTTTACAACTTGGAAGTTGACCAGGAAGAATGCCATTAATGAATGATACATTGACAACAAGAACCAAATAAAATTTCCATGGCAGGGCAGATCCTTTGCTCCAAGAAGCTTACAGACCGAATAACAAAAAAAATGAAGGATTCAAACAAAAACAACGATACCTTAAACCCTATCAACCCTTGTTATCAAATTGTATAGGTGGACAGCCAAGATTCATTCTTGAGCAAGCCTTTAAGGTCTAGTTGCGATGTCAACTCGCAGCCAGGACAACCCTTTAATTTTCCAAGTCAACCAAAGTACAAACTCTTTGATCACCCATCATAACAGATGGACGAATGCATCTAAACATGTCAATCATTTCTTACAACCATGGATTTACTATGGTATAACCCATAGCCATAATAGATTTTCATATTAAAATCATAAATACAAACAAAAAACTAATGTTATGTTAGCCCTCGCACATTAGGACCAAGGTTATGCCTTGGGTCTTTTAAGCCTTATTACATGTCAATAATGGGATCAAGACTATACCCATAGTCTCCCAACCTTTGTTTCACAAGACCAAAGGCATCATGCCTTAAGAGTTTAGGCGAGAGATGAAAACCAAGAATTACACTAGTACATATGGCTCAAAAGTTCCACGAAATATTGCCACGAATAAGTTAAAATGGTTGTTTTTCGTGGATAAATTGATAAATATTTTGAACAGAAATTATTCTGGCCCCCGATCATCGTCGCTATTGCGACGTAAATGACTATTTGTCACCATATCGATGAATGTTCATCTCTATTGCGATGAAGACACACATTTGTCACTATAGTGATGGTACTCTAAACATTTGCACATCAACGATCATCACAGTAATGATCATTGGATTTTTCTTATTGTTGAAATTTGATTGCTGTGCATTTTTGCTCTCATCGCCACGATCATTGATCTATAAATGCATGTTCTTGACCCCAATTGAATTTAAATTGTATATGATGTAAATATAATTATTAATCATGGTGAGGAGATAAAGAACAAGGCCCCGCCATCAATTTAGCATTCTAGGTATCGATAATAAAAAGCGATGCATGTGGTTTTCGTGCTAGACAGGCAAATTATAAAATGAAACATCATGTAAAAACGCAATTTAATAAAAATACCCACAACTAGCTATGTCAATGCAACAAATAGATGGGGACATGATTTCACAAGGAATAGCGGGGGTAATAAAACTATTGAGCCAATAGTGTTGAGCCAAGTGTCAATGGGATAACCCATAAAGCGGTCAACTACCCATTTTGTCTTTTGTGCCTAATCATTTATTTATTCTAAAAGTTGGTTGAGGTAGTTAATGCCTTGGGAAATGAGAGGTATGGCAGTCAAAATTCATATTAGGGAAGCCATCTGTTTTTGGAAATGATATTTTGACTTATTGGGCAAGTTAACACCCAGAAATTGCTGCCCATTCCATTATCCACCCATGTGCTTCTCATCCTGTTTTTCTACAATTCCCTTCATTTTCCATAGATGGAAAACTCATTTTTGTAATTCTCAATGGATGGGCAAAAGGGAATCACTATTTGGGAGTTTATTGAGGTTTTTTTTTCCCTTGCAATTCCCATAAATGTTTCTGAATGGAATTTCTCTCCCAGGGGTTGATTTTCCCCATTTGAAATTTCATTTTGGTTTCCAAACCATTTTTCTACAAACCCAACATTTGTATTTTTCTGTTGGGTGCATCCCTGTTTTGGTTTGAAAGACTTAGGAGTGGAAGAGGCCCAGAATCGGCTTGATAAACCTAGTGAAGGAAGGAACATCACAAAAAGATCAAGAGGGGCTGGCTAATCTTCTATGCACACCCTGAAGAGCACTAGAAGGGAAGGTATGGCCTGAGGGACTGTGTAGCAATAAAGAGAATACTTCCTTGTGTTGGGTGTGTAGTTATTGTGGAAGGCCAATCTAGATATATCTTGTGCAGGTTTCCATAGATCTATGGTTGAGCTCACTAGCTTAGCAATTCTACCTTTTCAGTGCCTTAGCATCTTGATAAACCCAATGGTAGATTGGCTTGGATAAACCTTGATGTGTATTTGGTTATGTGTGAGCCAGTTGTTCCCTAGTTCCTTGTGGAAATCATGCCCAACTCGAGGGTGGCAGTGGTGTTGAGATTGTGATGAGCACATTGGCCTATGGTTGGGTGGAACGTTGTAGTGACATAGCTAGTTGTGGGACAACTCAATTACAAGATAAGTGCTCTCTTGTATTCCCCGTGTATTTAATCTCTACAACTGTATTTGCTTAAGAATTATTATGAACATATTAAATGCTTGAAATAGATTTGCTTCTGTTGTATTTTTATTTGTTATACATATGCATATGTATGTTTTATTTCAATGCATTATATTGTTTATGTTCATGGGGATACATGCCTAGTTATTATGATAGAGAGCAGAGCAGTTTATTCGTGTTCTCTACATCGATGAGATGAGGGGAGGGGGCATGACAGTGTGGCATCAGAGCATTGGTTGCAGCATTGGTCCTGAATGGGACAAGTTGAACAGTTTCCAGAGGTTAGATTAACCCTTGTTGAGCAGAAAAAAGAAAGGAAAATTTTCTAAGTGTTTTGAAGTTTGCATGTCGGCAAGATTTTCCGAGTTCACCGATGCGTGTTGGAAAAATTTGGCGAGTTTACTGACACATCAGAAGAAACTAGTGAGTTTTTAGACAAAGGGAGAACAATTTTCAAAAAATTCTGTAAGTGTTTGAAAATTTTCCATGTCGGCAAGACTTGGTGAGTTTTTCCGATATATTGCCTTAGTTGAGCCAACGAAGATCGCAGCGGCTGTGTCGGTGTAAAACGTTGAGTTTTTTTGATGCGTGTCAGGAGAACTAAATGAGTTTCATCGATACATATCAGAAAAAATTGTTGAGATCGCCATGAAACAATTTTTTTTTCTAAGTGTTTGCATGTCTACAAAACTTAGCGAGTTTTGTAGATGCATGTCGGAAAAACTCGACAAGTTTTGCCGATGCGTCTGAAGCAAAAGTGAAGTTTTTCCGACACCTGTTGGAAGAAATTGGTAAGTTTTCCGAGAAAGAATGATTTTTTTTTCAAAAAAAACTCTATTTGTTGAAACTTCCATGTCGACAAAAAAATATGAGTTTTTGTCGATAAGTCAGATAAACTTGGCGAGTTTTGTTAACACATCGGATAAAGTCAACGAGTTTTGCCGACACATCGGATAAACTCAGCGAGTTTTTCCAATATGTCGAAAGAGTTCAACGAGTTTTGTCGATACATTGGATAAACTCAGGGAGTTGTGACGACACGTCAGAAGAAAAATATGAGTTATGTCAACATGTTGGAAGGAAAAGTTGAGTTTTTCTGATCGACATAAGAAGGCAAGCCCCCTTGACCCCTGTCGTCCCCCTGAGACAGTATTTGATTGTGAGAAAAGTATATTTTTGACAAGTTGTCAATATAGGATTTTTCGAAACGCAGGAAAGTAAGTTATGAATTTCTAAGAATGCCATGCAGCTAACAATTGTGTTTATGAACACATTTTGCAGAATCATAGTCACATCAAAGGCAGCATTCCAAATTGCGCAGTTTGGAAAATTTGGTGTTGGTTGGTCCGAGAATATCAACATAATGAATGATGCACAGGATCCCTATGAGCTCGAGACAAATGCCATGGGAGAGAACATACAGGTTGAGAATGCTGAAACATAATCTAATAGGAGAAGAAATCAAGATACTCCCCCAGATATTGCAGCCACCATGAGGAGCCTAAGGGTGGTGTTGCAAAGTTACAGGGAATATAATGAGAGGATGATTAAAGCTCATGAAGAGTAGAATCAATTGAATGCAGCCATGCTACAGAGTTTGGAAGACATCCAAAGGAAGATAAACTATGGGCATCAGACATCAATTCCAGAAGGGAGTAGGATTAGTTCAAGGAGAAATTCCCGCAAGAGGTCCAATAGCTCAAGAAGAGTTTCTAGAGACAAAACATATACCCCAGAAATATATTCTAGTGGATCAACTGACTATGAAGAATCCATTGAGGGTTCAATCTTTTCATCTCACAAGAGTAAGAGGAAGAGGCATTACAAGAACAATTCACATGGGGAATTTAAGAAGGAAAATCCTCCTACATTTGATGGTGAAGTGAAATCTGGTCAAGAAGATGAAGATTGGATTCTTGGGATGAGAAAGTATTTCCAAGTCCAAGACTACTCTGGAAATATGAAAGCAAGGGTAGCCATATTTGACTTAAATGGAAGAGCATCTATAAGGTGGGAGCACATGAGACAAGTGACGAAGATCAATGAAAGAAATATTGTGTGGAAACAGTTCAAGAAATATTCAAGCAGAAGTACCTCTCTGATAGGTACTATAATGATAAGATTAAATAGTTCCATGAGGTGAAATTGGGAAAATTGACCATGGAAGAATATGAAAACAAATTCTTCGAATTACTAAGGTATGTCAGGTATATCCTAGATGATAAGGTGAAAATTCAACATTTTCTAAGTGGGATACCTCAGGCATTTCAAGATAGGATTGAGTTTGATGAACCTAGAACTCTAGAAGAGGCAATAAGTAGGGCCAAGTATTGATATGATCAAAACAAAAGAAACCCAATTTCCATAAGGCATGGAAGGACAAGAGGAATGAGAAGTTTGACCAAAGGAAGAAAATTTTTAAACCCTCTGACTTCTGAAACCAACAAAGGCAGACATCACAAGTTCTGACTAGGCTAGCCAGAATGATGGGAGACAAGCCAAGAGATCCAAAGGATCCAAGAGAACAACTTCAATGTTGGGGATGTGGAGGATACCACATGCTTAGGAGCTGTCTGCATCAGAATGGGAATGCAAGTCAAGTTCACAACATCCAGGGAGTTGAAACTGTGGTTCAAGTGGCGAGGACCATCCCTAGAATCTATGCAAAACTAGAGGACTACTAGGCAGATCATCAATTAACTATGGTTGAACTTGAAAGTAATATTGCTAAGAAATATGTTTCTATTTTGATTGACACGGGATCTACTCACAATTATATCACTCCTAAAATTGTTGAGATTTGTGCTTTTAAGAAATTAAAGTATAGAAAATCATGGTTAGTTCAACTAGCCACTGGAACCAAGAGAAAAGTTAGTGAAATTGTAGAGAAATTTTCATTAGATATGGATGGGCTATTCACTTATGAAAACCTGAATGTTTTGCCACTTGGTTCCTATGATGTTCTCTAATTAGAAGCACACAAGGTTAAACTTGACTGCTACAACAAGACATTTGATTGCATGGATGAAGAAGGAAACCCAAGGGTTGTAAGAGGCATTCCAAAGGTGATTTTTGTTAGACAGGTTTCAGCAATGCAGCTAAATAAGTTATGTAGGAAAGGTTGTCGATTGTATGTAGTCCATGTTTTGGAGGAAACAAAAAATGAAACTCCTAAGTTGGAAGACTATCATGTATTGCAAGAATTCAGGTATGTCTTTCCTGATGAGATTCCAGGACTTCCTCCAAAGAGAGACATTGATTTTACAATTGAACATGTGCCGAGAGCCCCACTAGTGTCCAAGACACCCTACAAGATGAGCACACCCGAATTTCTAGAGCTGAAAATGCAGTTACAAGAGTTGTTGGAAAAGAAATATATCAGGCCGAGTGTATCCCCGTGGGGAGCACCAGTTCTATTTGTGAAAACAAAAGCTAGGTAAATCAGGTTATGTATTGAATATAGGCAGTTGAACAAAGTTACTGTGAAGAAAAATACCCATTACCTCGAATTGATGACCCTTTTGATCAAATGAAAGGAGCAAAGGTATTTTAAGAAATTGTCATAAGGTCTAGCTACCATCAGGTAAGAATCAAAGAGGAAGATGTTCATAAGACAACCTTTAGAACAAGGTATGGGCACTCTGAGTTTGTGGTGGTACCATTTGGTCTCACAAACGTACTAGCTACATTCATGTGTCTCATGAATAGTGTTTTTAGCAAGTATCTGGACAAATTTGTTCTTGTCTTCCTAGATGACATTCTTATTTATTCTAAGAATGAAGAAGAGCATGAAGAACATTTAAGAATGAACTTGCAATTGATAAGGGAGCATAAGATGTATGCAAAGTTGAGAAAATGTGACTTTTATAAAGATAAAATTCATTATTTGGGTCACATTATCTCACACGAAGGAATATTTGTGGACCCTGAGAAGATTGAGGCCATCATGAATTGGCCAACTCCAAGAAATGTGACAGATGTGAGATTCTTTATGGGACTTGCCGGGTACTACAGTAGGTTCATTGAAGGATTCTCCAAGGTCACACATTCAATCAATTCTTTGTAAAAGAAGGGGATAACGTTTGAATGGACATCAAGATGTGAGGAGAGCTTCCAACGATTGAAGAATATTATTACAAGTGCACCAATTTTGAAAATTGCAGGTCAAGAAAAAGACTTAGTGGTGTGTACTGATGCATGCAATCAAGGAATTGGAGGGGTTCTTATGCAAGAGAACCATGTGGTATGCTATGAGTCAAGAAAGTTGAAGGAGCATGAGAAGAACTATACTACTCATGATTTAGAACAACTTGCAACCATAGTACATGCTCTAAATATGTGGAGGCATTAATTAATGGGAAGGAAATTTGAGCTAAGGACAGACCATTGTGGTATGAAATACTTGTTTAATCATCCCACTTTAAATGCTAGGCAAGCTAGATGGTTGGAATTTTTGTGTGAATTTCATTTTGAAATCAAACACATAAAAGGAAAAGAAAACAAGGTGGTTGATGCACTCATCGGAAAAGTACATGAAATGCATGTGGCATCTCTTAGTACTTTCCAAGCATATTTGAGGTAGAAGATTATTAACCATGTTACTGAGGATGAAGTGTACGTGTAGATAAAGAACAAGTTGCAGCATAAAAAACTTGAAAGGAAGTGCGAAGGATATAAACTGGAAGGAGACGAACTTCTTACTTATAAGAATAGAGTTTATATTCCAAATGTGACATACTTGAGAAGGATTGTTATGGATGCAATTCATCAAGATCCATATTCTGGTCACCCAGGATATCAGAAAACAATTGCTACAGCTAGAAAGAAGTATTTTTGGAGTGGAATGAAAAAAGACATTGCCGAGTATATTTCTAAGTGCATGAAATGTCAGCAGGTGAAAGTTGAACATCAACACCCAGTAGGTTTGTTGCAACCTTTTCTAATCCCATAATGGAAATGGGAAGTCTTTTCCATGGATTTTATTACAGGGTTTCCAATGACTATGAGACAACATGATTCCATCATGGTTTTGGTGGATAAGTTAACAAAGGAATCACACTTTATACCTGTCAAATCCACATATAAATCCGATGCCATTGCAAAAAATTTCATGAAGGAAATTTTCAGATTGCATGGATTGCCTAAGGAAATAATTTTTGATAGGGATACCAATTTTACTTCCAATTTTTGGAAGGGTCATTTTGCAGATTTGGGTACAAATATGAACTTTAGCACCTCCTAACATCCTCAAACCGATGGAAAAACATAGAGAGTGAATCAAGTGGTTGAAGACATGCTTCACATGTATGCAATGGACAAGCCATCCAAGTGGGAGTATTATTTACACTTGATAGAGTTTGCATATAATAACAGGAAGCAAGCATCATTGTGAATGAGTCCATATGAGGATTTATATGGAATAAGGTGTATAACACTAGTGACTTGGGATAATCCAGTTAATAGAACTGTGCTTGGTACATAATTGCTTACGAAAATGGAACAAGAGGTTGCAAAGTTTAGGCAAAACTTGAAAGCATCCCAAGAAAGACAGAAGAGCTATGTAGATAAGCATAGAGTGCATAGGGAGTTTGGTGTTGGCGATCATGTTTATCTTACAGTGAGGCCAAGGAAGAGTTCCTTGAAGCTTGGGAGTTGTGCCAAGCTATAACCTAGATATTGTGGGCCATTTGAAGTGCTTGAAAGAAAAGGGAAGTTGCATATAGACTTGCATTGCCTCCTAGAACTAGAGCTCATAATGTTTTTCATGTCTCTTGGCTTATTAAATATGTACACAATCCTGACCATGTGATTAATTGGGATGTGATCCAGGTGGAACCCGAGGGAGAGTTCCAAACTGAGCCATTGAGCATCCTAGACAAGAAGGTACCAGTGCTCCAGAACCGGTCCGTTGGACTTGTAAAGGTGCAATGGAAGCACTATGGTCCCGTTGAGGCTACGTGGGAGCTGGAGGATGCCATGAGAGTGGCACATCCATTTTTGTTCAATTTTGAAGAGCACTAAGGATAGTGCTAATGTAAGGGGGAGGGGAATGTAATATCTCGTTTTTAACCCCAATTGCATTTAAATTGTATATGATGTAAGTACCACTATTAATCATGGTGAGGAGCTAAAGGCAAAGGACCCGCCATAGATTTAGTGTTTTATGTATCGACAATTAAAATAAATGCATGTGGTTTTCATGCTAGCCAGGCACATTATAAAATGAGACATCATGTAAAAACACAATTTAATAAAAATACCCACAACTAGCTATGTCAATGCAACAAAGAGATGGGGGCATGATTTCATAAGGAATAGGGGGGGGTATTCAAACTATTGAGCCAATAGTGTTGATCCAAGTGTCAATGGGAGAACCCATAAAGCTGTAAACTACCAATTTTGTCTTCTATGCCCAAACATTTATTTCTTCCAGAAGTTGGTTGAGGTAGTCAATGCCTTGGGAAATGAGAGGTATGTCAATCAAAATTTGTATTGGGGAAGCCATCATTTTTTTGGAAATCGTATTTTGACTTATTGGGAAAGTTAACACCCAGAAATTGCTTCCCATTCTATTATCCACCCATGTGCTTCTCTTCCTCACACAGCTGGAGATAGCTGGGGTATTCTCATCTCATTTGTTTGCAATTACCTTCATTTTCCATGGCTGGAAAACCCATTTTGTAATGCTCAGTAGATGGGAAGAAGGGAATCGTGATTTGGGAGTTTATTGAGGTTGTTTTTTCCCTTGCAATGCCTAGCAACATTTATGAATCGAATTTCTCTCCCAGGGGTTGATTTTACCCATCTAAAATTTTGTTTCTATTGCCAAACCGTTTTTCTACAAACCCAACATTTGTATTTTGTTGTTGGGTGCATCCTTGTTTTGGTTTGAAAGACTTAGAAGTGGAAGATGCCCAGAATTGGCTTGATAAACCTAGTGAAGGAAGGAATCTCACAGAAAGATCAAGAGGGGCTGGCTAATCTTCTATGCACACCCTAAAGAGCACTAGAAGGGAAGGTATGGCCTGAGGGACTGTATAGCAATGAAGGGAATACTTATTTGTGTTGAGTGTGTAGGTATTGTGGAAGGCCAATATAAATAGATCTTGTGCAGGTGTTCATAGCTCCGTGGTTGACCTCACTAGCTTAGCAATTCAACCTTTCCATTGCCTTAGCATCCTGATAAACCCAATGGTAGATTGGCTTGGTTGAACCTTGATGTTTATTTGGCTATGTGTGAGCCTTCTATTCCCTAGTTCCTTGTGGAAATCATGCCCAGCTCGGGGGTGGTAGTGGCACTGAGAGATTGATGAGCACACTGGCCTATGGTTGGGTGGAATGTTGCAGCGACATAGCTAGTTGCGGGACAACTCAATTACAAGATAAGTGACCTCTTGTATTCTATGTGTATTTAATCTCTGCAACTGTATTTATTTAAGAATTATTATAAACATATTGAATGCTTGAAAAAAAATTCTTCCACTATATTTGCATTTGTTATACATCTGCATATGTATGTTTTATTTCAATGCATTATATTGTTTATGTCCATGGGGCTAGATTCTTGGTTATTATGATAGAGAGCAGAGCAGTCTAGTCGCGACCTCTCCATCGACAAGATGAGGGGAGGGGACGTGACATGCGTAGGGAATTTTCCTCTAGGAAATATTTTGTGTGCATTTGCAACATTTGATTTTCATCAAGGGAAAAATTTTCTGTGTAAGGTTGTGGTATCAGCAAGGCGGGGTATTTCTATTCTTTTCCTATTCTATTTATTTATTCCGTTTGGTGAAAAAGTACAAGGGGATTTGTTGTTAGCTTGGGATGTTGCAAACAAGGGGCCATGCCATCTCTTCTGTCAAATTCACCCATGAATTCAAACTGGTATTGATTTCTTTGATGTTGAGCATGTACATACAAGATAGAAACTAGTTTGTTTGTGTGGCAGCTACTCTAACTTACACCTAGACTGCAATGCTCTAACTCTTGTTGGTTAGAGAAATTCTAGGCAAAAAGAGGGACCAAATATGGGAAAAGGTGGGGTTGAACATGATAACCATGACATAAACATCCAAAACAATCACCCTTATGAAACCATTTTGTTTCTTTTGTCAATCCTTTCTCAATTTTCCTTAGTCAATAAAAGCTATGGAAATATTGTGAACTTTAGAAAACCGATGTTTTTGATGTAATTATTGGGAGAAAGATCAAGAATTATGTGTGTGAGGCTCCTGAATTGATAGGTTCATGCCATTGTTTCCACAAAACATGTTTACTATTTGCTTCGTTCCCTCCTCCTCCAGTGACATTTGCAATCGGGATTGGCCTCCACTTAGCAGATCACTTCCTTCTTTACAATGCTCCCCTCCTCTAGGGGCTTCGAGAGATCGACAAAGGACGACAATGCTTCTGACCATAGACCACCTCTACGTCCTCCCGACCCCATCCCAACACTCGATTGTATGCATCCAAATCACAACAATAGGCTCCCCACTTCCGATGTCGACACACTACCCATTATATATCCCCTTCTAGTTCTTCTAGTTCTTTCAGACATATTACTATTTCAAGTTTTCCTCATTTGGATTCAGATATTAGGAGAGACACTTCCAGAGTGTACCATGACATACTCACTATTTTTGGATAATAGATTCGAGATCCACTCTCTTTGTATATTTATTTCCCTATTTAGACCATGAATCACAAGCTAGGAGTTGACATATAGCCTATAAGCCATATATGAAAGTATTGTTGATGATGACTTTGATGTACAACATGGGACAATGCAGATGCATTAGCCATCTATGCTAGGAGCTAACAAGGCCAAAATTACATGATGGGATAGTTGCAGGCGCCATCGATGAATAAAGTGAGAGAGGTTCCATGTTGTAAAGAAGAAACCTTAGATAGTTCTTCACCTTCCCTATATCTAATAACCGATAGGGAGGTTGACTGCTAATTTGATGCCTTCTTGGATGATGATATGTATGCTTCTTGATTGTGTTCTCTCTTGACATGACAAAAATATATAAATTGTAATTCATATTTTGACTCCATTATTATCTAAATACCCCCCAATAGGTTCTAATTCTAAGAAGAGATAGATCTTTCTAGATTGAATACAACCTAATTTTAGTCTCCAAACATTTGACGGTATCTAACACATTTCTACAATAAAAAAAATCAAGATTGTTGCAAAACTAAACTCTATTATGTTGTTCTTAAAAACATACAAACTACATTAAAAAATAATTTATATGAATTTAATAAAATTATAATTCTTTCTACCCACTAACACCTAGATTATATCACTAACACCTAAATTACATCAGATAACACCACCAAAGAAACAAAAAGGTTTGTCCATTCCCACCACTAAATTTGAAACTGCACTTACATTCTCATGCTTCTTTACTTGACCTTAGTACCTTAAAAATATATTATTATATATATAAACTAAACCAACAAAAGACACACACATATATATAATGTACACATAGAACAAACCATCAAAATAAAAATAAAAAAGCAAAAATACGCATTTTAGAAGCTATAACTTTCTAGGTGTTTTAGCGCCACAAACTTTTAGCATGTTTAATTTTTTACATTGAAAACGAGTTATGGAACATGAATAGGGGGTTGTGATCCCGCCTTCCAACCACTGCATGTGGAACAGAGAGCAAAGAGGTGTGAGAGAGGCAAGTACAAGTTATGGAGGCGTGCTTATGCATTGGCAGTACATACCAATGACTCTTCTGTGCGTGCTCATCTTCATTGCCTGAACGACCCTATTATCATGTTCAGTGAGAGGGAGATGGAGAGACAAGATCGTCTCAGAGTGCTCATGGCGAAGCTTTATGAGGAGGGACAATTGGAGAAGCTCATGAAGGTTCAGGATGAAGAATAAGTAGCTGCCAATGTTGATGTTGAAGAGGTTCAAGAAATGGAAGGACCTCATATTTATCCTTATATACTGAAGGCTCTCAAGGCTTCTACAAGCTCGGACTGCAATTATGAAATTCTCAGTCCCTCGGGCGGCCTCGAGGTTACATAGACCCAGGAGAAAGAGAGCAGATCAGGATGAGGACAAGGACGAAGAGTTGAACTCCATGTTGTAGCAGACAACACATATTACTATGGATTATAGAGAAATTGGATATGACCGACCTCTTTCTGGATGTGCATTTTCTTCATATGGAAATTTGCTAGCAACAAGGTACCGATTTCTTATTTTTTGGGTTGAAAATGCAGTCTATATCACATTAAATATCAGTTTGTATGTACATCAAGAGTAGAGGTGATATGTAGAGTATCTACAACTTTTATGAAAATAGCCTTTCTGGCCCAAAACTTGTTAGTCAAATATGATATGAAAATATTAACTTCTTCCAAATTGAACAACGTACTGACCAATTGAAAGGGTACATGACAATGTTGATTCCATAAGAAGGAAATTCCAGTTAACCTGATGACATCCCACACACTTTAACCAGCCTGCCAAATCTTCCACTTGTCCCCAAATAAAACTTCTTTCAATGAAATGGAGCGACAAAGAAGATTATTGTTTGTTGTACTCCATTTTCAAAACATCCCAGCAATTTTGCAGTTCCACGATATGTAGTTTATTGTTTCGGGCTGGTGACAGACGACACAATAAACATCTGTAATGTTGGTATGATTAAGTCAGTTCTTAACTGCTAGACTATTATGAACTTTGAAGAACCAACTACACAAGAACTCCAATCTTAAAACAAGAGTGTGACTTCCAGATGACACCTGTGAAACCATCACAGTTTGTGATCATGAACATTCCATTTCCAGTTGAGGTGATCGCTAATGATTGAATTAGCCTAACCTTATCATAAATTTCCTTTGCTCAATAACCATGAATGGCTTCCTAGTTCCCATTATATCATCACCAATCCTTCTAAATAGGTCCACAAGGTACTACCTTGATTATCCTTTTTTTTCAATCAGGTGTCCTCCAAAGACGCACCCCAGTCCAAGGGTAGAGATTTGTCAAGCGGCAGAAGAAGATAACTCTGAAAAGTCATCTATCCAAACAACTTCTAGAGCAGAAGAGGTATTTTGAATAAACAAATTAATGGAACATGTAATTTATTGATATATAATACACCTATATTGGAAAAATATGTACAATAAGCAAGTGGAATTCATGAAGTTGAAGCAACTTCTTTGAAACATTCATCAAGGGAAGTAGGAATTTCTCATTCATTAAGAGCAGGTGCAGCAGGAAAATCTACCTTGAAAAATCCATTGGGGGTTGGGTATTTCACGGGCATCTGAAGCAGGCACAGCAAGTACAGTCACATTGAAACAAGCTTTATGAGGCTTGACACTTGCTCAGGCTTCAGAATTAGCTTCTTTGAAACGACATTCAAGACCACCAAGAAGTTCTCAGTTATCAGAATTTGGCGCTATAAACAAAACTGTTTTGAGTTGTAGTTATTCCTTAGATATCAGAACCGAGCACTTCTTAAAATGTAACCAGGGTGTGGGGCACATGTCAAGAGTTAGAAGGTGGCAGTCTAAAGCCATCATTGTGAGGAAGAAGTCATTTTGAGATGTCAGAAGCATGTTTGTTGAAGCTATCATCTGTATTTGGTACATCTCTTTCTTTTGTAGCGACTACATCAAAGGCAAAAGGTGATAGTTGTCAATCTGGGGAAGCTATACCAGTAAGCTCATCAGAAGCTGGAACTAGCTAAAAGATTGAAGGGACACATGAATGTGGAAATGAAGATACAGGTGATGCTTCATTTCCGGCCAGTGTTAGTCTTAGTTCTCAAAGCAGTATCAACAACACTGATTTTGTTATCGAGGCTATCGGTAGTGAAAATTGTAACAGTGCTAAAATTAGCACTGGTAACAACAGTGAGGGTAAATCTAATGTATTAAAGAATATACAAGGTTTAAAAGTCAATGCAGACAGGGCATATTATGTTGAAATTTCAAAGAGTAGTGCCAGCAGGGGTAGCAATAGCAGTGGAGTGAGTGATGAGAGCACTTGCAGTAGTTTAAGCAGCAGTGGAAACAAGCCTCATATGTCAAATGATTCAAGATTGGAGGCTATTCATGTTGTTCGAAAGAGGGATGGATGTTTGGGGTTGAACCATTTCTAGATTGTTTTTGGTTATCAATCTAAGGTTTGTATTTTTCTAACTTTACCCTACTGCAAGTATAAATTTAGTAATCAAATACATCCATCAAAATACAAAATAAGATGATGAACCTCACATTTACAAGCCCTTTAACGTCATCCTCCTTTATATCTTCAACTAATCTTGGAGGGGTCTCCTTACCAATCCGACCATGCTCAACAATGGAGAGAGCTTCTCTTTATATAAAGGTCTAGTTCAATTGCTCCTACAATAAAATATAATTAAGTGAATTCTAAATTCACTTTTATATCCTAGAACAAACTCTAACATTAAAGTACATGCACAATAAGTCTCTTCTAGGAGGTTGCTCCTCAACAAATAATAAAATATGTATGGAAGAAGCTTGGAACGAGTCTTAACACTAGTGGTCAACTTCCTATGCAAAATGATTTCATGAAATATCCTTCTTTGACCATGCGCTAGGATTTGTTGTGCCACTTCTCTTCATTCTCCTTGTAGTTTTCTTCAAGATAGCTACTAGACAACCACTCCAAATAAAATAATGATAAATCCCTAGCCAATGGCAACACTCCTCAAGGTAGGGAATTACTTCTCCTTGGGATGATGCAATGTTGCAAACTATTTTCATTAGGTTTAGAGTGCTACTCTAGTAGTGGCCACTACTCCCTCATTAAGTAGATCTTAATATAGGGTGTTCTCAAACCATGCCTCATTAAGTAGATCTTAATATAGGGTGTTCTCAAACCATGTGCTACATATGTGGATCCATGTGCATAACCATAAACTAATCTCCAAGAAATGCCTCACGATGGATCTCTCTAGTAAAATGTGCCCAAAAGTGTGCACTGCTCCCTCCAAAATTTTTAAATACCTATTCAGTATATGAAATCAAAATCTAGGAACACCTTAGTCAATGGGCATTCCTCTTCAAAAGTGTGTAGGTACAAGAGCAATGCACTAATGTGCCCCCTTGGTATATGTGCAAAATGTGGGAAATGGTGGTTACAACCACCCCTTAACAGTAGGCCACTCACAAAACATGCGCCTCAAGCCACCATATTCCTTGGAGTGCGAGTCACCATGAAGACCACATATAAACCACCTCCAATAAAATAGTGATAAACACCATATCAAAGGTAGTGTTTGTTAAAGTTTAGGGTTAGATTAGGGTTTAAAAAAAAACAACAACTTTGCACACCAATTTAGTCATTTACTTAGTAACACAAGATAAATTTCAAGATGCAGAACAATACAGTAGTAACACTGAATGAAATTTCAACATAGTGCTAGATGCAAACCAATACAACAATAAGACAAATAAGAACATATTTTTCATCTCTTTCAACTTTAGCACTCCTCAATGGTCCCTGTGCTAAAGTTGGTCCTTGAGATGCAAGACATAGTAGCAGCAGTACTAAAACAAAAGCTCATAAACAAAATATATAACAGCAATAGTACAAATTGATGAACAACAAGTAATACAAGGTTAGTTGAGATTTGGTTTGGATCTGCCTTATACTCGAACACTTTTGGAATCGACTCTTGTCATCGGTAGGACAAGCTTTGAAAAAGAAAGTATGACATACCGAGAGAGAGAGAGAGAGAGAGAGAGAGAGAGCAATATGTTAAGGTTAAATACATTAGCAAGAAATATGAACCAGTCATCAAGTGTGAAGATCTCAACCGTGACACTCAACCCCAAACACAGTTAGGTACTCTCTAGCAGACTTAACACAGTCATGGAAAAGCCCTGGAGGCTACAATTAGTCACAGTCCAACTGGAAAAGATTACCACAGTAAACGACCCAGCTAGGAGAAGATAACTCACTCATGAATTATCCCTAGGGGATTCTAACAAGTCACAATCCAACAGAAAGGAGACAACACAATCATAAATCAGTCCAAGGGTATCCAAAACAACCACGGTCTGTTGGTAGAAGGAAGCCTCAAGTTCAACTCATTTGTACTTATGCTACTCTCTGCACTACATTTAGTGTCACACTAGTTCTCGCTAGTTTCTCATCTTGGAAATACTTTTCTCGTATGATATTTAATATTGCCCCTGCACACAAATTAGACGATCCACAACTAGACTATACATTTCTTTTTTAGAGATACACAACTATAAACATAAGAGAGAAACAACTATACAAAGAATGTGTTTATTAATGGATAATTCATTCAATACATCACCCTAATCTTGTTTATACAATAAGTAATAAGTTATTTAAGTACCTTCTCAACTTAATGTGGGTCATTGCATTTATTATGGACCTCTAATGTAGTACTCCTAACTAAACTTTATCAAGTGTACCACTATTAACACCCCCTTTAACACATTTCAAAATGTCACTTTTTAATTTATCCCCCTTAATACAAAAGCTTTAGAGTAAATTTTTTGTTCACAAGGTGATTCAAAAGAAATTTTACAGATGATTTACAAAATCTTGATTGCTCGCTACACTTTTCCTCCACAGATCTGGAACTCCCACATGTTCCCATCAGGTTGCAATCACCCTCTTCAACTGGAACTCCCACAGGTTCCCATCAGGTTGCAATCACCCTCTTCAAGCTATAATTTACCCAAGCCACCAAATTCCACTAGACAATTGTCCATATCGAGCAATCCCTCTTTGATTTCCCTTGTATGGTGACTTTCCTAAGAATACACGTCCATTCAAAATAGGAAAATCGTTGATACTTTTGTCATCATTGGTGTCATCCTCATCCTCCTTGTTATTGGTTTTATCAATGACAATATTATATTACCTATCTTTCTCCTTTTCTTTAACCCTCTTTTCAGAAGAACAACTGGTTTGAATTTACAATCGCAGGCTATATGGCATGGTTTTCCACAATAAGAATAGTGTACCTCTCTCTTTCGTTGCTAACTTTTCTCTCACCTCTTGTGTTGCTTGCATTGGTTTTATCAAGAAGGGTAATTTTCTTGAGTATTCTCCTGCTCTCATTTTCTTTTCTTCTTCAACAATAGCTGATATTAGGGTGTCTAGGTAATTTGAAGGCAGTTGACTAAGTGTAAATATCACAATACTATAATTCTGGAGTAAACTGTTAAATAATAGCCCTTTAGCACCTTCTTCAAAATTTACACCTATCGAGTATTTTCCTCTTCTCTCAATCGCTTGTCTTTTGTAGTAAGAACTGATATCATGTTGTCTAAGTATTGTGAAGGCAATTGACCAAGGCTGAATGCCAAATTGCTATATTTCATGGATAAATTACTAATACCCATTTAGCACCCTCTTCAAAATTTATACCTACCTTACTGTTCATTTGACTTGACATAGCTACACCAATAGTCATTTTGAATCTGTTGTTTCAAAGAGAACATAGCTGTCAACCTTTTTGACCCAAAGCACATATCAAATTTAGATTTGTCGTTCCTATTCTGCCATTCTTTAGTTTCATCTTGCTGTGAAGGTTTTGGGTCAGCCCAACTGATTATAATTTAATCCCCAAACATACTTCTGCATTAAATGCAATTGAGTTTTGACCTTGCGTGTGTGCAAAGTATGACCATTGAATTTTCAGGAGAGGCTTCCAGTTTAACAAAATAAAAAAATAGAAAATACCTCCAAGTTGTCTGCCAAATCTTCCAAAATTTAGAAAACTAATAAAAAAACATGTCTTCACATTTTAGGGATTTAATCTATCTTTCCATGTCTGCAAATTTGGCACTTCACATGTTTGTTGGAACTGCTTCTAAGTTGGTCCTGGAAACTGCTATGATGTGTGTCTATGCTTCTGCCCCAACTCAGGTCTGAAGAGGAAAGGCTTGCTCAGCATGTGTATTTTCATGCATAAACGAAAGTATTTATTATACCGCTGGCTGGTCATAACTGAACTCTAGTGTTTTTTTCATTTTTCCTTTTATTCCTTTTTGCTTGGGAAGTTGCAAATTCCATCACAGGTTTGCATTGGGAATCTGTTCTGATGTTGTGATCAACTTTTGTCTAAAATACTGGCACATATATGAGTTTAGAAGAATATGAACTAACAGATGAGCAGAAACTGCAGAGGCCTGAGTTCGCAAAGTCCATGGAGTAGTCTTATACATCATCTGTGCGCAGTTTCTCTGTCCCTTTGCGCATGTTTCTAAAGGTGTAGGTCCTTTTGTATGAGTGAGTTACAAGAGGAAGATTCCTTAATATATTTTGAGATCTATTGTAACTAGTTTCCTATAAATATGAGGATTGCAATGAGTCTAGAGAGTTAGTTGTTCAATTTTTAACATGAGAGTTATGAAGAGCTATGCTTTGTTTGAGTTCTGCAAATGACTTTTGCTGTAATGTTTAATGTGCTAAAACAATGGTGACATGTTCTACTCGTGTACATGTTTGTGATGTATCTTGATGATCTGTATGTCATTTTCTTCACTGTGCATGCTGTTAGTTCTATTAGCTTAAATGAATTCAAACAATGGATAAATAATGGATTATGAAACCCCATTAAATGTTTATAATCTGCACATTATTGATATTAAAATTATTGTACATGCCTTCAGTGAGATCTCCTTCCTTCTAGAAGGTTGAATATGTTGATGCACTAGATTACATCGGTCTTGTGTTCAACACACCTTCTGTGGACCACTGGGTTTGTCATAGAGCTCACATTTGCCCAAAATTGTAAGGTGTTTATCATGACAACCCTTTGCAGTGCTATTAAGAGTTGTTTCAATCTTGTAATAGATGTCCTTGACAGTTCCTTCCACTTTAATTAGTAAATGTTCACAATCAAGAAAAATAAATCTCAGAAAAATATTTAATTTTCCTACATCATCTATGACTGTCTTTTGGCCTAGCGATACACGTCGCCAAGGGACATAGTTTGATGCACTTTCTATGATTGTTGTATAGGATTTTTGGGTTTCTTTTCAGTTCGCTCTTCATTTCATGTCTGGGAAAATCACTGCTCTGCTGGCCTTTTTTTATTCCTCTTGTTGCTCTATACCCCTTCCAAAAAGATAATGCTTCGATCCCAACATTATTCAGCCTTCTGCTCGACTAGATTCGACCCAATGGATCACTTCCTGTTTCATAGTGTTACCCTCAGGGAGGAGCACTAAGAGAGTTTGATAGTAGCACAACTGTAGCCTCCAAATCAGTGCTGACCTGTGAGACTGTCCCCCATCCCTCAGGATCTCAATAACATGACATGAGCAGATCTATCCCCTTGAGGAAGATGAAACCCCCCATGCCTCAACAACGGTCTACCTCCTCTCGACAGCAGCGCAATACGTGATCCAGGTCTTCCACCAGCTTTTCTCTAGACAACATACTATTTTGAGTATCCTTCATTCGTCCTCACATGTTAGGAGAGACAGGTTTACTCTAGGATAGAACTACATCATTACTTCTAGATATTCTTGCTCTTGAATCTTTTTATCTTGTATACCTACTCCCTTGCGTGGTCTCTTGCGCCTGAGATCAAGGGATTTTCATGTTCCTCATGACCTATCATATACTTCATGCTCTGCTCTACTTCAGTTTCATGTCATGCCTTTTGCCTTTTATAGGAGACTGTTTGGAACTCTTTCTTTGTAATGAGATTATTGTATAAAGCTTCCCTATTGACCTACTTTAGATAGCTAAACAATATGCTAGGGTTTTGTTGAGTTGAATTTTCATTCGACCCCATTGACTATTTTCTAATTAAGTTTCATTAAATAAAAACTTCAAAATTAAAAAAACAAAAATTGTTTTTTATTTATCTATGGTTGTACATTGCCTTTGCTACAAATATCGATTGTGTTTATTCTATCTCTAAGAGCAACCTCCTCAATCTTTATATTTTGAGAGAAACAAATATACAAAGGATTTATTGTTTATTAATGGAGGATTTATTGACTACATCACCATCAGTGTGTTTTATACATTAAGTGATAAGTTATTGTAGCTACCTCAACTAACCTATATATAATATGGGTGGTTAACATTTATTGTGACCCTCTTTGCAATGATATCATCATATGCAACAATTGCATTGGCATGGGAATTTGTTGGACATTAATAAAATTATCTCATCTGATCTTATCTAACTTCAAGACTCCTAAGTTTTAATAACACTTCATTTTGTTGTTTCCATTCTAATACTATAGTCTTACAAACTAAATCAGGTCTTGTGTTGGCAACATCTCTAATGTTTGAATAATGCAAGTATACAATTATGGTAGGGCAAATATCATTGTATTCTTTTTGTGGATGATGCCCTAGTTTCTTAGGGTTTGGTTGTAGTAGAAGGATGAAGATGCCCTAGCTAGATCAAGCCTCCATGCTAGGGAAGAAAAAACGAAATATTCACTCTTCTAGAAACCCACCAAAAATATTCAATTGGAGCAGTCACTTGTTGATCATGAAGTGTGTATCAAATGAAACGAAAGTGACTTTCTTTTATAGTATGTAATTCCTCCTACTATTAGTACAATTTCACAACTTTTCATTACTTTTTTTGCATATGCTATCTCTCAAATTCTATTTGTGGATATGAGATGTCAACCTATATTGGAAAACATATAGCCTCTGATAAGCCATTATCCATGACTGAAGGTACATAATATTTTTAGTATGCAATACCTACTATTAGTATAAGTCTAGAGTTTTGCATATGTTGTACTTAAAACTCCATTTGTGGGCATGAGTTGTGAATCTATATTGGACCACATACACATGAGCTCCCTGAATGAAGTCCTGATTACTCTCCCAATAGGCATATCAAGATTTTAGGCACAGAAAAATGCAAAATACTCAAGGATTTATTAGGTGTACAACCTCAATGAGGAGTGTGATGTAAGGGATGTCTTGGACCAAGCTTGAAGACAATCTACTCCACTGAAATATTTCAGCTATTTCCATTATTATAACATATAAATACTTCTACCAAAATCATGTTTTTAGGGCTATTGATGCTGAAACCGTGCCTAGACTTGTGAGTAAGTTGCTCAGAATTAACTCCCTACTATCCAGAGTTGTCTAGGACTCCCTCAATTGTTGTCTCACTGCTGTTTGAAGTGAAAACATAGCTGAATCACATCCAGGTTTGGCCAAATTGCTCCCAAAATTGATGATGATGTTGTCATAATATAAGGTCAAAAACAAGGTTGTTTGTGCTATATTCTATGCTTAGAACTGAAAACAACACTAAACCTTTCCCATATTATGAAAGTAGGGATCTTTGTTGCTTATTTATAGTTGTTATGATGTATAGGAGGCTATTTGGGGGATGGAATACACTAAAAACTTCCCAATCTATGCCCATGACTGGTGTACAACTGTTTTTTGAGGTAATTTATGCCCAGAACTTAGAAAATGATGCATGAAATTCATGTTTTAGGGTTGTTATTATGCCCAATATTGTCTTTTGAGGTCTGGTTACACCCTGTTTCATGATTAAAAGTGCCTAAATTTTTTGTGAATGCTGCCAATTGTTGATTGGGAGGTAAGAACAACCCTTATTTGTGCTCATAATGGAATTTTGAGGCTATGTTGCTTGAAGTGGAGATGAGGGATAAAACATGGTCATACTGTTTCTAACTAACCTTGTAGCTATACACACCCAACGAACTCAAAATCAGCTCATATCATCATATGCTTCTACAACATCATTGTTAGGATATAGTCAAAGCATTGAAAAATGAAAAAGAAAAACCTGCCTTGACATGTCACCCCCTCAAGAGTGTGATCATAAGCACGTGTGGGCACCCATACAAAATGGGGGGTAACAAGTCCTACCAAGGGAAAAGGAACTAGAGAAAATAATGTTTGAGTTGGAGGATGAAGGATCTAACTCAACAGAAGTATATCTAACTTCCAGGTTTGACTACAGGGTGGTTGCAAACTCATGATTTTTTGTGAAAAATTACTTCATACTTTTTTGCTCAGAATGCCTCCCAAATGCCCAGAATATTAACATATTATTAAGGGTACCCATACCAAATATTAAGGGTGCCAAATGCATATTTGATGCCTTGAACTATGATGCATTTTTACAAACATGCAATATCTCAGCTTGTGGCATTATTTTCTTTATATGTGCCAGTTTTGTTGGGAGACATATCTTTTGGGCATACAACTAAGAATAACATGAGATGGTGGTGAGGGGAGACGTGGGAATCCTAAGGACTCTTCACAACTTTTTGCTTGAGTCTTGACTCTTATGACTTAACCATTTGATCCATTTAGTACTTGAGTATACTTATTAATTTCCTATGGTAATGTATTTATTCCTTCAACTTTGTGATGCTCTTCTACTATTTAGGGTTATTCATATATACAATTTGTTCATGCCCTCCTAAGGTTTGTTTGATCAATTCTAAAGAAGGTATAAATATATTCCTAATCTTATTTGGAGTGAGACATCTATAATTTTAATAGAAATTTTGACATAAGTTTGGATTCCAATTAAATTAAAAAGAAAGTAACCTGTGCGCTCATTATCTTTCTGCTATAAAAGGAAACAAGTTGGCAAAATAAAGAGATTAGAAAGGAAATCTTCACTCCCATGGAGAAAGAACCAAAAGTGTTTTTAACATCCTGAATTTAAGTGCTTCCAATTCAAATCCTCTCTTGATTCGTAATGGACTGGGAGAATCCACAGTTTTTGATACCACAATGGTATATTCCATCGTGCTACAATTTTGTAATGTATTAACCACCTTAGCCACAAAAAAATATTTTTGACCAATTGCTACATGCTACATAGACGCATAATGCATTTTAATGATTGATTAAGATTAGTATCTGTAGTTGCTGATGTCTTGCTGATATGTCTGTATCCAATAATAAATTTACTTAGTTATTCCCTCCTCCACATTTAACTGAAGTTATGGGAATTAACTTTCATTTTTTAATGATTTACTTATCTTTGGCCTTCTACATAACCATGTAAAGTAACACCATTTATTTTTAATATTGATTGCTTCAGAACAACCCATAGGTAAATGAGGAGACAGTTTCAGTTGCAAGTCCTATGAATTAGACCTCCAAACATACTGGGAAAGTACTTGGACAAAACCCGGCTCCAAAGGAAATTATAGATAACTTAGAGTCGGTATCTCCCATTGATACAAAAATTGATTATGAGACATTCATGGAAACAGATGTTCCAAGTAAAGATGTTATTACAGTTCAAAATTCTCACCTAGGTGAACAAGGAGAAACTAATTCACATATAGATTAGAATATGGTACAAAACTATTTTTACTATGACTTTCCACTCTTGGAGAAAACTGGCCCCTGGATACCTGTCTTTGTTCCTCCAATGTCTACAAGTGATCATGAAGAATGGAACATAGGTTTGTGTGTCACTAAGGGATATTTTCTCAAGGAAGAATTTGGATGGAAACATGAAGAACATGAATTGACTATGTGGACAGTTGCGAGTGAGATGTTGTTAGTGATTCCCAGAAATGTTGGTAGTTCTTTTGCAGGATCCAAACCTTCTATTCCAAATCGTCTTATGGCAAGAGGTAAATTAGAGCATTCTTGGAAAGAAATTCCTGAAACCCTTTAAGATACAAATTTTAGTACTGCAAATGATATTTTGGAAGTTGAACCTACAAAATGAATAGCTGACAATGCAACTTCTAATTGCATGTTGTGTAGTTCACAATTTCACCCAATCATTTGGCCAAGGCATCACTGTAGATTTTGTGGTAGAATTTTCTGTGACCCCTGTCCTAGGGGAAGGAGCTTGCTTCCCGAGATATTTTGTAAGAGTGAATCCCAACAAGTATGTGATGTATGTTGGGTGAGGTTAGAACTAGTAGAAGGTCTTTTGATTAAAAAAGTGAGTCATGCAGCACAACCAGCAACACATGACATGACAGATCTGAGCACTCTCAAATATTGATTTAATTTTCCTTGGGGACAATCCATGGAGTATGAAATTTATAAGGCCACCAAAACCATACGGGGCTTTGTCAAGGTCATACTTGACTTTATACTATCTGAGTTTCCAAGATAGTTTTTAACTGCTGCTTTTGGTGTTGATTGTGAAAGCCATGTATCCTCCATTTAATTAATTTATTTTCCATTATAGGTTTTCTTTTGTTAACTGGAGTTATAAGGTAATAATAGTGATTGATACAATGTTAATGGGGGTTTTCTCTTACTCTGTATTTTCAACCAGGTAAGTATTTCAAAGAGTGACTATTATTCTTGACAATGCAGATTGGTTCTCTCAGACCTGAAAGATCAATCCCTGATGTTTTTTTACGACGGGAAAAAGGTTTGTGTATTCTCACAGTTATCAAAGTTGGTGTGATGGTCACTTATAAGGTTGGTACAGGATTGGTTATTGCTCGAATGGAAGGTGGGTCATGGTCTTCACCATCTACCGTATCCTCCTTTGGTGTTGGTTGGGGAGCACAAATATCCATATAATTTCACTAGGCCCATGGATTTGGTTGTAATGCATACAAATGTTTTATCTTTATTTTGATTTAGATTTCACAAATGTTGCATAAGAGTGATATTTAGTTTTCAGGCTGGAGGAGAGCTGAAAGTTTTTATAATTGTGCTTCAAACAGACAAGGCAGTAAATACTTTTAGTGGAAACATTCACTTATCTATAGGTGATGGACTCAGTGCAGTTGTCAGACCCATTGGAAGAGAAGTTGAAGCATATTTACGTGCTAGAGATGGTCGCTCTATAACTTGTTACACGTACAGTTGTAGCAAAGGTAAGGTCCTGTAGCTTATTTAAACTGTGTCTGTGAACAAATGAATTAAGAGGTTTATGCCTGGTAATGAATTTGGCTTTACTAGATCTTTCATCATAGGGTTTAAATCATGATACGATTTGTCAAGTTGCTGAATAATTTTTTCTTGTGTGCAAAAAAATTTGGAGGCTGCTTGCTGAAATACTCAGTAGCTCAGAGGGAGGAAGGAAATTTTGTCTCCTGTCACTGTTTGTAGATGATGGGTGAAGGCCATTCATGGGGATTTTTCATTCTCTTGCTTGGTATTACTCCCTTTTGTATTGAGTGTATATAATGAATTTTTTTCATTTACTTGTCTTTCAAAGTCTCGCTTCTTGTAAGCATTAATTTCTTTAAATCTTGTTACACTAATGATCTTCAATTTTTTTATTTCAAGGTTGTCTTTCATCTCTATTCCCTTTGTAAACCTTTGCACTCGTGCACAGTAGCTCTTGTTAATTGTGGACGCTTTATACGCTTTTCTATTGAGAGTCTTGTACATGTAATTCTATGTGTGTTGTCAATAATTATAATTTATAATATGAATGTTGGTATTTGAGGGTGCCAATTGATTTTCTGATGTAGTTTAATATTGAAAGAATCTTCAACTTTATGAATTATAAAGTAAACTGAATCCATGTTATGATGGTATGGCCATTTCTTAAAAATGAAATGAATGAGCTTCCTTGATTCCAACCTCTGTTGAACTAGCTCTTTTTTGCGTGATGATTATGTCCAAATTTACTGTTTGGAAAATTTACTGCAAATAATGTTGATGCTACCAACAAGCCTGGCTCGAATAATGAACTCATTAAGAAGATATAGCAGGAAAAGTCAACACATCTTCAATAGGAAAATATGAAGAACAATATTTTCGTCTTCATTATCTCTACAAACTGCAGACTCCTTAAAACGCCCAACACAGGAATATAACTGATTACTTAAAATTCCTAGTAAAGTAAATTATTTTACTAATGCTAAATTGATCAAAATAAACTAATGTACATAGATCTCTATAAAATTCAATCACATCTGTTAATTTACTAAAATAAAATAATTAATGTGTCTCTCCATCAAATCCAAATACATCAGTTTCAACATGCAACAACTTCATTCCTCTGCCTATCGACATGCCAAATAGTAATGATTGATGGCAGGAGGCAAATACATTCATCAACGAGGGACATGCTTCATGTTAACTCTTATTTTTCTTAATTTAAGAAGCCAAAATTCATATGCAAGTCTGCAACTATTGTTGACAGTAAAGAGAGCCATGGGAAGCTTAGTAGTTCTTTAATATATAGTTTCTTATCATGTGTTGCTTGGTGATGCAGATAGAATAGGGGCAGGTCTAAAATGTTGAATAATAAAATCATATAACATATACTCATCAATTTCAAGAGAGAATTGCAGAGACAAAATAAAACTTAATTTTAGATCTGCTCAAGTGTAGACACACACTCTATTCTAGCTTAATGAATCAAATAACAACAACATTACATCCACATGGAAACTTAGGCCTGATTACACTGAGATAACTATTGGAACACAAACCACCTAATTGTTCTAAGCCAATTCATAATTCTCTCTGGAAAGCGCAAATCCTATGATTGTATTTGCAATGTTCCTTTGAGCATCTCAACACTTTTTTGTTTCTCTTTCTGAGTGTTCACATATCTACCAAAACTATTTGACAGATACCATTTAAAAGAAGTCATCCCCGCCTCTTCCTCTGAATCTCTCTCTTTCTTCCCTTGCACTCTACTATTCCTCTTCAAATACACTCATACATCAGCGAAGGGAACACAGGTCCTTTACCCACTCAATCTTAACAGAACTTAGTGTAAAATTTGAGTTAAAATCGAGAGTGGGTACCCTTTTCAAACTGTATGTATATATGTCCAGGATTCTAGAATCTACAAGGCATTTGGCAAGCTTTATGGATACTCCACATCGCATTCCCTTGTTTAAAAAATTCTGATTCTCCTGGTTCATATTTATTGCGCTTTGCTTTCCTCCACTTTCTCCAACTATAAAACCATGAATGACTCTCAACATTGTCCCATTCAGGCACTCCGAATTTCCACATCCAATAGTGAAATCTCTCCATAGGTTGTTCATCTCCATCGGTCAATATCAAGCAATCCCAATCCACCTGGTATGATCTATTAAGTACATGAAGTGCCATCACATTTCCCTTTGCTTCCAAAACTCTATTCATCTCAGCAACCAAACTCCTTTGTACGAAGTCAAATCTCACGATACCAATGCAAAGTTTTCCTCAATTTCTACATAAATCTTCTTCACAATGAGTTATCACTCCAGGAAACTCCTCTAGGTTGCAGCTCGAGGATGCCTAGTAACTTAAATGTTTTTTATGTTTTTTCTAACTGGATCAAGTCAGATGGCCCACAGGACCTCACACTCTCAAGACATGCACAAAACTCAATCAAAGATAAAGCTTCTAACTACCACTGTTCAAAGGTTGGATAATAGGGTGAAAAGATGGAGAACTTACTATGCTGGCAGATTCATACATAAAACAATTACATATAAATGGCTAATCATAACAAGGAAAATTATTTTCTATTCAACTCATCAACATACAGATAGGATGACAACTGTCAAACATTGAATAACATGAATGAAACTGAATTAGACATTCAGGCACAAGCACAGAATAGAAAAGATATGGAAGCGAAACATATGATAGCAAAAGAGCTTATATTAGGTCATGAATAATATGAGAAGCTTGATAATAATAATGGTCTATAGGTCCCCGAAGTAGAACCTTTACTTCCACATAATTCTTAGGCTTTATAGCCTTTACAAAAATCTTCAGATCCTGAAAAGTTGGATCTGATTTACTAAAAATAGACAAAATAACTGTTTTTGCAAAATTAGGTCAAAAACCCTAATTTTAGTGCTAGTCTATCTAAATCTAACACTTTGTTCATTCAGTGAAATCTTTGATAACTGTAGTGATCACTGAAGTGGAGCTATTACTTGTTATCTCACAAATAAGCCATGGTTTGTAAAAATTAGTTAGGGTTTGTGACCCATTTCTCCTTGATTGCGCCTTCAAAACTGGAACAACTCTCCTCCACTAGTGCTTTTCATCAACTACCAGCTTCATACTTTACCCCTGAGGTGTTTGTACCTGTCAAAACTGGTTCTGTGCGTAAACATATCATTTTGCACCCTTTTGTGCTTTCAGTGGTTAAGGAAGCAAAATCCTGGGTCTGTTAACTGCCGAAAGCTCTGCTTTTGGTGGCTAATGAATAGCTGTTGCGTTCGCCTACGCCACCCAAAGCTTTGTTTTCTTCAAAATTTTATTAGCATTTAAATCAACCTTTTATAGTTTTTACCTCTATCCTTCCGGTATTTCTTCCATTTGCATAGGGTTTGACAGAGCAGCATCATCATGAGTTGCCTCAAGATCCTGAAAGCTTGATGTTGCCTCTGCTAGGGTTTCTAGTGCAAAGTGAGCTTGAGAGATAGGGTTTGAATACTTTGCCCTATTGTTTTAGAGGTTTTGGTGTTGTCCCTTTGATGTCTCTGTATCCTGCCTAGGGCTTGGATTGGCAGCAGTCTCACAGGCTGCTTCTGGGCCAAAGATGCTTATTGCCACTTTTGCTAGGGTTTCCAGCTTCTTGTTCTTCTTGATCTTCAGAGTCTGAGTAAGGTAGGTTGAGTATGTTTATGTCTGGTGCTGAAACTTGTCTAGATCTGCAGTAAATCTTCATGGACTAATAGATGAGGTCGAAAATGCCACCTGGAGGACTGACAGGTCATTTTTTGCCCTAAAAATTTGGCTAAACTATTGAAAAATGGGGCTTAGAGATGGATTTGGTCCTTCAAATATGTGACACTTGTGTATAAAAAAAAAGAGGTTTTTGTATATTGGTTTGTTATGAGCAAGAGCCTCTCTCAGTTTTTTGGAATTCATTTTCATTTCCTCGAGATATGTATTTCAAAAAAATGTGTAAACAGATAAATTCTGAGATCCGAAAATTAGGGCTCAGAGATGGATTCGATTCTCCAAATATGAAATACCTGCAAGAAAAATGAGAGAGATTATTGTTCTATGACATGTTAGGAACAAAAACCTCCAATATTTTTGCGAAATGATTCTCCATTCGCTCAGAATCACCGTTTTAAAATGACGCCTTTTCATAGTAAAATGCCAATTTCGGTGGCTAAGAGAATCTAGGGTTTAATTCTCAAGCTGCCAAAAGCTGGGCCTTTCAGTGGCTAATGAGCCATTGTTCCATTCACTTAAGCCACCGAAAGTCTCATTTCCAGAATTGATTTAAAACGAAGTTAATGCGCTTTTGGTGGTTTAATGTCTTCTTGGACCCATTGCTAAGCCGCTGAAACCAAGGATTTTCGGTGGCTAATGAACTATTGGTAAGTTCGCCTAAGCCACCTAAAGCCCCCTTTCCTAGATTTTATACAAAAACATGATCAATAGGCTTTCGATGGTTAATTGTGGTCCTACGTTGAAACTGTTAACTACTGAAAGCTAGGCTTTTCGGTGGCTAATGAACTCTTGGAAAGTTCGCCTAAGCCACCGAAAGCTAAAACTTTCAAATTTATTGAAAAACAGAACACCAAATATTACAACTTTGTTAGTCACCCAAACATGCTTCATAATATGCCCTGAAATATTCATCACTATGCAAAAAATAAATTGTCTGAGTGGACCTATTGAAAATTGATTTATTTAGGAGATAACACAATGATCCCTTATTTAGCCATTGCAATGTTGTGAATGGAATCTCCTTCTTCTATATCCAAGAGATAGATCATGTTTCCCACTTCTTAGTAGGAATTTGTTTTTTGCAGCCTACAAATCAGCCTTATCTTCAGTTGTTTTATCCTCTGTAATCTCCTCCTCCAAGAAGTCTTTAGATGCAAGCTTCTTCCCTTCTAGTCCAGTACTCTTTACCAAGGTTTCCAAAACCATTTCTTGAATGCGATTTGAAGTATTGTTCTTCTCATCACATTTGCATATATGCATGTCAGTCTTTACATACTTAATCCTCTTATCATCCAACCAACTAAATAGCTTCAAACACTTGAATGCACCTTAGTGCTTTCTAATGCTCCTCAAGGGATGGCAGGGGTTACTAGAGAAAATGAACTCTTTCTCTACAATTTAAAATTAGCTTGCCAATTTCTCATTGTCTTCTCAACAACTCACTCTCTTAAAGGAGTTCACAATATGGATTTCCATAGCCAATACATTTGTCACTAGTAACAGTAATGTGCCTTTGTGCAATCTAATACTACTCGAGCACACCTAGTTCTTCTCTGGAACTAACTCTTCTATTTCAACAGGTAAGTTTCCCACTATAAACCAAAATGATGCAGAAGCCTCACTCTACACCTGTAGATTTGAATTGATTTCCAGGAACATTACTCCTTGGCTGTTATAAGTACAAACCTACATGCATCTGCAAACAAATACTTGTAGACTGATACAAACACCTCAGGATGCTACAAGTATAACTCTGCAATATATTTAAACAGACACTTCAACTAATTGAGGAATTAATTCTGGAAAATTGTAGGTTATCTACGTCATTTTGGTATCAAAGCAAACCTGATAATGGCCCATAGGGAACCCATTTGAACTGAGGAAGAAACTTTTGGGTGGACTATTTTGTAGGAATTTCTTTTAGTTAATGTAAGAAAATAATCAAATTATTCGAAGTTATATGCATCACTTTCTATCTAGATTCTGTATCATTGTTGTGTTGAAATAGTTCATCCTTAAGGGGATCAAATCCTATCTAAAGATGGGACTTGAGGAACAAATCTTGTGATCATGGAAACTAACTACTTTTTTGTTTTGACCCCTCGCGGTGTAGACCACTTGGCAACCGTTCACTTGTTAAGGTGTACGGGTTGTTAAGCACGTCAAGGGTTCAAACCTCATTGATACCTGAGATGCGTTGTGGGGGTCAGCATATTCTCCTAGAGGTTATAGTGGTAGCGATCGGAATCGACCCCGTGTCACATGAGTACGAAACCGGCTAGTTGTCGATTCCTCCAAAAAAAAAAAACCACTACTTTTTAGTTTTGGCCATGTTAGTAATATCTTATTTAACAAATGATTTCTGATGGAGGATATGAAAAATAAGTCTCTTGTCCTATATGTGTATGGTTATTAATGCTTACTATAAAGGAACTGAAGCTCGCATATTCTGACAGCTTACCTGCCAAAATAAACAATATATTCACATAAAGGATATGAGAAATAAATTTAGTACATTGATAGTGATGTCACAATGAAAAAATTAGTCATCTATGGGAGGGAATTTCATTTGTCCCATATATATCATGGAATCTTTCTTAAGATGGTGAATCAAGGTTGAAGAATGGGGAAAGCAAAGGGGCACTTTCTTGTCACTACATTGAGAAAATTGACAGTCTCTGTATATGTAATGTATTTTTAGGTAGTGATGCATTTGACTAGTGATAATTTATAAATATTGTTAATATTATAAACTATATTTTATGTAGTTGTATATTATGTTAATTTCATTATATAAATATTTTTCTCTCTATAGAAGATATTCATGGTCTTATGTGCATGGTTAAGAAGACTCCTAGCTCGTAATTGATGGCGATATACTATTCTAAACTAACAAAGACATTTTGGGTATTAGAAATTCATTTGTATCATGGATATGCATTGTACAAGTTTTATATCCTTCAAAAAAGATACAATAAAAACTTGACAAGGATTTTCCGATGATGGAGTTATCTGTATTGTTAGTCACCATATATGTTATGCCATATGATCACAAGCATGGAGCTCACCATTTTGAACTTGAGAATGAGAAGGAGAGGAGTTTAAGAATGGCTAGTATTTTGGGATTTAGTTTGGATCCTAAAAACGACACCAAAGAAATGGTATGGTATTCAAAACAAGGGCTTAAGTATGATGTTGTATGAGATGTTTTCTTATGTATACTTCTTTCTAATATTTTTAGAGTTCTTACATTTTGTCTTCCGATATAATTATTTGGTTTTTGCAGTTATCATGCCTAGCACTTATTTCTGAATTGGTAAGTATAATATCTAAATCTTGAGCTTGTTAAGAATTTTAAGAATAAAATTGAAAGGCCTTTTCTTTAAGTTGCTGAGAAGTCAGAGCACCCCTATTCTACTCTACGCTCTCTGTTCGGACATTTTTGTGTTTGAACATGCTACACAATTTTGATTATAATGTAATGAAATTTGGAAACCATGCCTTTGGTTAATGTACTTTTTTGGTGTAACTAGTGTCTTCATTGTGTGCCAAGTTTACAAAGGTGTCATGACATATGTTCCAAGAGAAGTGAAGGATTTGTATCATCTACTGGAAAATAGTTTCCACCCTTTAGATCTTGCTAAAAAGGTTCAACCGCTTCTAGGTAATTTCTCTAAACTTAGTCACAAATTGTCTTCAGCTTCTCTTGTCCCTATAGTGTAGCTGGTGTAGTACATTCTTGCTTTAGAGAGGCTAACTACTTTCAGAGAGTTACAACATGTGATATTTAGTACTTACTCTCCTTTGGTCATGCTCTTTACTATTTTGTAGTATTATAACTTTTGCTTTGTAAATATGGACAAACTTTTAGAGTTTTATAACTTAGAGCATTCACGGGAGTAATTCTTAGTGAACTCAATTCATTCTTTTGTATTAAATTATGGGGTGACAACTGGCGCTTTGATTTATTTCTTTTTCTTGGTGTTGGAAGTTTTATATAGTTATCATATGTCTACTAAAAAACACAACTAGATGTTCTATGTATCACAAGTGTATCAAATAATGAAAATCACAGCCCTTTCAAAGATGATATCATTTTCTGATTTTGTGGTTGTAGAGAAGCTTAGTGAGGATTATGTGAAGTACAATTTCTTACAACTGAAGATTGACCATTTAAAAGGCCTCGTACAGTTTGGCAGTGAGGTGAAGAAATTTAATTTTCTGGTTTTCATTATATTGAATACTAAATCAAGCTTCCCCTTTGAGGATGATGCTTCTGTGCATTGAGTTTTTTTTAGAGTGAGGAAGGTACTTGGAGGATTTATTTATGCAAGACCTTGAGTCAGACAAGATTCGAAATCATTTAACTATTCATGTGAAGCACTTAAACAAGGATATAAGCCTCATAAATTTGCCTCCTACTGAAAAAGTCACTAAAGCTCCTCAACACTTCCCAGTATTGCTTGAGATCATAGAGAAAGAGCATAGAAAGATGCTTGATCGCAAAGTCTTGATTGAGAGACACAAGGAGGAGTAAGAGCATCAATTTCTTGAAATGGTATGTACCATATTAGTTTTTTTTAGCTATTTGGTTGTTGCATATTGTAGATTGTTGGAGTCTCGTAGTGTCTTGGGATAATTTTTTTTGCTTTCACCGATATTGAGAAGGAATGAGAAGAAGACTCCAAGAGATTGAAGAAACAAATAATAATTGAAGAAGCAGAACATAAAATGCTTGCATCTGAGTATACAAAGAGAGAAGAGAAGATAATTCAAAGGGAGATTGAAGAGAAGGAGTGGGAACAAGCTCACTCTTTGCTTCAAGATGTTGAGAGAAAGAGAGGGAAACAAGGAAAAAAACAATTTGTTGAAGGGGTATGGACTATTGACCTATATGTCTAATTTACTATGGTTCTGTTCAATGTCTTGCAAATTTTAGTTTTCTTAGTTGTAGAGGAATTCTATTCATGAAAGACACTTATGCTATTCTTCCTTCTAATGATTCTCTCACAGAAAAATGTTACGAAGCAGATTCTCATGGAACAACCTCTTTATGAGCAACTTAAGGAAAGAAAGGAAATGGAACGCAAACTCCATAAACTATCAAAACCCATGGATTACCTTGAAAGGGCCAAAAGAGACGAAGACTCCCCCTCTCATTGAAGCAACATATCAAAATCACTTGGTAGATGATGAAATATTCTTCATATAGTAACAACAAGTGAGCATGATCTTGACCCTCTTTGTCCTAGTTGGATGTTCAAGCAAATGAAATTTCCCGCAGATTCCATAAAGCTAGAAAGATTAGTTTTAGAATGGATTATTTAGATAGGATTTATGCAAATTCTTGCAATTAAGCAGTTATAGGTTTTAATTGTATATCTCCACTAGTCTCTCGCTAACATCGTACTTTTATAATGACAACAAGCAATTAAACAAAGAAGACAACAACATGATGCAGATCTTTTGGAGAAGACTAGGATTACATGAATGTTGAATGACAAGGTAGGGCTTTGCATTTTTTATAGATATTATTGGGTCTTTCACCCTCTATTTTTCTTACTGTAACAAAGTTATTTGGTTTGTTTTGGTCATGCATAATATATTTCAAATTTTGGTTTGTTTTGGTAATGCAGAATATATAGGAGGTAAAAATTTAGTGTTGTTGGAGATAAATTCCAGTTCTTGAGATTTAGTAGTTTGTCTACATTGATTTGATAAGGTTGTTTCTTTGAATATATTTTTTCATCTGGTGACTCCATGAAGGAATGAAGCCCTGCTCTAGAATATTTTAAAGTGAACTTGTTGTTTGTAGAAGTGAGGACATCCAACATACTTGAAGACATTTGAAACCTAACTTGGGAAATACACTAGTACCGAAATGACGTATCATGGTTGTATTTTTTTCAAATTCCATATCAGTTTGTCACATTGATTATTGAAGTTAAGAAGTATGGAATTTTTAGAAGAATCATGGATTAAAGAATGGGTCAATCCATTAGATTTCTTGGGTATCCTAGGGAATTTGAATCAATTCTTTGTTCCATATAGGGATGGACAATCACATTCAAAACTTCTCAGAACATACAGACTAAGTTGTACTACTTGTTACATCTTTCATTGAATTCATTTCAAGATTCAATGTTTCCCATGAGGATGTTATGATGAAAATGTTTGTGTGTTCCTTGGAAGGGGATGCATTAGATTGATTTTATGCCCCACATTGGGGGAGAGATGCCAATGATGGAATAGGTTGATAAGTTTTATGAGAGAGAGATTAGATGATTGTAGTCCAAGGGAGATATTTTTGACTTGGGTTTGATCAAGGAAGTTTGCAAGCATTGGGATGTTAGCTATGTTGAACATCTTGAAGGATCACAATTTGCACATCTTTTGGTTGAGATTTGTTATAGATTGAGAAAGAAGTTTGATAATTTAATGCTTGCACACGACAATAACCCCTTGGAGGATATATTGGCTAAAAAATAATGAGAAATATGATGCATGTATGTCCTTATTGGGTTTTGACATTGAAATAAGGATGAACTAGACACCTAGCAACAAATCACAGTAGCATAGAAATAATGAAAACAAGATTTATGTATTCGATATATTTGTGAAGAAAACCATATTATACAATAGATAACTGCAACGATAAACTAACCATAGCTGATTGCACCAGTCCCCATATTCTTCCCATCTTAAGCCCTTTACACAAAAGGTAAAATTCTATACAACTTTTAGTCATAAAACAACATAAGCTTCAAATCTACAGAGCTCCAAAATGAATTTATTTGTTGTTACTTAGTGTGTTATACAGTGGCATGATCATAATCAAGCAAACTAAGTGTCTTCCTAGGTGGCATAATATTCTTCTTTTTAAATTCCAACTTGAGGTCAATTGAATGCATAATTATATGTTTTAGAGTCTAAATGTGAATTTCCTATAATACATCTACATTATCTTGATTTACATCATAGGATTTGAAGTGGTTAGCATATATCTAAAGAAGTTCAGAGCCATGTGATTTGAAGTGGTTAGCATATATCTAAATAAGGTTAGAGACATTTAGACTACTTTCTTAGGTCTCTTGAGTCAGAAATAATGTTGGTATTATTTGTCTTTTCTTAGAATTATAAAATATGCAATCATGGTGTTAATATTGCCCCTTTCCCCAATTCTTAAAGGGTTCTAGCTCAATGGAAGAGTGTTTGCTTGACAAGCAGGAGGTTGAAGGTTTGATTCCTTCGTTCCCTAATGATATTGCATTATTGATAGTTTAAATAAAATATATTTTATTATGATTTTTTATGATTTTTTATCGCTACGATGGCGTTCTAAATTGACTTCATATGTCACTACGAGGGGGGTTCAAAACCCCCCTGTAAGTTTATATGAGGGGGGCTCATAACCATTCCCAAAGGTTTGTAAAGAGTTTTAGGGAGGGTTTCGAACTTCCTCTGTAGGCACCTACGAGGTGGGTTTATAACCACCCCCAAATGTTTATGAAGAGTTTTAGGGGGGGTTTCAAACCGCCTCTGTAGGTACCTACGAGGGGGGTTTATAAACACCCACAAAGGTTTGTAAAGAGTTTTAGGGGGGTTTTGAACCACCTCCGTAGGTACCTACGAGGGGGGCTTATAACCACCCCAAATTTTTGTAATAAATAATTTTAAGGCGTGTTTTGAACTGCACCCATATGTACCTACGAGGGGGGTTCATAACCGCCCCCAAAGGTTTGTAAATAGTTTTAGGGGGGGTTCAAACCTCCTCCGTAGGTACCTACAAGGGGGGCCCCCAAACTTTTATAATAAATACTTTTAGGGGGGGGTTTGAACCGATCCTGTAGGTACCTACAAGGGGGTTTGAAACCCCCCCATAGGTACCTACAAGGGGGGTTTGAAACAGCCCCCGTAGGTACCTACGAGGGGGGTTTGAAACCGTCCCCATAGGTACCTAGGAGGGGGGTTTGTAACTGTACCTACAAGGGGGGTTTGAAACCCCCCCATAGGTACCTACAAGGGGGGTTTGAAACAGCCCCCGTAGGTACCTACGAGGGGGGTTTGAAACCGTCCCCATAGGTACCTAGGAGGGGGGTTTGTAACTGTACCTACAAGGGGG
>LPNX010409583.1:663028-729050 GCA_001517045.1 Pseudotsuga menziesii | reverse complement strand
GGGGGCTTGGAACTGCCCCCATAGGCGTCTATGACGGGGGTTTAGAACCACCGCTCCCAAAAGTGACTTTTGGAGGCGGAAGAAAACCACCCTTAAATGTCAAATTTGTTTTAGTGACTATAAAATGATAAATATCATTAGAATGTACCTATGGGTGGCATGTATCTAATAGACCCGTAAACAATTATTTTCCATGTTCAAGTCCACTACCTATGCACGACAAGATCTTATAAAAGTGTGTAAAAGAATATTATCCACAAATTAGAAAAAAATGTCATATTTAACATATATAACTTCATATATATATTGACATTAAACATTTGAAATATGTAACCTAGACTTAAACATGTTGAAGTTAATAGTCGAATGCACCTGATAGTGGACATGTGGTGCGTCTAATACACCCATATTAATGAAGTCTATGAATTTTGGTACCACTACGAACTTGTATAGGTGTCCCTTGAGATCCATGTGTCCTTATTAAGAATAAAAATATTAGGTTAACTCTATGAAATCATAAGACAATGATTGAGATCAATATTAAATCTATGAAATCACAAGGCAATGATTGAGATCAACAATAAATCTATGTATCAACAGTTTTGCTACAACAAGGTTAATGTGGGAATGAAAACATGCAAGAAATGACCCCTTTAGGGAATGAAACCAATTGTTATAGCAATAAACTAGTTGTGTGTGCCTGACTATCCCTTAGGGTGATTAATACTGTTAGGAAGGATGAGTTATTTTGATGATTTTAGGTATGTCATAAAGAGGACAAATTTCTAAGTAGGGCTTAGTCAGGGCCGAAGTCTTAGAGGGGTCAAAACTTAGGTTTTGTGGATGTCTTGGTGTGATTTAGGAGGACTGTTGGGAAGCTTTAGGATTTGGTCTTTAAATTTGTCCTAAGGTTCTGGGAAGGCCAAAGTTTTAGGACTGTTAGTTAGGATTGTTAGTTAGCTACTAGGGGTACCAAGTTTAGGATAAGGTATTGGATTTAGGGTCGAGGGAGAAGCTCAACAGTTCGAAGGACTGTTGTATTTGTTTCAGGAAGAGCAAAGGGGAGTTCGAAGTGCTTAATTCGTAGTCCAAAGGATTGTTGGGATACTGAGGGTAGACTAGAAGATAGGGACGAGGGTTAGGATGCTAGAATAGGGATGTTAAGAGAGGAAAGAAAGGGGGATGATGGTAGTTTTAGGACTGTTAAGGGTTTAGGAAAGAGTAAGGGGAAGGCCAAAGGCATTAGATTACATTCCGTGGACTATTGGGAAGGAGAGGAGTAGACATGAATGCCTAGGAAACATTATGATAGGAAAGTGTGGGGTCTTGGAGGCCTAAACAAGGAAGTCCTAGGTCTCATTACGAGCAAGTCAAAGGCTCCAATCCATAGACAATGGGTCAATGGTTAGACAATAAATAAGGTGATCATGCTAACAATGGAGAAAGTAGGCTCACATGGAGATAAGGGGTTTTACAACCAAGTTTGGAAGTTTGTTATGAGCCTGGTGGTGTGGAGCAACCCATCTTCGCAAACTAAACCTATAGAGACAATAGGGTAAACCCGTCAGTGGAGAAAAATAAGGGACTAAGGATTGTGGGTAACTGCTTCTGGTCTGACTGTTGGCCTCCAAGGGATGAGAATGGAAATAGTGGAAAGAACGAACAAGAATAATTTGTTTCATCAACTGGAAATGTGAGTGAGAAAAGGAAAGACAGGAAATTTGAGAACAATGGAAGTTAGAAGTTCCAGCAGTGAGCCAATACTAGTAGAAGAAAACCCAATGGAGCAGAGGAAGTAATAGCTTAGACGCCTTTGAGTATTTGGCATAAAATAGAATCTCATTGAGCTCTTTGTAATCTATATGAATTAAGAATTTATTGAAAAGATAAAATCAAGCCATTTTTTCATTGGATTTTTTCGAATGAGTTTCATGAGGATAAATCTATCCTCTATTGTGTGTAAATGTTGTTTACTTGCATTAAGTACTTTTCTTTTGAATATACAATCACCAGTGAAACTCACAGTATCATTAAACATAGAAAATTAAATTCATTAATTTGATAATCAAGAATCTGTGTGGGCCATGTTGTCCATAACTGAAATTTTTATGGATCAGTTTGTCTTAAAATAGAGGTGGAGCATGTAATGTCGCTGTGGCCTTAATTAAATTTTTGTGGGTCCTAACAACCTAGCCAACCAAATGAGAACTTAGAAAATATTTGTATTGGTTAAGGGAGAAGTGGAGAGAGGAGAGAAAGGGAATGGATTCTTCTTCCAGTGAAGGGAGAAAAAATAGAGGGGGTTCACAACATTGATGTATAATTCGTTTCAGTAGCCCTATTCTATGGTACCCTCTACCTAGCATCCATAATATCCTTCTACCATCCTTTAGTAGACCCTAAACAACCTACAAATTAAACACATGTTAAAAAATATTTATGAACTTATATTTCACCTTTACCATGTATATCTTGTATTTTCCTACTTGTGGTAGGCGTATCATCAGAGTAAGGCACTGAATGCATGTGGACAAAAATAATCAAGTCATATGCATGTAACATTTTTTAAAAGTAAATTGTATTTAACTTGTACTAAAAAATGATAAATATCATTAGAATGTACCTATGGGTGGCATGTATCTAGTAGAACCGTCAGATGTGCGCCTGCCATATTCAAATCCACTACCTATGCACAACAAGATCTTATAAAAGTGTGTAAAAGAATATTATCCACAAATTAAAAAAATTGTCAAATTTAACATAAATAACTTCATATATGTGTTGACATTAAACATTTGAAATATGTAACCTAGACTTAAACATGTTGAATTTAACAATTGAATGCACCTGATAGTGGACCTGTGGTGTGTCCAATACACCCATCTAAATGGCGTTTATGAATTTCGGTACCACTATGAAATTTTCTAGATGTGCCCTGACGATCCATGTGTTCTTATTAAGAATAAAAGGGATTAGGTTAACTCTATAAAATCATAAGAAAATGATTGAAATCAATAGTAACTCTATGTATCAGCAATGTTGCTACAACAAGGTTAATGCGAGAATGAAAACATGCAAGAAATTACCCCTTTAGGGAATGGCACCAATTGTTATAGCATTAAACAAGTTGTGTGTGACTAACTATCCATTAGGGTGACTAATACTATTAGGAAGTTCGAGTTATTTTGATGATTGTAGGTATGTCCTAAAGAGGACACATTTCTAAGTAGGTATTACTCAAGGCCAAAATATTAGAGGGGTCAAAACTTAGGTTTTGGGGATGTCTTAGTGTGAGTTAGGAGGGATGGTAGGAATATTTAAGATTTGGTCTTTACGCTTGTCCCAAGGTTTTGGGAAGGATGAATTTTTAGGACTGTTAGTTAGGATTGTTAGTTAGCTCCTAGGGGGACTGAGGGTAGGATAGGGTATTGGAGTTAGGGCTGAGGGAGAAGCTCAACATTCCGAAGGAATGTTCTAGCTTCCATGGAAAACTCCTATACACATGACAATGGGGTATCCTAGTAGAAACATTTGTATGAAATTGAAACAAGTGCATAGAAATCCATAACCATGTAGGCATGGCCCCACATAGTCCATGATAAAAAATGGTCCCATATGAAGTGTAAAATTGAAAATAGAAAAGAAAGTCCTTATGCAGGGCACATAATGATGAATCCAATAACGTAAATAGGAGGGCAATCATAAAGAAACAAAATATGGGTTTTTATATAAAAATGGGGAAAATCCCCAAATTGAAAATTCTTTATGCATGTGCTTCAAATGTGTGTGTAGATTTTATTTTACAATGTGTGTGTTAAGTTCCAGTTGAGTATATAATTTGCATATGCATGATTGATTCTGTTCTGATCTCTTGAAATATTATTGTATTAAATATATTCAAAATTTCTTTCAAGTAATCTAACTTGTAAAACCTAACGCAGTAAGGTAGGCTGTCTCACTTGATAATGACCATTAAACTGGGAAACCATGAGCTGGGACTCAACCCTGACTTCCAAAAGGGTAATTCCACGCAATGAAACATCCCATAATAGCTCAATAATTGCACTATATTCAACCACATTATTAGTTACAGGACCTAAGTAGGCGTCACCAGAGGAAACCAGTTGTCCTGAGGGTGTGTAAATAACCCGAAAGGATGAATCCAAGTTGCAAGTGTGACAGATGGCGCTGTCAAGGAACCCTACGAACCACTTGAATGACATCTGAAACAACAAGAAAACTATAAGAAACACTCACCAGTAATGACCTATTGTGCATAAACTACAATAATAATATAAGAAAAGGTAATATGCCTAATCATAATACTTCTTCAGGTAGAGCCCATTTATGGGCTCTAGCAGTTTATTACCATCATAATCAGTTAATTGATAATATCCCTTCTTCAAAACTTTCAACACGACATAAGGACCTAACCACATGTACTTAAACTTGCCTTCCCTTGGGGATTCCTTGTCTTGATCCCAAAGCAGGACAAGTTCTCCCTCAGAGAAAATTCTCAGTTTCACGAATTTATCGTATTAGTTTTTGACCCAGTCACTTACGATCCTCATTTTCATTTAGTGCATCTCTGCGTTGTTCATCTATATTTTCTAAGTGAAGCAAACGTTCTTCAAGACCCGTAATGTCAAGAAGCACATGGATAACAATTTTTAGGGGTGGTATTTGACATTCAACTGGTGTGACTACTTCCACCCCATGGACAAGATGGAAAGGAGAAAAACCCGTAGCAATATTAACATTAGTCCGATATGCCCAAATTGCAGGGTACAACATGATATGCCAATTTGACCTACTCGCTTTGATTGTGCATTTAAGAATGGTTTTCAAGGTCTTATTGACCACCTCTACTTTCCCATTCACCTAAGGGTAAAATGAATATGAGTGATCTTGCCTAAGCCCTAGCATCATGGTCAATTCATCCATCATGATGTTTTAAAAATGACTACCATGGTCAGTAACAATCTTCTTTGGTATGTCGAACCTAGCAAGGATATGGTTGAATACGAAATAAGTTGTCGTTTCACTATAGTCCTTAAAGGTAGGCATTACCTCTTCCCACTTCATGAAGTAGTCTACAATGACAATGATTTATTTGTGCCCCCTAGTAGAAACTAGGTTACACGTCATGAAATCTACCCCCTACTTAGTGAAGGGCCCTACCGTGATGTCAGGAAACAAAGGAGCAGGGTGTATCCGCATCTTACTGGTATAAATATAAAAAGGATGACAGTGCTTTACAACTTCCACACAATCTTTGAATATAGTGGGCCAAAAATAACATGCACGTAGAATTTTCTGGGTCGTTTCTAACCCAAATAAATTACCCCCATGTGCTTCATTGTGCGAGTCATTCATGACATGCTCCGCCTCCTTGTGGGTGTGGCACTGATGCAAGATAGAATCCACCCCTCGTCGATACAAAGTATCATTGATGATAAGGTAGTTTTTCATATTAACTCGCAACTTATGTCGATCTTCCCATGAGAAGGACGCAGGACACTTGAGAGTCTGGAGATATATTAATATATCTATGTACCGGGGATCAGAGGTTAAGATAAAAAAATATATACTCATCTGGGAATGAGTCTTCTTCTATCCCTATAAACTCTTCCTTCAGGAATTCCGAGATCAATTACGTGAATACTATGGATTTTTTAGACTTAGCAAATTGAAAATCCAATCAAACTCCTGGAGAATGACTATCCATTTATTGAATTTACCCCCGATTATACTTCGAGATAAAACTTATTGTAACAAATTCACATCTGCAACCACTATGGCTGTCCTCAGTAAGATGTAGTGTCTTATCCTCTGAACGACGTAGACAACCGCTAATTCCAACTTCGCGACATGTGAGTATCTAAGTTCAAGACCCACTAATGATAAATTAAGGTAATAGACAACATGCTCTTGGATTTTTTCATCTTCCTGAACTAATACTACTCCTATGGTTGACTTGGACGCAGCCAGATACAATATAAAATATTTAGTCTAATCTGGTGGACGCAAGAGAGGAGACGACAGTAAATCCTTTTTCAATGCCTCGAAATCATGTTGTGCAGTTTCATCCCATAGGAATGGGGTGTCTTGTTTAAATAAGCGCATGAAACCCTTTGTAATCTTGGCATAGTTGACTATAAACCATTGAAGGAAATTGGATTTCCCCTTCAGACTCTACAGATTCCTGATAGAATGAGGAGGAGGAAGGTTTACAATGGCCTCAAATTTTAATGTATCCACGCATATTTGACACAGTGAACCATAGTAACCTCCTCGACTCGACGCAGAAAACACACTTGTGGGGATTCAAGCATATTTTTAGTGCCTGCATCGTTCAAAAATCATACAAAGATAGTCTGGATGGTCCTTCCTCTTGCAAGAATGGGAACGCAAATCATCCAAGGTTCGATAATGTGCTTTATATCGCAGAAGGAAAAATTCATTTCCCACTGAAAAGTGGCTCGGGAATTTTTCAAACCAAAGGGAATTTTACTATACATGAAGGTTCCCCAAGGACAAATAAAGGTCGTTTTATCCCGGTCTTTCAGTTTTATACGAATTTGGTTATATCTCAAAAAACCCTCCATGAACGAAAATACCTCACTACCCGCACAAGCATAAATAATATGGTCGATGAATGACATGGGGTAGTTATCCTTGGGGCGCGACTTGTTTAAATCATGAAAGTCAGTGCAAACACATATAGTCCCTTGCTTTTTCCCACTATAATAGGATTGGATACCCATTCCATTAGAGAAATTGGGTAAATAAACCCAACTTTCAGCAGTTTCTCCACTTCAGCCTTAACGACTGCCACTTTCCACGGATTTACTGGTCTAAGCTTCTGTCAAATAGGTTTCGCATCAGGGTAGGTATGGATCTCATGTTCAACTATAGATGGATCAATTCTTGAAATCTCCTCATATGACCAGGGAAATACATCACAGAATTCCTTAAATAAGGAAGTGTAAATGGAAACCTCTTCCGAAGAACAGTTTGCACCAATATAAACATTTTCCACGACGTTAGGTTTTGTAGAAATGTTGATCGGAATGGTAGTAGATATGTTCGACATATTCCCCTCAGCAAACATTCCCTCCTTAGGTAAAGGATTAATCAGTAGATCAACACCTTCTTCCAGTATCACATGGAACTCTGAATTTTCAATCTTTCTTAACTTTAGAAGGAAGAATGACTTGTGGTGAAGGTAATCACAAATATTTTTTGGTCCAATCATGGTTTCCAAAATGGCTTCGTCTGAAGTAAAAACCATATCCAAGCAGTCATAGGAATATGTAGAGTTCTCCGCCCAGGGGGTAGTTAATCTTCATCTGACCCCTCTAAGACTGAAGGAGTCGCAATGGAATCAATGACAACATTAGATATAGATTTATAAGATACCACTGCTGGTAATGGAACTTGAGTTTCTTCATGTGAAGGGAATACCCAGGGGTTAGTTTACATATACAACCATCACGATAGAATTCTCGACACTAGTTGAACCTAAGTATTTAATAGGGTTTGGTATATCGAATGTTCCCATTAATGATGTATACATTCCAACCCCCCAGCTCTCATTCGTCGGTTTCAACTGATCTATCAATGGTACCGTGGAATCATTAGTTTCCAAAAAACCTTTCCAAATAAAACTGAGTTGATCAACTATAACCAGTTTCCCTTCATGTGGAAACACTACTACTCAGAAAACAGATGAGGGAACAACACACATGGCGTAATTCCAACTTCTCCCCAACAACAAATTATAGTCCAAAGGGGCGTCGATAACTTCAACTTCAATAGACACTAATTTCCATGCCAACTTTATTTCAAAAATTGGTAGGATAGCATGCGGACGGAAATATCTTCCATCAAAAGTAGTAAGTAGAGTGTTCAATGGGACCAATTCCAGGGATCCCAAATATTTCCAACAATATATCGACATGATGCATGTGGAAGCACCTTCATCAACCATTGTTCATTCAATGGTTTCTCCTCCATAGACAACATCAATTGACAAGGCCACATGGTATGGCAGGCGTATTTTAACATCATAAAGATCAATTTTTTCTAGCAGACTCGTTGAGTCCATGCTACCTATGGATTCCAAGAGTGCATCCCTTTGAGAAGAACAAATCTGTAGCACCTCCAATGCCATTAGAAGCATCCCTAACATTAGGGTTGTGAAATATTTTCTTGAAGACACCTTTCGATATCTTGGGCATTGGTTCAGCCGGTTTCTCAATAGTGAGAGGGGATGAAGTTTCAATAGTCGACTTACCTTTATCCCGAGCCTTCAATTTGTAATTTGTGTTTCTTGTTTGAAGGAAAGTATTGGATCGGACCATGTTAATATAATTGTGATCAATAGGAGCACTATTTGTGCCCCCGACATCTTTCGAAGTAGAAGCCACATTCTTTCCCTGGGGAAAGGGATTTTTCAGGACAACCGGTTGTTGATTTGTAAGCAACTTATGTGTTTGTTCCATTAAGTGGCATTGATAAGAAAGATTGTCTCCTTACAAAAATTACAAGGAAACTTAACCTTCTTCATGTATTTCTTTCCCCCCTCAACATTATTTGTGGTATTTTGTTTGTTTTGGTTACCCTCACTCTTCTTCCCCTTCTTATTTTTGTTAGATTTTTATCAATTAGAAAGTATTATCTTAGGATCTTATCTGAGAGAATAACCTGCACATCAATCAATCACAAGAGACAATAGACACAAATATTTTCCTTGGGTAAACCATAAAGGAGAAAACCCGACAACTTCCTCAGAGATAAATGAGCACCAATGGCAATAGTAAAACCCAAAGACAGAAAGATGATCTCCAACAGTTGTACTCTCTCTCACTTGAGAGAGATTCTTCTCTCTCACCTATGTGCTATAGCTGGGTGAGTGTGTGTCTCAAACAGAGAGGCTCACTCTCTATTTATACTAGCTTTCGACTTGACAATAAATTACTAGGGCCAACTTCTCTAGGAGAGTCTAATAACCCTAGTGCCCCATAACTGTGGGGAATTTTCCCTCTGATCAACAGGGAGGGTTAATCACTACTACTTTACATGACTTCATTACATTAATGATTCTACCTATAGGAATATCAGGGACCAATGAAATACAATATATGAAATATACAAGTGAATACATTCTGAAGTTACAAATACATCAACACTCCCGCTTAACTAGGAAGGTATTCTCTTTACACAATTCATCAGCACACGTCTTCTTCTCTGGATCATCATCAAGGTTGGATCATCATCAAATATGGATCATCATCAAAGATGGATCATCATCAAAGTTGGATCATCATTGGATCATCATCAAAGCTATATCATCACTGGATCATCATCATCATCACTGCTCCCTCTATCTCTATCAAACGGTGCTATCTCTCAATTCTTCTCGTCACAGGAAGTTCTACAGAGCCAGCCCTTTTTCATGCTAGTTGTAGGCCTATCCTCCATGTATGTCTTCATCTTCTTCAACAATTATATCTGACCATGTGGGGAACACATCCTGCATCCATGTCAGAAGGTCTCTGCACTTACATCTGACCATGTGGGGAGCACATCCTGCATCCATGTCAAAAGGGCTCTGCACTTATATCTGACCATGTGGGGAACACATCTGCATCCATGTCAGAATTGCGCTACCCTTACATCTGACCATGTGCGGAACACATCCTGCATCCATGTCAGAAGGGATCTACACTTAGATCTGACCATGTGGGGAACACATCCCACATCCATGTCAGAAGGGCTCTTCACTTACATCTGACCATGTGGGGAACACATCCCGCATCCATGTTAGAAGGGCTCTGTACTTACATCTGATCATGTGGAGAACACATCCCGCATCCATGTCAGAAGGGATCTACACTTACATCTGACCATGTGGAAAACACATCTCGCATCCATGTCAGAAGGGCTCTACACTTACATCTGACCATGTGGGGAACACATCCCGCATCCATGTCAGAAGGGCTCTGCACTTACATCTGACCATGTGGAAAACACATCCCGTATCCATGTCAAAAGGGATATGCACTTACATCTAACCATGTGGGGAACACATCGCACATCCACGTCAGAAGGGCTTAGCACTTATATCTGACCATGGGAGGAACCAATCCTACCATCATGTCCAAAGGCCTCATGGACTCATCACTTCCTCTTGGAAGGAAACTCAATTTGGAGAACACCAAGCTTCTCCCTGAAGTACTCAAACATCACTCTAGCTAATGGCTTGGTCAACACATCAGCTATTTGTTCGTCTGTTGCAACATACTGGATCTTCACTACTCCTCTCTACACCATATCCCTGATATAGTGATATTTGATCTCGATATGCTTCGACTTGTCATGGAACACCTGGTTCTACGACAACTTCACACAACTCTGGTTGCCACAATATATTCAAGTAGCATCCAACTAGAGATCAAACAAATCAAATAACAGCTTCCTCAACCACACTACCTCATAAATATCTAAACGAGTTGCGACATACTCTGCTTCGGTTGTACTCATTGCCACGCAGGACTGCTTCCTACTAAACCAAGAGATCACACCTGACCCCATATTGAAGCAACACCCTGAAGTGCTCTTCCTATCAATGGCACTGCATACCCAATATAAATCAACATAACCTTCTAGGTTAATCTTTTGATTCCCCTCATACTTGAGCCCATAATCAACTGTACCCTTCAGGTACCTCAGAATATGCTTTGCGGCAATCAGGTGAACATGTTTAGGATCCATCAGGAATTGGCTCAATGTGTTCATAGCAAAGTAAATATCTGGTCTCATCTTCATCAGGTACATCAAGGACCCAATCATTTGACGATACATTGTAGCATCAACCAACTCTGATGAAGAATCACTCAATAGCTTCAGGTTCGATTCCATAGGTGTAGTCATGGCCTTGCAGTCCATCATCCCAAACCTCTTCGGGATCTCTACTGCATACTTCCCTTGTCCCAGGGATATTCCATCTGCATTCTGCCACACCTCCATGCCTAGAAAGTAGTGCATCATACCCAATTCCTTCATCTCGAACTCGACAGTAAGCTTCATCTTCGTATCAGCAATCAACCCATCCTCACCTGTTACAAATAGGTCATCTACATACATTAGGAGTATCACTAGGTTCCCTTCTTCAACCTTGTATTAAAGGTTGGAATCTGCTTTACTCTTGGTAAAGCCAAAACTATTCAGGAAGATGTCAATCCTACCAAACCATGTCCTGCGTTCCTATTTCAAACCGTACAGGGATTTCTTCAATTTACACACATGAGTTTCCCTGTCATGTGTCTCAAAACCGAGTGGCTTCTCCACGTACACTTCCTCTTCCACTACACCATTCAAGAAAGCAATCTTGACATCCATTTGGTGTATCTTCCATTTCATTACTGCAGCCAGAGAAAGTACTGATCTAATGGAAGTGTATTTGGCTACAGGTGCAAAGGTTTCTTCATAATCTATTCCTTTTTTCTGGGAGAAGCCATGAGCCACACATATTGCTTTATATTTCTCTATGTTGCCATCTGCAGCATGCTTGATCTTGAAGATCCACTTGGAAGTCACAACAGACTTCCCCTCTAGTCTTGGGAAAACATCCCATACATCATTCTTAATGATCGACCGGTACTCCTCGTTCATGGTATCCTTCCATTCTTTCTTCTTTGTCACTTCTTCATAGTTGAAAGGTTCTTTATTAATGATGTCACATAATAGGGCTACATATCCAGAGTAGGACCTAGTTCTTTTCCTCTCTTTGTGCATTTATTCTATATCCCCATATCTTTTTGCACCTTGGATAGCCTCTCGTACCCATGCAGGTTTCCTCTTGTGAGGATTATTTTCCTGGGGTGGATCTACAGGTTCCCGGGGTTCTTCTATTTCTCGATCTTCTTCTTGAGTTGCATCGTTCATAGCTGTATCTTGAATCCTGGGTACTTCTGTTTCTTCAGGATCTTCAACTGGTCTCTTTTTGGATTTGTTGTAAGACAAGTCTTCGTCGAATGTTATCTCTCTGCTGATGTTGATCTTCTTGAATCCTGGAAAGTATATTCTGTAAGACTTCGAGATTTCACTATATCCCACAAATATACTCTTCTTCCCTAAAGGACCTAACTTCGTCCTCTTTTCTTTTGGAATGTGTATGTACACTAGACAACCAAATATTCTAAGATGACTGACTTCTAGTTTCTTGCCGGAGAAGACTTCTTCAGGTGTCTTGTTTTCAATTACTCTATGCAGAGTACGGTTCTATACATACACAGCTGTCCTAGCAGATTTTTCCCATAGATCCATGGGAATATCTTGATCATGAAGCATTTCCCTTGCAGCTTCCATGATCATTCTATTATTTCTTTCTGCAACCCCATTCTATTTTGGACTATATGGAGTGGTCAACTCCCTCTTAATCCCTGAATCTTTGCATAATTCTTTGAATTCATTTGATGTGAATTATCTGCCATTATCTGATCGAAAGGTATTGATTTTCTTTTTTGTGTGGTTCTCGATCAAGGCTTTGAATTCTTTGAACTTGCTAAATACTTCATCTTTGTTCTTCAAGAAGTATATCCATGTCTTCCTAGAAAAATCATCAATGAAAGAAACATAGTATAAATACCCACTCAATGAGCTGGATGACATCGGACCGCATATATTAGAGTGGATGATTTCCAAGATTCATTTTTCCTTGCTCTCGCTACTTGGAAATGTCTTCTTTGTGTTCTTTCCTTTCTCACATCCTTTGCAAAAACCTTCATGCTTTTCGTGTACTTCTGGAAGACCTTCAACAGCTTTGCTTGCAAGTGGTAGTTCCCTATAGTGCACATGTGCAAGCCTTCTATGTCAAAGTTCATTTTACTCTACTAAGTCATGGACCAAGGCTTGTTTTGGTTGGCCCTTTAGCTTGTATAAGCCTCCCTCTTGCTCTCCAATCACTATTGCATCATCTAGAGTCTTTCCCTTTCACCACATAAGGAATTGGCCATATACAAATCAAACCCTCATGCCTTTTGCATCTAAGGCAGAGATGGAGAGGAGGTTCTTCTTTAGTCCTGGTACAAGCAAGACATCCTTCATCTTCATAGAATTTCTAGAGTCTAGCTTATAGGAGGATTCACCACTACCTTTTATGGGATACTGGTAGTCATCCCCAAGTTTTAATTTGTGGGGTGATTCATGTTTGGATAGTTTCACAAAATATTCCTTGAATCCCGTCATGTGCTTGGAAGCCCCACTATCAATGAGACAATCTTTTCTTCCATATGTGACAGTTCCTGTGAGGGCAGAAATCAAAACATATTCTTCATCACTTGAAGAATCTTCACTTTCTTGTTTGACTCTCTTCTTGGAAGGTTCATCATCCTCTGTAGCATGAGCATGATGTCTTCTTTTGTTGTCCTTCTTCTTGTGAGAGCCACCCTTATTTCTAGGACAATATTTGGTAAAGTGTCCTCTTTCATCACATGTATAGAACCTGTATTTAGATAGATCTATGTTATATCTTCTAGGGTTATATTTTCGGTGAGAATGCTTACCTTTGGGATTATGATAGTCCCTCCTGATTTTATTGGAGTGTACTATGAGAGCTTGATCTTCACTTCCCATATTTTCTTCACGGGCTACTATTCGAGCTTCTTCTTGTCAGCATTCCTCCCATAGTCTACTGGAGGTGACTAGCTTTCTTCTAGCACAAATACCTTGAATGAAAGAGTCCCATGACCTAGGGAGACCATTCAAGGTGGTCATCACAATTTCTGCATTCTCCACTTCATCACCCACTGCTTAAAGTTATTGTTTGATCTGGGAGACCCTTGTAAAGTATGATCGTATGGTCTCCGCATTCTTCAACTGGTTCCTCAAAGTCATCCTCTGATTTCTATTCTTTTCTTCAAATAGCTTGGTCAATGCTTCAAACATCTCTTTAGGTGTCTTTAGGGAGGACACATGTGGTATGAGGTGATCCTTGATTGAATTAGAAATGATCCTCTTGCCCATGATCAAGTTCTTCTTGTGTAAGGCCTTAGCCTCATCTCCCTCTGGAACTAGACCCTCTCCACTAATGTAGGAGTCCATTCATTTTCTTCAAGAACTAGTGAGATCCTATACTTCCATGCTTGGAATTTATTTGATCCCTCAAGATTTTCATCAAGCTTGGTGTGATGAGAGATCTTAACTGAGAACCTCAAATGGAAATACAAAATATTTATATCTTACTAATTTGAGAAGCTGAAAACTGGATCTAGAGATGTTCTTCTGCAGTGCCGATTTTCTAGTTCCAAGGAAAATTAGGATTTGACTTTCCCGTAGTTTGAATTTCCGGCATCATACCAGACAGGAAGTTGAAAGTGATTTAGGAAAACAGTTTCTATATCAAGGAAGATATCATACACGACTGATGGAAGTTCTATGTACCATTTAGTCGCTACACTGGTTAACATTCTATGAAATAGCCTCAACCGAACGGAGTCATCATTCAGTGAGATAGAAGAGAACCAAAGGTGAAATGTGGTAATGTGAGCACCTAGATCCTCAATAGTTTTCCCTTCAAACTTTGGGATGTCTGAGAGCAGGTTGATGGGTACAAGTGGCCATGCCACATTGTGATGCACATGGTCATTCATTAGTTTAGACAAATCTAGCAAGTTTAACGTTGTTAGGAAAGGAAGTTTAAGCCTCGTTGGGGTTTGATATTGAGGAGTCTGGGGTGTGGAAGTACATTCACCAGGAGTCTCGAAAGAAAATGTGGGATTTACCCCAGACATTGACTATGATGTCGTAACACTATTATGAAACGTGTTTCATCCGTAAGCCAGAGGGTTACTAACTTTTGGTGGGTGAAAAGTGGTATGGCCTGCTCCAGCCAAAACCAGAGTTTGAAAAGTGGGAGCAAAAAATCCTCCACTAAACAGTGAAAAGGGGGAGCTCCCAAAAGGGGTGGTCAAAACCTCACTATAAGTATGAAAACTGTAACATGTGAAGGCACTTGGGTTCCCAAACGACATACCCGCATAAGTAGGCAAAGAGCCCACAGAAGGTGTGAATGGAGGAATATGTCCTCCATTCCAAGGAAAAACCTTGACAAACGAAGTGGACCCACTTGGACCACTTTGAGCAATTTGCATGAAAGGAGAGGAGGTAAAAGGTACACTGGGAATCCCAGTGACCACCCCACTAGACTGAGCTATAACATTAGAAGGTGTTGAGGGATTGACCACTCAAGCATTCAGAGAAAGAGGTGCAGTAGATGCACTAGGTCTTAGAGCACTTACCAAGGGAGGTGAGACTCCAGCATCCAACATGCATGAGGTAGGGGTAGAAATACCCTCTCATGAACTGGACATATTTGAGCTCAAAGAAACACCAGAAACAGGCGAACCGAAAGGAATAAATTGGAATATTACATGGTTGTTTAAATCCGTTAGACGTGTGTTATAATTCCTTGCAAACTCGTCAGCCTACAAGTCTTCTATCTATACTAGTTGGATTTATTCTTGAGAAATTCTAAGCTCTGTTTCACCTGGAACTTCGCTAACACCATTTGGTTTGAAAGAACCTTCTATGTCAAGTCTCTACCTTTGAGGTGACAGTGGAGGCTCCACTACAAAATATGGGGGAAGGTTTTGCAACCTTCTAGACCCACAAAGAGGATGGTCCTTCACATCTAAAAATATCACTCACACACCTAAAGGCAAACTAAAACACATACAAAACAAAGATCACACACTAAAAATTTCCTAAGTATCATAGACACACGAGGTAGAAGATATACCTCCCAAAGGAAATTCTGTGATGATTAGGGCCTAGATCCAACCAATGAAGATCGAAGGATGGTTACTTGGCATCTCATGAATATTTTTCTAGGTGCAAGTGATGTAATCACCCAACCGCCCTCCCAAATTATCAATTGAGGTTACCTTCCAAGTTCGTCCTAGGTGCACTGGAAATAACCTTCCAATGCCACATGTGTAAAAACCTAGTGTCTGGAGACTAAGGCTACCAAATCTACAATGAGATTCTGATGGAATAGTCCCTGGCTTGATCAATGTGCATGGGCAGGCTAGATAATCCCAAAATACTAACAATATTGTCACCACACAGGGCCCAAGAATTGGTATTGATAGAACCCCCGTACGCACAACAACCTTGGTATACGATCAAACAAGGTAGTGGAGAGTTATATCTGGAATCGAGTTCTCACGCAACCTTGTGCTTAACTCTTGCATTAGAGGAGATTTCTCGATTATCCCTTGTAGAAGTGGATTTACCTAAGCATAGGCCACTATGTATGAAATCAAAGTGCTCTTGGACAGTTAAAAACTCTTAGTCCAAGAACCTGTCCTAAGCTAGTTGATGATCGAACCTATAAAAAGAAATATTACTAATAAATTTTAAGTTAACTGTTATTTTTATGGTTGTATTACTCAGAGGTAGTGGAGTGGGACTGAATGGTGTTTGGACTCAACATGTGAAAGAAAATGATGTATAAAATTTCAGAATAAATGCAACTAACAATGCTCTTTTTCCTTTTTCTTTTTAAATGAAACTAATGAAATTTTTTTTAATGATTTTGAAAAACACAAGACTTCAATATATTTTTTTTTTTTGAAATTAGTGGAAAAAAAATGCAAAGCTATGCAAATGAAACTGCCTTTTGTCTTTCTTTACCAAAAACTCAAAACTTTCAATGCAATTAAATGAACATAAGCAAGTTAAGCAGTCTGAACATATAGAAATGAAAATGATAAAATTTATATCTTTACAATAACAATATTCAGCCAGTAAAGCAAAGACAACTCAAACCCTAACCTGGACAACTATTGGCTTGGTAAGACCAATAGATCCAAAACTGGTAAAAATGACTAACCTAGACTACTACAATAGCAATCCAAGGTATATCAGTGTACTAAAAGGACTGATAGATACTAGCAACCTATAAATACATAAGCATTCAAACCAAACAGCAAAGAAAGAAGGACCCAACACATTCACAAACAAAGTATTTAGACCTAACTTACTCAAAAACACTTGATCAACAAGAAAAATCGAAATGCATATACCAACAAAAACATCACAATGCCCAAGAAGGAACCTTACAAAGACCTGAGAAGTCAAAAATAAAAAATCAGGCTAAACCCTAGCAGTCTGACCTATACCTATAAGAAATCGTGATTGTCACTAAGACAACCCACAAACGACTCGTGACTGTATATACAGTCAAATCACAAGTAAAACAGGGTAATTGCGACAGCATATATTGACAACCCGCGATTACGGTCAATTTTTTTTAAAAAGAAAAAGATAAAAAAGAAAAAGAAATGACTAAAGGATCCCAAAACTTAAACACTGAAAACTAAAAGTAAAAAAGAAGAAAAACACTTACATCATCAAATAGAGCGGACTGGAACCGAAAACCTATGGAACATACCCAAAACAAGTTAGACTCCCCAGCGGAATCGCCAGTTATATTGTTCATGGAAAGTCTACCTTATGACCTAAGGGTTTGGTGTCACCAACATACGGATATTAAACTTGCAGACATATTGCTATCCAGAAATTTGAGAGAGAAATAGGGAAGAAAACTAGTGTACTTTGTTTATGAAGGTTGGTCCTAGATTTTCTTCTTCAATCCAAATGCTCCAGCGGCTTCAAGGGATATTCACACCTGCAAAAGATATAGATGCCTTCCGGCATAATATTAGATGTTATATAAGAGATCAATGAAATATTATGATTTCAATAAGATAACAATACAATTCATGGATCATAACACATAAGGACATTAGTGCGCCAATTTGGAAGAACATCTCTCTTTATTGATAAGGAGTGATGAAAGATACAACCTAGATCTGATACAAGTCTTCCTCTGCTAGCGAAGGAAATGAGTTCTGCTGCTCCCAATCTCCAAAGGGTATTCCACCAGCATAACCTAACTCTCTTGAGATATATCTTTAACTTCAACCCCTCACCTCTATTTATACTTGATGAATAGGAGGAGTTATGAAGGTTAAGATAGTTGGGGAAGTTGGGAACGTTATGATTACGAGCCCAACTGTATCTAACAAAACATGTTTTTATTTTTTAAATTTTGGCTTAGGGTAATCGCGGGTATGAATACTAGCAAATCATGAGTGAACCATGACTTTTATAAAGGCAACCCACGAGTGCAAATTGTGATCGTCTAATCAGGGGTTGTATACATAGATACCTGTGAATGGTTTGCGATATGCAATGTCATTAATCGTGATTAATCCTTAAGATCTTTATAAAACATAGGAAAGACTGGAAGGAGCAAGATGTATCAAGGCACATGCACATCTATAGGTTTTGGGATACTTCAATCCATTGTGTCCTTTTGTGTACCGACACATTGAATGTCAGTACTCAGATGAAGAAGTTCCATTTCACAGGATAACATTATTGATCAATATATTTAAATTTTTATCACTTAAAACAAAATCAACAATAAAACAAAACACACAATATTATCGTGGAAACCCAATTGGAAAAAGCACCAACAATTTCTATTCTGTAAAATTATATTTACAAATAGTTTACGTCTGCTAGTACACACAAGGATGCTACAAATCATATTTACCACATCTACTGGAAGGAGGATACAACCCCTTGGTTTATTAGCTACTACTAAAAGGATGCTTCTACACCCTATTTACCAGCTACTACTGGAAGGAGTTTATGACCCCCTTGAAGGATTGTTTCCCGCTCTAGCGCCTTCCAACCACCCTTATATGATAATTCAATCTTTGACTACTCCAATGGATCTTCCAATTGAATCTATAGAGACACCTATTTTAAAGTTTAAAGCAATGTTTATATACCCTCAAACGCATCTCTTCATCTAAAAATCATGTATCTTCATCATGACTTTTCACAAACAAAAACCAATTCGAAATTATCTATTTGTTTGTCATTTTTAACTCTGTTTAAATTTAATAGTCATGACCTTCCGCAGTTTCCTTTCCATGACATCCTTTCTGCAATAACCTTTCTGCAATTTGTGGGAAATCATCACTTCTGCAATTTCGGGTTATGGATTGCGGATGTACATTTTTACTTTTCTCACAAATTTCTTCCACGACGACCTTTCTGCAATCGAAAACTCCTTCCTTCCACAATTGTGGATTGCAGGTTGCGGGTATGCATTTCGACTTCTCTCAAAATTTCTCTCGCAATTTGTGGATTGTGGATTGTGATGTCCTTCTGCATTGTGGATTGTGGATTGCGACGTCCTTCTGCATTGTGGATTGCGGATTGCAAGTCTGCATTTCAACTTTTCTCAAAATTGCTTCCACAATTCGTCTTCTGCAAGACTTCTTCCGAAATTTTGTGGATTGTGGATTGCGGATTCGTTCCACATTGTGGATGTGCTTCCAAATTATTTGAAATAGAACTCTGCAAATATCTTTCCACAAATCCTGTGAGCTGTCGATCGCTTTTGAGAAATCCTCCTTGTCTGTTGATCAGTTATCAAACACGAAACTTCACTATGGTGCTCAGGAGTGTTATCTTCTATGCACATTTACTTTCTAGATCCTTTCCCTGGTGTTGATCTATATTTTTGATACGATATGGGCCATCCAACCTCGGCTAAATAAGTTGACTACAACTCCATAATTCTGTATTTATTGATCAGAGGATCATTCAAGCTTGATCGCACTTCGTTGTGCTTGATCCCCTCGTTGGATGATCACTTAATTTGTATTACACTGAGTTTCCCCTGCCATCATTACTTGGTTAATCCTTTTTCATTATTGAACTCCTTTGACATCAATGACAACTCCATTCAACAGAGTGCACAATCTTAAGTGGTTTGCGAGCTCTGTATGAATTTTTGACCAGAAACATCTCTCTATGTTGCTTGCAAAAAATGCATCCTTCACAAAATATTTCTGGTTTTTTGATCAATGTAAATCCTTTTACCATATTATTTGTGTGTAGTAGCTTCAGCCCACCAAAATTCAGATGTCCAAATCTGAAATTACACCACCAAGATTCATAATGAACTTATGTTTGAAATGTAGCTTGAAAATCAGCATTGTCATTTTCATTCTGGTCGAATTGCTTGTTTACTTCTTTTCTTTATTCTTTGAATGCAACTCTTGTATTTGTATTTCCTCTCATGTCTGGAATTATCCTCAATGGAAACAAGCGATTGTTTTCCATTGAAATGTTTGCTATCAGTCGGTTGCTTGGACGCTTGTCTTTAATCACACAGTGATTATCTTCAATATAGACTATGTAGCCTTTCCGTATTAGTTGTCTAATGCTCAAATAGTTGACTTTCAGTCCTTCGACATGGTAAACATAAGGCATGTTCTTTTTATCCCCCTGCATGGTTAGAATACCAACAGTACATTTTCCCAAAATAGTGACTTGGACTTTATTTCCAAGTGTGACATCTGTTTGAACTGAATTATCTAGACTGGAAAAAAATTTGAATTACTAGTCATATTATTTCTACAACTTGAATCTAAATACCATATTTCATGTGGACTTTATTGGAAAAAAAATGCATTCAAGTAGGGATTCACATGCCAACAACATTGTTCTTGACAAATTGTTGGTGTTGGTCGACTGGTTTTGGATTTTCCTTCCTTGGTCATACTCCTTCCTGCATTCATATGCCTAATGACCAAATTTCTTGTAGTAATGACATTGGATTTTTTATTTATAAAACCTGTGACCACTTGGATGACCGGGGTTCTAATTTTTTCCTCTACCAGTGACACTTGCAAGACTACTGTTGCATCCTCCTCTCAAAAAAATTCTTCCTCTACCTCTAGAGTTGTTTATCTCCCTGCCTCTTCCACGACTTATGTATGACTATGCCACAAATGCACCTTCTAATGATACATTTTATCTGTTGATTCTATGTTCATGATTGATGAGCGAGTCTTGTAACTCATCAATACTAAACACCGACATGTCTTTGTTTTATTCTAAGGTCACAACCAAGGATTCAAATCTATGGGGAAGGCTTCTAAGAAATTTTCTGAAACCCCTTTTGTCTTATATATTATCTCCATGATATTTTAGTTGATTTATAAGACCAACAACTCGAGTGTAGAATGAGTCTATTGACTCTATGTCTTTCATTGATAGAGATTCAAAATATCTTCTAAGAATCTACAACTTAGAAGTATTTACCTTGTCCAAGCCTTGATATGCGGTTTCCAATGTATCTCATGCTTGCTTAGCGGAATTTGTTGCTACTACTCTTGGGAGTATGATTTCATGCATGGCTTGGTGTATGTAGAACAGATCATTTCCATATTTCTTCCTATGTTCCCTCAAGGAATCCTTCTTAGCTTATGTGATATTATTATATTCCGCCTGATCTACTAGTTCTGTATAGCCACTTTGGACTATCTCCCATGCATCTTGACCTCTAAACAAATCCTTCATTGTTAGACACCAATATTCATAATTTTTTCCTATAAATATTGGAGTTTGCAAACTCGACATGTGTGCACTAGAAGTGGAAGCCATAATTTTAATTTTATTTAGAGAAATTACTTTTTCCCTTTTTTTAAGACAAGGCTTCTTTCCTAAACCTACTCTGATACCAGATCTTGTAGATGAGATGTCAAAGGCTGACAATTAACTTGAGCTACCTTGCATTAAGAAAAATATATTTCTTGTCGTGGCTTCGACCTATTTTTACTCCTTGAGTAAAACTTGTCTAACATCGACTAGACAAGTTGAAGTCAAATTCCGACTAAACAAGTCGAAACCAAATTCTGACTAAACAAGTCGAATTCGAATTCCGACTAGACAAGTCGAATTTTGACAAGTTAAACTTTACCAAAATACTTTGACAGGTTTACTTTGACCAACTAGCCTTTTTAATAGACTACGTTTGCTTCGACTGACTTACTTTACTTTGACCGAATTTTGATTCTGACCAGCTCCCACTTACTTAACCACGTTTAGTCAAAATTTTACAAAGGATATTTCTTAGTCTAAATACTTATACAATGAAAAATACTTTTCATCGACCAATAACTCAGAGTAAAACTAAACACAACTATAATTCGACAGATTTACACAATGATATAACCAAATATTAAGTAAGACTTGAGTCGACCACTTTGTCATAAAAACTAAGTTTTACTTGGTGAAATGTTAATGGATTCTACGTGTCTTTCACTTAACCTGTAAATATAAACAACTTTTACTCAAGTAATTCTGGAGAGAAGGTGTGGCTAAATAAAACATGAATTCAACCATAACAATGGATTTATATATCTTGTAGAGACATAACAAGAACTATTTGTCGTAAATACAAACTTGGAAATTTACAAGGATGTTTCGCCTTTTATAGAGCTTTGTTGACGAGCATATATGACTATGCACGTAACGAGGGAAGACAACCCAGACCGGGATCCTTAGAGCAGGCTCCAAGCTGTTTGGGATGGTTGTTCCCGACAAGTTTAAAGGCTCTGTTAGCCTGAGAGTCTAAAACTAAAGCTACTGTTCTAGTTAATTAGATCTATACTTATTTCTATACAAGTTAATAACTGTTATTAATTACAATATTAATCAGCTAACTTAAATAAGTTTATGCTACTGGTTTATAATCAGACCTATACCTAAGATTACGAAGGTTAAGTAATATATATATTTACAAGATCAAACTGTTAATTTAAATCTACTTCAAACTAGTTAATTCAAAATACAAGGAGCAAAAAACACTTAATATTAACAAATGTTTTACATAAATATATTATATACAGTAATTACAAGAAATAATCTGATTCAGCTAGAATTTTAAAATGATATAATTGACAGAAAATAAAATCCATTCTAGCTCTAATCCCGATCAGGAGCAAGACTACCCTTGAGAATATTAAAATAAATTCAAACATTCACAACACCATACAGTAATCATTACATATCATATAAGCTGTGATATCAATCATTACTTCACGACATGATATATCAACGAAACCGAAACGTTACAAAGTTGATAATGATACAAAAATATTTGCACAAATTCTTTAAAGAATGTTATGACAAATACTGATAATATAGAAAATGGATAACAAGACCAATAGATAGCATAAACCATATGCAAAGTATTAATACTATAAACATAGATTAAGCATCATCAATTCAACATACTGTAGCTGCTGACATGAAAATGTCTCGAGTCACAGGTAGATTAAACAGTAGTCTCGTTCTTCCACTTCCCCAACCATCGACCCCCTGGCAGCAGTGTTTTCTAAGCTTTCAAGAGACAAATCTCTTAAGTTTTGGCAGTCCCCAGTCTGCTTCCCCAGCTCCAGCTCTTGGTTTGCTCTTCCAACATTGAGAAAGAAGTTCTTCAATACTGTTGAGCATTTACAGAATAACTCAAACAGCAATGTTTTGATTTGAGAGAGAAATCTCTCAGTCCAGTCCCCTCCTCAACAATCAAATTCTTCTCTATTTAAATAAACCACGATCAGCAGAAATCAAAACAAATTAAGCTCTGCACAGGCGAATTTCTGGAAACAACCATTTCTTTGCCGGCCGCAACTGCAAAAATCGTGTTCAGAGAACCCTAAAAATCTCCCAAAATCCATCATTTTCTGGCGAAATCCTCCCGAGTTAAACTAAATGGATCCGTTCTAAAGAAAACCCATGTGGCAGATTTCTTAAATCTGCTTCCATTTGCTCACAATGTAGCCCATAAAAACGTCTTTTAGTTGAAGACGCGATTTCTTGTAACTGGCAACAATCCCGGCAGTTTCGTTCCTTTTCTGGAATGAAGCTAATCAACTGAGACCCTCGAATCTCTGCAGAAACAAAATGAATAACTCAACAATTATTATTGCTAACTATCTACGCATTAATTTCAAATAATATCTTAGCAATATTTAATTCATACTAAAAGATTTTCAAAAACAATTAATGAATATATATTTGCTGAAAACTAAATCTCTTTCATCTGCAGAAATTCAGGATTTATCTAGCCATACATGTCTTCACCATCAATTCAAATATGGTAATGTGGCAATTTATTTTATTCGATGTAGGCATATGGTGGTATATCCTTAAAACAACAAACTGCAAATCTGCTAATGACATGAAATCAATCCCTAATCCCATTCTTAATTTGATGGTGAATGCACATTTACGGATTTAAATTAATTTCTTCATAAAATCACAACGACTTGTGTGAAATCACCATAAATGTATGATAGAGAAGTATGATCCTCTCTCAAATCGAATTACCTATCGATCTGTTTAAATTCAACAATGATTTGAGAAAAACAAATATATGCTTTTTCAAACTTCTTGTAATGTGATAACCATATTTTGGAAATTGTCATGATGTCCATCCACCTATGGGGATTTATGAAAACAAGATATGGCATTAATTGCAAAAGTGCTGAAAGCTTCACTACCATAAATCTCCTTTCAATATAAACATTTTAATCCATGAAATAGTTCTTTATTGTTTAAAATACTCTTTTAGTTGTCGTTTCGCATGGAAAATATCCAATAATATTCATGGTTATTTGCCTTTCACCAATATGGAGAAATGTTCACCAATATTACCAATACTAAGAATGCTTATATTGTTTGAGCTCATGCATATTCCAAAATATATAACTCTTAATGACATCCAAGCATCCATCCTTGGTCTTTTGAATAAAATGCATCCACATCTTACTGTATAATAATCTCAACCTTCAGGAATGAGAGACATGCTATGCGAAATACACATCCCATAACCCATAATATCGACCTCGACCTCTACATGCAATAATAAATATGACATATGAGGCCCATTATAGAAATCAAGATCAAATAATAAGGTTGTGCTATGTGTAAGCCTTGGAAATATAATTCGAATGAACTTTGGTACGATGCCAAGAATATAATAATCAACCTTAAACCTTATCAATATTCACGATAACAAAATCACATAATAAAATCAAATGATAAATATTTGGATAAGATTTCAAGCTTAAGTTATAAAAAATGATTAACACTAATCACTTGATTTTCAATGCAAATCCACTCAAAATGATAATTTTAAAGTAGTGATTTTGTCAACTAATCCATAGTTCGCAAAGGTTTCTTTTAAAAACATTGAATTTTATGTTTCAGTAACTGCTGGAATGTCACCATTTCAGTAGCTGTCAATTCTTTAGTTTTGTTATATGAAATTCAAACATTTCATCAAAACAAAATACAATTTTGTTTGATGAAATAATAGTTTTTAAAGGCTGTTGGGTAGGGGCACAACAAGCTTCATCTCTCAACACATTTCAATCACATGGAGCTTGAGCTCTTGAACTCTCCACTGAATTTTTCCTTTTTCTCCACTATTCAATTCTCTTTTCACTATCTATGAGTCTCTTGAATTTACAATCTTCTTCTTCTTTATATAGACATACTAAAACAACTTCTCTGTGAAGCTTATACCAACTAAATCATTAAAGACTGTAATAACTATCTACCTAAAAACTTAACTTCATAAATTTAATTCGACTGGTTTACATAAGATAAATGTGAACTCTTCAACCTGTCAGAGAGGGTGACAGAGCATGACCAGATACAGACTTTGACAGATTCGGCTAACAAGATAAGAGGATCAACGAGTAATTAATATCTCCAACACTCCCCCTTAGTTATGAGTAGATGGGTATCTCAAAAAATATTACAAAATGTTTCGGAGCTTAAACTTGATATGTTTCATGACATACTTCATTGTGAAAAACTTGCCATTCCAAGATAACTTCACAGATACTGGAATGTATATTTTGCCAATGGTTTTGTAAAGATGTCTGCAAGTTGATCTTCAGACATGCAAAATTCTAAACAAATTTCTTTGTTGTTCACCAATTCTCTTATAAAATGAAATATTGTGTTGATGTGCTTAGTTCTCTTATGAAACACATGGTTTTTCGATAAAGCAATAACTGAATTGTTGTCGCAGAAAATGGTTGTTGGTTCTTGCTGATTCTATGGAAGGTCTTTTAAAATTCTCCACATCCACACAATTTGGCATGCAACACCTATAGTTGCGACATACTCTTCTTCTATTGAAGACAGAGTTACAATGTGTTTTTTCTTTGAATCCCACGACACAACACTTGTACTAAAATGAAATGTGTACCCATATGTGCTCTTCCTATCATCTATGTTGCCTCCATTGTCACTGTCAGTGTATCCAATTAATTTAAAACTTTCTAAGGTTGAATACATTATGCCAAGGTCCTTTGTGTCACTTACATACCTCATAATTATTTTTCCTGCTTTCCAATGAGATTCTTTTGGTGACTCCATGAATCTTGAGATCATACTTAATCCATACATGATGTATGTTCTTGTCGGTGGTAAATACGTAAGACTACCAACAAGCCTTTTAAACAGCGTAGGATCTACAGTCGATCCATCATCATCCTTGCTCAATATTAAAACCGTTATAACTGGTGTTAGGGTTGTATTGCAATTAGACTATTAAATATTTTCAAAACTACACTTGCATATTTTGACTACGATATAAAAATACCACTTTCAGAATGCTAGACTTCAATGCCAAAAAAAAACTTCATAAGCCCTAAATCAGTCATTTCAAATTCTTTCCATGATTGCTTTAAAATATTTTATGCCAAAGTCACCAGTAAATATTAAACCATCTACATACAGGCAAACAATTAACATGTTACCTTTCTCATTAACTTTGGTGTACAATGTCGGTTCACTTTCACTTTTATGAAATCCATTTTTAGTGAGATAGGAATCAATACGACTGTTGCAAGCTCGAGGAGATTGCTTTAAACCATAGAGTGCCTGTTTCATCCTTTACACTTTGTGCTCTTGACCTAGAACTTCATATCCTTGTGGTTGTTCCACATACACTTCCTCCTCCAGATAACCATTCAGAAATGATGATTTAACATCCATTTGATAAACATGCCATTTCTTTGCAGCAATGGACAGAACCGTTCTGACTGTATCAATGTGTGCGACTGGTGCAAAGGTTTCATTGAAGTCTATGTTAGGCTGCTGTGTGAACCCTCTTACAACCATTCTTTCTTTCTGCTTCTACACATTCCCATCAACATCTTTCTTGGTCTTGTAAATCCATTTGACGATGATTACATATTTATTTTTTGGTACATCTACCAGCTCCCATATTTGATTCTTCTCAATTCATTCTATTTCTTCATCCATGGCTTGTACCCATACTGGTTCTTCAACAACTTCTTCAAATGTTAATGGATCATTTATTTGAGAAAATAATGCAAAGAGAGAGAATGAATTTGGTGAACCAGTTTCATATATTTTGCATAGACTTCTTGTCTTCACTGGATTTGTCGATGTCAACCTCGACGAACTGCTTGAAGGAGTCTGTTGTCCTCTTGGTGTTCTTGTCGGCGTAGCTTGAGCTTTGACTTGATTCGATGTACCTTGTGTTGAACCATGTCATGGTGTCATGGGAGTCGACGGCGTTGCGGCTAGTTGACTTACATGTGGTGTTTGAACCACTTCCTCCGCCATGTCATGATGGTCGACATTTGACACAATATTGACATTATTCTCAACGGTTCCATCCTATGATTCATTTTCGACAAATTGAACATCACGACTGATGATCACTTTCCTTGCGACAAGATCATACAACTTGTATGCTTTTTTGTCTTTAGAGTAACCAACAAAAATACATTTTTGTTCTTTGTTGTCTAGTTTCTTTCTCAACTCATTTGGAACATGAGCATATGAGACACAACCAAACACTTTTAAATGAGAAACGTTGTGATTCATACTTTTCCATGCTTCTTGAGGAAATTTGTTCATCACACTCTTTGTCGGACATCGGCTCATAATATATACAGTAGTTGCAACTACTTCAGCCTAAAATTCATTTCGCAAATGCTTGGTTTCCATCATACTGCACGCCATCTCCATAATGGTTCAGTTTTTTTCTTTCTTTCGGAGACATTGTTTCGCTGAGGTGTATAGCATGCAGTGAATTTCTTTTGTATTCCATGTATATTGCAGAATTATAGGAATTCATTCGAGACATATTAATCGCCTCTGTTTGTCCTTAATATTTTAATGCGATGTCCACTCTAGTTCTCCACGAATGCCTTGAACTGCTGAAAACAACTAAATGCATCATATTTATGTTTCAGAAAATATACCCATGTTTTTCTTGAGTAGTCATTAATAAAAGTAAGAAAATAATTGCAGCCACCCATGGATGATATCTGCGTTGGACCACAAATATCAGAGTGCACAATCTCAAGAGTGTGCGAGATCTGTATGACTTTATGACTGGAAAAGTCTCTCTATGTTGCTTTCCAAAAATGTAGCCTTCACAAACTCTTTCTGGTTTCTAGATCATTGGCAATCCTTTTACCATATTCTTTGTGTCCAGTAGCTTCATCCCACCAAAATTCATATGTCCAAATCTGAAATACCATAGCCAGGACTCATTCTGAATTTTTGTTTGAAATGCAACTTGAAAATCAGCGTTGTCATTTTCTTTCTGGTCGAAGTGCTTGTCTACTTCTTTGCTTTCTGCCTTGAATGCAACTCATGTATTTGTATTTACTTTCATGTATGGAATTATCCTCAATGGAAACAAGCGATTGCTTGTCATTGACACTTTTTCTATCAGCTGGTTGCTTGGACGCTTATCTTTAATTACACAGTGATTATATTCATTATAGACCTTGTAGCCTTTCTGTATTAGTTGTCCAATGCTCAACAAATTTTGTTTCAGTCCTTCGACATGGTAAACATCAAGCATGTTATTTTTCTCCCCCTGTTTTGTTAGAATACAAACACTACATTTTCCCAAAACAATGACTTAGACATTATTTTCAAGTGTGACATTAGTTTGAACTGAATTATCTAGACTAAAAAACAAAGTTGAATTACCAGTCATATGATTGCTACAGCCTGAATCTAAATACCGTATGTCATGTGGTATTTCTTGGAAAGAACTGCATTCAAGTGGGGATTCACATGCCAACAACATTGTGCTCTACAAAGTGTTGGTGTTGGTCGACTTGTTTTGGCTTTGCCTTCCTTGGTCATACTCCTTATTCCTGCATTCATATGCATAATGACCAAATTTCATGCAGTAATGACATTGGATTTTTTATTTATCAAACCTGTGACCACTTGGATGACCGAGCTTCTGTCTTTGTCCTCTACTAGTGACATTTGCGGGACTACTGTTGCGTCCTCCTCTAGAAAAACTTCTCCTGCTACCTCTAGATTTGTTTCTCCCCCTGCCTCTTCCAGGGCTTATGGATGATTGTGCCACAAATGCACCTTCTAACGATGTATTTGATATGTTGATTCTATGTTCATGATTGATAGGCGAGGCTTGTAACTCATAAATAGTAAACACCGACATGTCTTTGTTTTATTCCAAAGTCACAACCAAGGATTCAAATCTATGGGGAAAGCTTCTAAGAATTTTTTCATAAACCCTTATGTGTTCTATATTATCTCCATGAGATTTCAGTTGATTTATCATACCAACAACTCGAGTATAGAATGAGTCTACTAACTCTGTGTCTTTCATTGACATAGATTCAAATTCTCTTCTAAGAATCTACAACTTAGAAGTCTTTACCTTGTCCAATCCTTGATATGCGGTTTCCAATGTGTCACATGCTTTCTTAGCATAATTTGCTACTGCTACTCCTGGGAGTATGCTTTCATGCATGGCTTGGTGTATGTAGAACATATCCTTTTCATCTTTCTTCCTCCGTTCCTTGAGGGCATCGTTCTCAGTTTGTGTGAGATTATTATATGGCACCTAATCTGCGGGTTCTATATAGCCACTTTGGACTATCTCTCATACATCTTGACCTCTAAACAAAGCCTTCATTGTTAAAGACCAATATTCATAATTCTTTCTTGTGAATATTGAAGTTTTCAAAGTCAGACATGTGTGCACCAAAAAAATATCCATCAATAAACTTGACCATTTCGATAGCTTAGATATAACTTTGAAATAGTTGAATAGTTTACCTCTGAAATATCTTGTCCTCTTTTCAAGGTGAAAGAGAAATTCAATAGATCATGGGAGTAAAGCTTAGAGGTTGTAGAGCTCATGCCAACTGGACATACGAGGAGAAGATCAAGAGGCTTGGGCTTAGAGATATCGTGATTACATGGACATCATGAGATTTCTCTCTGATTTCGCCTGTCACTGTGAAAAGAAACATGAACCAATAAATATACAACATAGGAAAGCCTGAACAAAGAAATATACGGTAGGAATGTCATTCTTTATCAACGTTGCAGTTACAGTGTGAAAACAAACATGAAATAATTAATATACAGCATAGGGAAGCACGAATGAAGAAATACACGGCAGGAATGTCGTTCTTTATCAATGCTGCAGATACAGTTCCGTGTAGTGCTTAAGGTTCGCCATACTGTTGGATATAAACGTTTAATGGTGGGGAATCGTTCCGGGGACTCGTTCCAGCCCTCAAAGCATAAGTGTTTACATCTCATTTTGAAAAGATAGCCATGACTTTCCATAATTTGAATTCATATTTTTTGTGTTGTTGCTAAATCACTTCCTCAGTTTTCCACAATTTGATACTAAAAAAGTGAAAGAATTTATGACCCTTTCATGGACGATAAAACGATGAAATTATGCTCCTCTTTTAAATTCAATTTCTCTTTCTCTTTATTGTTGACAAATGAATCTCTAATTTGCACAATAGTATACACAAATATTTAGGGCCAATAGGAAAGTATGAAAATATGAATATTAAACAATTTTTTTTTAAAGCTACAAATTAATATATATTATATCGTAAAAAAATAACAAATTACAGATAGGTCTTATCATACTTAGTGGTGGTCTAAGAAGGTGGAACCACCATCTCAACTAATTAAAAATATTAATAGTTATGTTAAGTGTAAGTCAAAAAATTCTCCCCATGCCCTAAAATAACTAAAAGACGTAAAGTTTTGATACATCATCCAGAAACTATAAGACTACAATGTAAGACTTATACGCTGACAACCTATCTAAAATGGAAAACCAAAAAAACTAAAAGATACAGTAATTTTCCATATTAGAAGGACTTCTTCTAGCTAGAGTATGCACCATGAGAAGAGTTGGCTTGTTCTTCGGTAATTCTGCACGCTTTAAATTCTGAGCTTGGGGATTTGGCTACTAGAAGCTTTACCGACAAAAGATCACTTTTTCTAGGCATGGCCAAGTTCTCTAGCTCAAGGTGGCGAGTCTTCCTAGTGTAAATAGCAGTAGGTCCAGTAGGTGACAAGGAATCCACATGTCCATTAGCATGTTCAACAAGCAACGAGGCATCCATGTGTTCATCAGTAGTGGAAACCCGGGTTTTGCTACTTGGACCTCTGTGGTCAATCTTCCCCAATGGAACATTATGTGAAACCCCTTCAATTATGTTTTCCCCTACTGGGCTTGAAGTCTTTGCACCGACCTCTTGGAGACACTTATCAAACAAAGCTGGTCCACAGAAAAAATTATACTCAATGCTATTCAACCCGTTAATAGTTTGCTCCAAAGAGACCCTCATTTCCACGGCTATTGCCTTGGATTTTATCCATTGGGCCTAAACATCCTCCATCAAGAGCAAGGTTTTTTTAAGGATTATAATAGTATACTTAAATATAGTATTCTAGGCGATAATTTTGGATAAGAAAAAACACATATATAGATAGGTAGGTGAATATTAAATATGAAACATACAATTTACTACTAAAACTTGTAAATTTTGGCGAATATTATGATAAAAATACATATTATATTAGAGACTAAAAATGACCAAATAGCGAATTTATTTTTTGAAAAAAACCCAAATATTAGCCAATTGGAGAAATTTTGTCCCAAAAGTTTTCCTTGATCAAGAGGCCCAACATATTCTTGATGGGTAACTATTTCGACCTCCTAGTCATTTATTAAACCACAGACTTACGCCGATATCAAATTTAAATACCCCCACCGCCTTCAAAACCACTAGACCCCCTACAACCTAAGGTCCCACGACCATTTCTCCCTCTTCTTGTCTTACCTATCTGGCACGTTACCATAGTTTTCTAAACACGATACAGAAGATTATTGCAAAACAATAAAACCTGAAAAATGAAAACAGAGCCAAAAACTCTAAATCTGATTCCATACTCCAAACACTCTGCATATAAATTTGTCACCTCACATGCGGGAGCGGTCTAGCCAGCCTCCAAACATGAATGCACCCTACCGTGTGTTCCATCCCTCCCTTAGTGTGAGGATTCGTTAACCCAGAGGCAATTAAGATCAGAATTAACTAAAGACTCGCCATATTTTTTAACTTACTTTACTAAATGTACAAAGCTAAATTTTGGAAATCAAAATTCATTACTATCTCCTCTCCTAAAACTCACATTGCTATGCCCTTCGGAAAAAAACCATGAAGGTCCAAAGACACGACACGAAATAATGTAGAAACAATCCAATTATATTAAAAGAGATAAATCCTAGGGTGTTACAAACTCTGCACACATCGTCACATTAAACCATGTTCATATTGATATTTTCATCTTATAATAATAATAATCAACAAACATGAAGAACAAAATATTATGTTACATTAGCATCAAGGCATTCAGAAACTATGTACATGAAATGTATTAAATAGTGATGACCATGTTCAAAGTTTTTATGGTAAATTTTGAGGATTTATGCCCAATTTTATAATATTTTAAATTTTAAATTTCTTAAAATATAACTTTTAAATTTGAATTTTTTTTAAATTTCCTAAAATTGTAAACAAAATTTAGTCACTTCAAATGACCCACTAGTGCTTTTTAAGGTATCATAAGGTAGCAAACTTCTTACCATATTTTTATGTGTTTTTAGTAATTAACTTGTTTACTTAAAGAAGAGGATCTCTTGACCAATTAGAAATAATTTTAGATCATTTTTTGGCTCCAAAAAGTGATTTAAACTTTGATAGTGTCCACAAATAATCCAATCCCTTGTAAATCACCAATGAATCTACTACACTGATCCATGTACTTACATAATATTTTCTATAAATCATTTATTGATATTTTAACTAAAAAATAAATATTTAAAACATTTTTATCTAAAATGTGTTTTGCTCCATGCATTTTTTTATGATGTTTTGGAGTTTCCAATACCTATAAATTCCAATGTGATTATTTTCATTCAACTAAAAAGAAAAAAAGATTAAGTATCCTTGAATTGTCATCAATATCACATATACTTTTCAAAATTTAACCCTTCCTAGCCCTTTCAAGCAAAAGACCTAGTTATGCATTGCAAGGCCATCTGTAAATCTCCCTTGGATCCAAAAAATGGCTACTTTTCATGGTCTATAATAGAAAAAATCCTACACTTGGATAAGGGTAGAAGTACCTAGGCACATCTCACCCAAATTCCCTTGATCCGAATTTCAGGGGGCATATGGTTTAAATTCGAATGTGTAAGACATAAAAGCATTAAATGGAGAGGCCACCCTCTCCCATCCATGGTATTTGACAACCCAACATTTTGTTCGATAGTATGGCTTCAAGACACATTGTACCTCTCCTATCCATGGTATTTGACACTCCATCGTTATGTCCCATGGTATGGCCCCAAGGCACATTCTAATAATGTTATAAAAAGGCTCTATGCCTTCTCAATAAGGCATTCAAGGATTTTTGGCATCCTACATTTCTCTTATTCTATTTAATTATTGAGTTATTTGTTCTGAGTGTTTTTCTTAGTATAGTTTGATAGGTGAGGCTAAAAGAAACCTCTTTGAGCCTCATCCCTCCATGTGGCCTATATAATCTATATTTCATTGTCTAATATACTCATATCCTAGATCTTGCTGATGTTTCTTTCTCACAGTTGTCCATTATGTTATCACTTATCCTCCTCTCACGACATCCAAGCCTCCCGGGTCTTAGCCCCCAAGATCCAGATCAGTGGTATCTGATCCAAATCTGTTTGAATTTTGAAGATACCTGTTGAACTTTCTCAATCTATCTATTGTTGTATGGCTTCCATAGAAGGCCAGTGAGCACCCATCAGTAGGTACTGCTTCATAGTTTAAGAATCCATAAGTAGATGCTCTTTGTTTCATTTCCAAGGTAGAATGTGTCTCGAACTGATCTTCAGTATTTTCAATAGAAACTTCTTCATACTCATGTTATGTCTCTTCATATTTTTTAGTCACTTGGGAGTGAATTTTGATCCTCTTCATGTACTACCTCTTCTACTTCACATATTTCAAAACTAGGTGGTTCATGGGTCTCCTCCTTTTGCTCTTTCAAGCAAGATGATGCATTTTTCCCCTTGGTTTTCTTAAGATCAATATATTTTCTCCAACCTTGGATAGAAAACAATTCAAATACTTTCATAATATTATTTGCCATGTCTTCAAATATAACTTCCATTATTTTTATATGCTCCTCACCATCGTATGAGGTTCCCTTTTCATCCCTAGTCATAGTTTCCTCTTCAACAAAAGTACTTTTGGGTTTCACTATCTAATGGTGGTCCCTGACTTCTTGTCCTCATAAATTTCAGACCAAATCAGGTTCCAAGATCATGCTCTGATACCACTGTAATGTCCCTTTTTAATAATTTTATTAAAATGACCACTTTTTCACTTTTTTCTCTAATTCGACCTTTGACTAGTTTTGATGTCTAGATCTCCAAATTTGACCAAATGCTCCCAAATATTACGAGAAGGTGTATGAATTATATTAATACTTGAATAGGATTTTCAGGTATGATTTATGACCCTTCAATTACTGCTGCAAACTTATTTAATGTTCTGGCCAAAGTAGGAGTCTTTACTAGCAAATTGGGGTTCCAATTCCCCCTGGGTAAATGCTAAAAATGGCTTCTCAAATGCTCCCAAACCCACTCGAATTTCTGAACATAGGAAGAGGATGTTTAAGATAAATTTTTACGGTCTCATATGCATCATTATTTATTTTATATAGGTTGTTATAACCCTCTCCCAAACAACTACAAAATCACTAATTCGACCCTTGGGGAAATGGCATCAAATCTTCTCTAAATGCAATTAAACTGAGTAATATGGCTTCAAATTCTTAAGTGATGAACATGAAACTTGTAATAATCATAAATTAAAGTCCATTCATAATAAATATATTAGATATACATTCTCCCATTCGAAATAATCAACATTACCATGGCATACAACAATATAGTGGGGAAATGGTCATTGTTTGCTCATTAATATTCACTTTTACATACAACCATTTGGTATTTAGACTAGATAATTTCTGATAATGAATAAAATATCATATTAAACTCATTACAATCATAAATTTACAATGATAATCTCTAAATCATCAGCATTCAATGGAAAACATCAATATAGTGGGGAAATGGTCATTTGTTTCGCATTAACAATCACTTTTACATTCAACCAATGGGTATTTCGACCCAAGACTTTGTGAGAATGAATAACAGAGAATATTGAACTTATTACAAAAAGAAATAGACTAGTAGAATCTCTCCCAAAGAGTACAATATCTCACTCAAAGCACAATCCCTCAATGAGCAAGAATATGCCATAAAAACTGGAAATGGTTGAGAGAAAGTGCTGCAATATAAGGAACCACGAGCTTCCCTGTAGCTTACACCTGCGAATAAAACTCCATTAAATATCCATAAAATACCTGAGTGGCTTCTCTAAACACCAACTTGGATTGGAATCTTTCACCCTCGAAATTGGATAAGGTAAGAAACTAGTCATCCACTAGCTCTCTCAATTCACAAATGCAAATTTCTCAAATGATGAAAATATACTCTCTTGGCTGATCCCTATATTGTATAAACATCCTTATCCTTCTAATATTACCAATCAATCCACAAACTCAAGCCAATTCAAATTAGGGTGTGTGCTCGAGATTTGCCATGTGTCCTCCCTTTCCTAGCATTCCATCTTCCCCCAATTTGAGTAGGAACCCATTGAGCTTCCCCAAATCAAATGAGCGCCCTCTTGGATGCTCTATTTCGACCTTACATGTCATATATGTCATATTTCATCATTCATATCTAATTTGTGTCATAGGTGTCATAGTATCTTCATCATTGTTGTCATAGAGCTAGAGAATCTAGTCCAAGTGTCTCACTAGCTCAAAAATGACTCTTCCTCTACCATGTAAGTTACATTTCCTTCCAAATTCAATTTATGATGCATATAGACAAGTGTATTATCCTTCTAACTCATCCAATAACATATATACTTCCCATGGATTCGAAATTGCAAGAGGAGGATGCCATGTGGCATAGAAAATATAGCTTGTGTGGTTCCCACATCCTCCATGTGTCTTCATGATCAATTGCCACTTTGATTTTCACTTTGATTTATTTATTTAGCTCCTTTATTAAATATTTATTCCATTCTAATGTTAAAACATCATTTATTGTCCCCCTTATTCCAAATCCCAAAGCTTCCACCCCCAACCTAGCAAACTGGTAATTTTTCTCCTTGGCAATTATTTGACCCTTAGCATCAATTTGACAAACTTTCATGAATATGGAAAATGTGATTAGGCCATTGTGACCCAATGCAAAATTTGGTACATGAGAAATCCTCCCTTCCAAATATTTCTTGTCCTCAATCAATTTCAAACATGGGTGTTGAAGAACCTGCTTTCTGCATGATTCTTTGAAGTTTCCACTGAGTTGCCCAACTTCGGGTCTTTGAGATTTCATGAATATTTTAGAGAGGAAACACCATGCTTGTTGATTCACTACTCTTATTAAAATCACTTTATTAAGGGGGGAAACCATCTCCCATAATTCTTGTTTGCCAAAAAAATTGAAATCAATTGGACTAAAAACTATCCTAGGGTCCCATTGCTTGTATTGCACTCCAACAATTAAGAGTGCTCTCCAACCCATACCATTAGGAAAGTGAATTTCAAGATCCCATTTTCTTGTATGCATTCTTAAAAAAATCATTATTACATAATATATATCATCAAAGTACATAACAAATTAATAATAAAAATGTACATCAAGGAGGTGCCTCATCAAAAAGTCATGAAAGTGCTTATACCTCCAAGTAAGTATACCACCATTTGCCAAGTGCATACAAGCTTCAAGTGACCAATCAAATCTGGTCCAATGACATAGGTGAGGATCCCATGTCCTATAATGCTGCTCCAAAAGGATGTGATATGCATAAAAATATTCAGCCGTGTATTCTTTCATCCAAGAAGTGAATGAAGAATCTCCACTAAAATATGAACCAAATAATGAGCAAAAAAAACATGAAGACTTCAAGTGGATCAAAGAAGTCTTATCAATAAACCCATGAATATGTATATCATCATGAGATAATAGAGGATGTTTCTTCCAAAAATAATTTTCTTCAATCATATATCTCTTCACCCAAGTGTGGGATGAAGTTCCTCCAACATCAAATGTATGTTGGAGACATTTACCACCTTACACACTCATTTTGGTCAATTTGTCCTAGTTAAACCACTATCCTAAGTATTATTGACTTAATTGACATTAGAGGAGAACTAGATGACATCAGTTAGATCACACCAATGCCTACCTTCAGTCAAGGAGGATAACTTAGCCTTATCCTACATTCGGGGAGGCTAACTGGAGCACTCCAGGGGTGATCTGAGTCTCATTAATGCCCCATATTGCTAACTGATGGTTACAATCAGTTAAACAGAGCAGTGAAGGCGCCCTCCATCATTAAATTGATTATTTAATGAATTGGAGTCAACAGGTGCGCCTCCAACCACTTCTGATGTTCAGTTACACTTTAGTGAACCTCATCGGGATTCATTGGAGTCATTGATGCGCTACCACTTGTTGGTTGGTTTGTTGTGACATGTGTCTGACCTACTTTCAGTTAGACTCAGTCATTTATTGCACTTTGACTTTAGTTAGGGATCAGTTGAGTCAATTAGGGTTTTGATCAGTGGTTAACTTGAGTGTTAGCTGTGGCTTACATTCAATTAAGCTAGACTCACTCATTCAATTCGAATGACCTCCTTAGGAATTCAAATTGCTTTGTCATTCATGCTTGCAGCATGATCATTGTATTGTATTACTCATTCTTTGTGTGAATATACAGAGCGGCTACTCATTTTGTAGCACTATTACACCATTTCCATGCCTGATTGTTATTAATCCTTGATGAGACTGTGTTTTAGTCCCTAGATTAATGTGACAGATTAATATGGTATCAGATCTCATGGCGGGACGAAGCTCAGATCTCTCAAAAACAAGGTTTTTGACAGATCTTGCATGAAAATTGAGCAATAGCTCAAAAATCCAGCACTGCACCAAAAGCCAAGGCTTACCACTTAATACCCCAAGTAAATAACTTGTTGATCAAGCTTGCTTGATTGACTATGTTGGGTGTGATGAAAGCCTAAAATGTGTAGGTTGTCCGACCTTTTGTTGTGATTTTCAGGTTTTTAACAGGTGAAAGAATTCACTCCAGCAGATTCAGATGGCTTCTTCCGTAGATATTTTGACTCCGTTCAATTTCCACTCATGGAAAGGAGACATGGAGATCCAGCTACATTCAAGAGGACTCTATAGGGTCACCATGGACAATGAAGAAGAGCCTGGTTCTGCAATAGACAAATCTAGATTCTTGAACAAGAAGGATGAAGCATTCGGATTCTTGTGCCTCTCTGTTTCCCGAGATCTTCTTTTCCATCTTTCGAGATTGAAGACTCCAAAGGAAATTTGGAACAAATTGGAAACCCTGTATGGAAAGGAGGATGATTTGAGAGTTTACCAGCTTGAAAATGAATTGATGTCTCTCCAGCCTTCCAATTTCGAGACCTTGAATGAGTTTTTTCACAAAGTTCAAGCACATTGTCTTACTGTTGAATCAATTCAAAGTGGAGAAGGGGGATGATCAGCTCATCCTCGCCATACTCTCCAAACTTGGAGCTGATTATTCAGTTTTTGTCTCTACATTCCGTGTGGGGAAGCTCACAACCCCTGGATGGAAGATGCCTACACTCAATGCCTTCATTGAGTCCCTAACAAGTGAGCATGATAAGCTTGTCCATATGGGGATCATTAGATCCTCCCCTGATTAAGCCCTCCATGTATCGGGGCCCAAAGATCTGAAGGGTAAAGGAAAGCAGCAAAAGAACCCAAAAACTAAATTCAAAGCTCCTAAGTCTAAAGTTGAAATCCAACAGAATGATGAGTCTTCTGGCTCAAAGAAGAACAAAGGAAAAGGGCATCATGGAAAGGACAAAGTCAAGTGCTCATACTGCGGGAAGGGCTTCCACCCTGAACATGCCTACATGAAGAAGAATCTTGATGAAGCTACCTCTCTCCTTGAGAGAAATCACATCAATCTTCTGGAAATATTTCGGAGGAGAGATCAGCAAGATCAGGAACCACAACATGAAAAAGGTCATGCCCTCATGGCAAGCACTTCGAATTCCAAAGCACTCTTGATTGATTCTGGAGCTTCAAACCACATGATGGTTGAAAGAGACTGCTTTTCATCCTTGGAGACCGACAAATCCATCCCCATCCACATGGGAGATGACTCCACCATCATTTCGGAAGGACAAGGTACGGTTGATCTTGATAATGGCTATTTTTCAAATGTTTTGTATGTACCATCTCTGGAATCAAATCTCCTTAGTGTCTATCAGATGACACATACAGGAGTGCCTAAGAGAGTATCTTTCAGCCCAAATTATGTTGAGATAATGGAACTTGCATCCGGGAAACTCATTGCTAAAGGCCTTGCAAACCATCATGCAAAATCCTATGAGTTCTCCCACTTTGTGGCAGATGCAAAGCCCACCGCTCTGCTAACTCATGGAAATGAAGTTAGTAGGTTGTGGCATGAAATGTTTGGCCATCTAAATTTCAAATATTTGCAGCAATTACAAAAAAACTCCATGGTTGAAGGCCTCCCAGTCATCAAGGCAATCACTAGAATTTGGAAGGGCTGTGTGGTTGGAAAACACCCTAAGCACAAGTATGATCGGGGGAAGGCAAACCGAGCTACATGCATATTGGGGTTGATACATTCTGATATCAGCGGTCCAATTCTTGTCACATCCATGAATGGATCAAGGTATCTTCTGACTTTTATTGATGATTTTTCAAGGTATACATGGGTCTTCTTTCTTAAAAAGAAGTCTGAAGTATGTGAAAATTTCTCTAAACTGAAGGCCTTGATCAAGAATGCCTCTGGGCTTAAGATCAAGATCTTGATATCTGATAATTTTGAGGAGTATGTCAGTAATTATTTGCTACACATATTCTCCCAAAGTGGTATTCAGGTCCAACATTCAATTCCCTACACTCCCCAGCAGAACGGTGTAGCGGAAAGGAAGAATCGGTCTCTCAAGGAGATGACCACCTGTATGTTGGAATCAAAGAAGTTGGCTGTAAATTTGTCAGCTGAAGCCATGCATGCTACAGCATACATTCAAAACATAGTTACACACACATCCATGAAAGGGAATACCCCTTTCGAAGCATACTTCGGACACAAGTCTGATGTGTCGAACCTGCGGGTGTTTAGGTCCACTGCATGGGCCCGAATTCCACTTGATAAAAGAAGAGCTTTGCAACTGCAAAGCATAGAATGTTTGTTTATTGGGTATCCTGATGAATCAAAAGGTTTCAAGTTGTTGTGTATCAGAACAAAATAGATAATCATCGAGAGAAGTGTCAAGTTCGATGAGCCTCTTCAGGAGGTGGAACTAGTGAAGGAGAAAACTGTTGAATTTCCTTCGTATTCTATTGAATATTTGGATGATGAAATTGGGGGTGATGACCCTGATTTGGATCCTCTGATTTTTTATATCATTGTACAGCAAACATCAGATGGAATCAGAACTTGAAGTACAAAATCATCTTCCCACATAAGCCCGACAGACACTCTCCTCCGCAGGAGATAACATTGGAAATCCGGATGATCCAAGGAGACCCCGGTCTGATTTCCAAAGAGCAGGTATTGCGCTCTCTTGTCCTGATAATTTTATGTCTAAAAATTGTTATTTGATGATTAGTTCAGACCCAAAATCCTACTACCATGCTCGAAAGGATCCGAGATGGAAATTTGCCATGGATGAAGAGATGAATTCTCTTCAAAAAAACACTGCTTGGGAGCTAGTTTCTCTTCCTCTGGGAAGGAAATTGGTTCAATGCAAGTGGGTGTTTCAGACCAAGGTTGATGCTGATGGCAGAACCTATAAATATAATGCAAGGCTGGTATAAAAAAATTTCTCTCAAGTCCAAGGTGTGGACTACCATGAGACCTTTGCACTGGTTGCAAAAATGGACTCCATCCGCCTAGTTTTGGAAATTTCACATCTAAGCACTGGGAAGTGCATCATATGGATGTTAAGTCATCCTTTCTGCATGGAGATATTCATGAGGAGATATACCTGAAGCAGCCTAAGGGCTACATCTCTGATCCATATTTGGTTTTCAAGCTAAATAAGTCACTATACGAGTTAAAACAGGCCCCAAGAGAGTGGTATTCCAAGATGGATGCCTTCCTTCTCTCGCAAAACTTCCAAAGGTGTAGATCAGATCCAAATGTGTATATACAGCAGTATGATGGTCATTTTATTATTATTGTTTTATATGTTGATGACTTACCGATCACAGGTAGCACAGTTGCTTCCATTTCAGCCATCAAAACTGCTCTCCACAATGCTTTTGAATTGAGCGATTTGGGGCTCTTAAAACAATTTTTGGGGCTCGAAATTGAGCAAAATTCTAATAGGATAATGGTCACTCGGTCCAAATACATATCAGACCTGTTATTCAATTTTAACATGGCTGAATGTATGCCTGCACCATTCTCTTTCCTTTCAGGGATCATCCTTGAAGAAGGAAAAAGCACACCTCCCATGGACTGCACTATCTATCGAGAACTGATTGGTAGCTTGTTGTACTTGACACATTCTCAGCCTGATATCTGCTATGCCATGAATTTTGTATAAATATACATGCATCAACCTCATGATATTCATTGGAAGGCATCTAAGAGGATCCTCCAGTATATTCAAGGAACCAGAACCTACAACATTCACTGTGCTGCAGATTCCGAGCTAGAGCTGGTTGGATACATAGATTCCGATTGGGTGGGTGATTCTATTGATCGGAAGTATACTTTCGGATATGTATTCATTTTTGGTGGTGGCCCCATTTGTTGTTCTAGAAAAAATCAAGCTGCCATAGCATTATCTTCAACAGAGGCCGAGTATCGAGGAGCGGTGAATGCTTGCATCCAAGCTGCAATTTGGTTGCAAGGAATTCTTTCAGAGTTTGATCTTGGTAGTACTTTGTTCACTGTCCTCTTTTGTGACAATCAAAGTGCTATTAAGATATCCACATATTCAGTTACCAGGAAGAGGACCAAGCATGTAGAGATCCACATGCACTATATCAGGGAGCTATTGCATGACAGGACCATCATTCTGCAATACTACTCGACTGATGAGCATATTGCAGACATCTTCACCAAGATATTTTCAGAAAAGAAGTTCACTTACCTCCGTTCACTATTGGGGGTGAGTCCATCAGGGTGATCAGAGTACTTTCAGTGTTCAGCTTGAAGGGGGGGGGTTTCCCACTGGGTTTTCCCTCTTTTCCTCACTTAGTTTGTTTTTGAGCATTGTTTTAGTTTCAGTATTGTACACGGTGACCTATGTCCTTAGTTTTCGAGGCCCTATTTCCGAGGCCCTATCATTTTTATGCATTTTATGTTTTCTAACTCCTCCTGAGTATAGCTTAAGGGGGGGTGTTGGAGACATTTACCACCTTACACACTCATTTTAGTCAATTTGGCCTAGTTAAACCACTATCCTAAGTATTATTGACTTAATTGACATCAGAGGAGCACTAGATGACATCAGCTAGATCACACCCACGCTTACCTTCGGTCAAGGAGGCTAACCTAGCATTCTCCTACATTTGGGGAGGCTAACTGGAGCACTCCGGGGGTGATCTGAGTCTCATTAATGCCCCATATTGCTAACTGATGGTTACAATCAGTTAAACAGAGTAGTGAAGGCGCCCTCCATCATTAAATTGATTATTTAATGAACTGGATTCAACAGGGGCACCTCCAACCACTTTTGATGTTCAATTACACTTCAGTTAACCTCATCGGGGTTCATTGGAGTCATTAATGCGCTATTACTTGTTGGTTGGTTTTCTGTGACATGTGTCTGACCTACTTTCAGTTAGAATCAGTCATTTATTGCACTCCGACTTCAGTTAGGGATCAGTTGAGTCAATTAGGGTTTTGATCAGTGGTTGACTTGAGTGTTGAATATGGCTTACATTCAATTAAGCTATACTCACTCATTCAATTTGAATGACCTCCTTGGGAATTCGAATTTCTTTGTCATTCATGCTTGCAGCATGATCATTGTATTGTATTACTCATTCTTTGTGTGAATATACAGAGCGGCTACTCATTTTGTAGCACTATTACACCATTTTCATGCCTTATTATTATTAATCCTTGATGAGACTGTGTTTTAGTCCCTAGATTACTGTGACAGATTAATAATGTACTAGGCAAGGAGAAAGGAAAATCACGAGTCTCCAAGTGACTCAAGTGAACATCATAGGTGCACCCATGTAGATGTGTATAATCATAATTTAACAAAGTATGCTGCTGAAAAAATAAACAAGATGGTTCTCTAATCATGCCATCATCAAAAGGAGAGATATAAATTCCATACTCTTCATGTGGCCCTATAAAAAAGAAACCTTTCACCCATAATTCATTATGATGAATGCTGCAAAATTTGGAAGTGTAGGATGTAGGAGAAAGAAACAACTCAGCAAAATGATCAGAAAGTGAAAAATTGTCATCATGTGAAGGTTCCATAGAGGTAGGATTATGCACCTCCCTCAAAAATTCAAAACTTTCCTCATAGGATGGTTCCAAGGTAGTGGAATCATGCACTTCTCCAAAAAGTGTGTAACCATTTTCAAGAGGAAACTCAAGTTCCTCTTCCACCACAACAAGTGATTGGCTCTCATCAAAATAATCTTCAAACACATCAAGAACCTACAATTTTTCATGTTTCTCATGATCCATCATGTCATGAGAATCCTCCAATAAATATACCATATGAAAATATGAAACAAGGAGGAAGGACAAGCATCTTGCAACCTCTCTAGAAGTTACTCATTTTGAATTTGGATATTATGAATATCCTCATTATTATTCAAGTATGTTTCATGTAAAAATTCATTAATCTCAACCAAATTGTTTCTATAAAAAATCAAAGACATGAAATTACCTTCAATGTTGCACATTGATCTTTGAATCTTCTCCATGTCTTCAAGGAACGATGAATACTCCAATGAAAAAAATTTCCAACAAGAATTTGACACAAATGATTTAGTGTCATGTAGTATTCTAAGGGCCTCTTGTATCTTCTTTTCATTCATCTTTAAGGACCCTTCAAGAAAAATTGGCTCTTGCAAATGAACCTCCTCATCTTCTTCCTTCTTGCTTGGAACAACTTCATGAAGCTCAAGTGTTGATGGGTAAGTTAATCCTATTTCTTCTTCAACTGCTACAAGGTCTTCATTCTCATGTTTACTAGAAATTTGACTTGCAGAAACATTTTGAAATATGATCTCTATGTCACCAACATATATTTGTGAGCACCCATTAGTAGGTACTCCTTCATAGTTCAAGCATCCATCAGTAGATTCTCTTTGTTTAATTTGCAAGGTAGAATGTGTCTCGAAATGATCTTCAGTATTTTCAATCGAAACTTCTTCATACTCATGTGATGTCTCTTCATCTTTTTCAAAGTCACTTGGGAGTGAATTTCTATCCTCTTCATGTACTACTTCTTCTACTTCACCTATTTCAGAACTAGGTGGTTCATGGGTCTCCTCCTTTTGCTACTTCAACTGGTGTGACTGCTTCCACCCCATGGACAAGATGGAAAGGAGAAAAACCCGTAGCAATATTAACATTAGTCTGATATGCCCAAATTGCAGGGTACAACATGATATGCCAATTTGACATACTCGCTTTGATTGTGCATTTAAGAATGGTTTTCAAGGTCTTATTGACCACCTCTACTTTCCCATTCACCTGAGGGTAAAATGAATATGAATGATCTTGCCCAAGCCCTAGCATCATGGTCAATTCATCCATCATGATGTTTTAAAAATGACTACCATGGTCAGTAACAATCTTCTTTGGTATGCCGAACCTAGCAAGGATATGGTTAAATACGAAATAAGTTGTCGTTTCACTATAGTCCTTAAAGGTAGGCATTACCTCTTCCCACTACGTGAAGTAGTCTATAATGACAATGATGTATTTGTGCCCCCTAGTAGAAACTAGGTTACATGTCATGAAATCCACCCCCTACTTAGTGAAGGGCCCTACCGCGATGTCGGGAAACAAAGGAGCAGGGTGTATCCACATCTTACTGGTATAAATATAAAAAGGATGACAGTGCTTTACAGCTTCCACACAATCTTTGAATATAGTGGGCCAGAGATAACATGCACGTAGAATTTTCTGGGTCATTTCTAACCCAAATAAATTACCCCCATGTGCTTCGCTATGGGAGTCATTCACGACATGCTCCGCCTCCTTGTGGGTGTGGCACTGATGCAAGATAGAATCCACCCCTCGTCGATACAAAGTATCATTGATGATAAGGTAGTTTTTCATATTAACTCGCAACTTACGTCGATCTTCCCGTGAGAAGGACGCAGGACACTTGAGAGTCTGGAGATATATTAATATATCTACATACTGGGGTTCAAAGGTTAAGATAAAAAAGATATACTCATCTGGGAATGAGTCTTCTTCTATCTCTATAGTCTCTTCATTCAGGAATTCCGAGATCAATTCTGTGAATACTATGGATTTTTTAGAATTAGCAGATTGAAAATCCAATCAAACTCCTGGAGAATGACTATCCATTTATTGAATTTACCCCCGATTATACTTCGGGAAAAAACATATTGTAACAAATTCACATCTACAACCAATATGGTTGTCCTCAGTAAGATGTAGTGTCTTATCCTCTGAACGACATAGACAGCTGCCAATTCCAACTTCGCGACATGTGAGTATCTAAGTTCAAGACCCACTAATTCTTAATTAAGATAATAGACAACATGCTCTTGGATCTATTCATCTTCCTAAACTAATACTACTCCTATGGTTGACTCGGACGCGGCCAGATACAATATAAAATATTTAGTGTAATCTGGTGGACGCAAGAGAGGAGATGACAGTAAATCCTTTTTCAATGCCTCGAAAGCATGTTGTGCAGTTTCATCCCATAGGAATGGGGTGTCTTGTTTAAATAAGCGCATGAAACCCTTTGTAATCTTGGCATAGTTGACTATAAACCATTGAAGGAAATTGTATTTCCCCTTCAGACTCTATAGATTCCTGATAGAACGAGGAGGAGGAAGGTTTACAATGGCCTCAACTTTTAATGTATCCACACATATTTGACACAATGATCCTTAGTAACCTCCTCGACTCGACGCAGAAAACACACTTGTGAGGATTCAAACGTATTTTTAGTGCCTGCATCGTTCAAAAATCATACGAAGATAATCTAGATGGTCCTTCCTCTTGCAAGAATGGGAATGCAAATCATCCAAGTAAGGTTCAATAATGTGCTTTATATGGCAGAAGGAAAAATTCATTGCCCACTGAAAAGTGGCTCGGGACTTTTACTATACATGAAGGGTCCACAAGGACAAATAAAGGTTGTTTTATGCTGGTCTTTCGGTTTTATATGAATTTGGTTATTTCTCAAAAAACCCTCCATGAACGAAAATACCTCACTACCCACACAACCATCAATAATATGGTCGATGAATGACATGGGGTAGTTATCCTTGGGGCACGACTTGTTCAAATCATGAAAGTCAGTGAAAACACATATAGTCCCTTGATTTTTTTCCACTATAATAGGATTGGATACCCATTCCATTAGAGAAATTGGGTAAATAAACCCAACTTTCAGCAGTTTCTCCACTTCAGCCTTAACGACTACCGCTTTCCATGGATTTACTAGTCTAAGCTTCTGTCAAACAACTTTCGCGTCAGGGTAGGTATGGATCTCATGTTCAACTATAGATGGATCAATTCTTGACATCTCCTCATATGACCAGGGAAATACGTCACGGAATTCCTTAAATAAGGAAGTGTAAATGGAAACCTCTTCCGAAGAACAGTTTGCACCAATATAAACATTTTCCATGACATTATGTTTTGCAGAAATGTTGTTCGAAATGGTAGTATATATGTTCGACATATTCCCCTCAGCAAAGATTCCCTCCTTAGGCAAAGGATTAATTAGTAGATCAACACCTTCTTCCAGTATCACATGGAACTCTGAATTCTCAATCTTTCCTAACTTTAGAAGGAAGAATGACTTGTGGTGAAGGTAATCACAAATATTTTTTGGTCCAATCATGGTTTCCAAAATGGCTTTGTCCGAAGTAAAAACCATATCCAAGCAGTCATAGGAATATGTAGAGTTCTCCGCCCAGGGGGTAGGTAAGCTCCATCTGACCCCTCTGAGACTGAAGAAGGAGTCGCAATGGAATCAACAGCAACATTAGATATAGATTTATAATATACTTCCACCGCTGGTAATGGAACTTGAGTTTCTTCATGTGAAGGGAATACCCAGGGGTTAGTTTACATATATAACCATCATAATAGAATTCCCGACACTAGTTGAACCTAAGTATTTAATAGGGGTTGGTATATCGAATGTTCCCATTAATGATGTATACATTCCAACCCCCTAGCTCTCGTTCATCGGTTTCAACTAATCTATCAATGGTACCATGGACTCATTAGTTTCCAAAAAACATTTCCAAGTAAAACTAAGTTGATCAACTATAACCAGCTTCCCTTCCTGTGGAAACACTACTACTCAGAAAACAGATGAGGGAACAACACACATGGCATAATTCCAACTTCTCCCCAACAACAAATTATAGTCCAAAGGGGCATCGATAACTTCAACTTCAATAAACACCAATTTCCATGCCAACTTTATTTCGAAAATCGGTAGGATACCATGCGGACGGAAAGATCTTCCATCAAAAGTAGTAAGTAGAGTGTTCAATGGGACCAATTCCGGGGATCCCAAAGCTTTCCAAAAATATATCGACATGATGCATGTGGAAGCAACTTCATCAACCATTGTTCGTTCAATGGTTTCTCCTCCATAGACAACATCAAATGACAATGCCACGTGGTATGGCAGGCGTATTTTAACATCATAAAGATCAATTTTTTCTAGCAGACTCGTTGAGTCCATGCTACCTATGGATTCCAAGAGTGCATCCCTTTGAGAAGGAAAAATTTGTAGCACCTCCAATGCTAACATCACACAAGGTCTTTGAGCTAGTCTTCTACCATAGAGTAGTTAGAAGCATCCCTAACATTAGGGTTGTGAAATATTTTCTTGAAGACACCTTTCAGTATCTTGGGCATTGGTTCAGCTGGTTTCTCAATAGTGAGAGGGGCTGAAGTTTTAATAGTCGACTTACCTTTATCCTGAGCCTTCGATTTGTAATTTTTGTTTCTTGTTTGAAGGAAAGTATTGGATTGGACCATGTTAATATAATTGTGATCAGTAGGAGCACTAGTTGTGCCCCCGGCATCTTTCGAAGTGGAAGCCACATTCTTTCCCTGGGGAAAGGGATTTTTCAGGACAACTGGTTGTTGATTTGTAAGCAACTTATGTGTTTGTTCCATTAAGTGGAATTGATAAGTAAGATGGTCTCCTTGCAAAATTTACAAGGAAACTTAACCTTCTTCATGTATTTCTTTCCCCCCTCAACATTATTTGTGGTATTTTGTTTGTTGTGGTTGCCCTCACTCTTCTTCCCCTTCTTATTTTTGTTAGATTTTTATCAATTAGACAGTATTATCTTAGGATCTTATCTGAGAGAATAACCTGCACATCAATCAACCACAGGAGACAATAGACACAAAGATTTTCCTTGGGTAAACCATAAAGGAGAAAACACGGCAAATTCCTCAGAGATAAAATGAGCACCAATGGCAACAGTAAAACCCAAAGACAGAAAGATGATCTCCAACAGTTGTTCTCTCTCTCACTTGAGAGAGCTTCTTTTCTCTCACCTATGCGCTATAGCTGGGTGAGTGTGTGTCTCAAATAGAGAGGCTCACTCTCTATTTATACTAGCTTACGACTTGACAATAACTTACTAGGGCCAACTTCTCTAGGAGAATCTAACAACCCTAGTGCCCCACAACTGTGGGGGATTTTCCCTCCGATCAACAAGGAGGGTTAATCACTATTACTTTACATGACTTCATTACATTAATGATTCTCCCTATAGGAACATCGGGGACCAATGAAATACAATATATGAAATATACAAGTGAATACATTTTGAAGTTACAAATACATCAACACTCCTGCTTAACTAGGAAGGTATTCTCTTTACACAATTCATCAGCACAAGTCTTCTTCTCTGGATCATCATCAAAGTTGGATCATCATTGGATCATCGTCAAAGCTAGATCATTACTGGATCATCATCATCATCACTGCTCCCTCTATCTTGATCAAATGGTGCTATCTCTCAATTCTTCTCGTGAGATGAAGTTATACAGAGCCAGCCCTTTTTCATGCTAGTTGTAGGCCTAGCCTCCATGTATGTCTTCATATTCTTCAACAATTATATTTGACCATGTGGGGAACACATCCTGCATCCATGTCAGAAGGTCTCTGCACTTACATCTGACCATGTGGGGAACACATCCTGCATCCATGTCAGAAAGGCTCTGCACTTATATCTGACCATGTGGGGAACACATCCACATCCATGTCAGAATGGCTCTGCACTTACATCAGACCATGTGGGGAACACATCCTGCATCCATCTCAGAAGGGATCTGCACTTAGATCTGACCATGTGGGGAACACATCCCACATCCACGTCAGAAGGGATATTCACTTACATCTGACCATGTGGGGAACACATCCTACATTCATGTCAGAAGGGATCTGCACTTACATCTGACCATGTGGGGAACACATCCCACATCCATGTTAGAAGGGCTCTGCACTTACATCTAACCATGTGGAAAACACATCCCACATCCATGTCAGAAGGGATCTACACTTACATCTCACCATGTGGGGAGCACATCCCGCATCCATGTCAGAAGGGCTCTACACTTACATCTGACCATGTGGAGAACACATCCCGTATCCATATTAGAAGGGATATGCAATTACATCTAACCATGTGGGGAACACATCGCACATCCATGCCAAAAGGGCTTAGCACTTATATCTGACCATGGGAGGAACCAATCCTACCACCATGTCATAAGGTCTCATGGACTCATCACTTCCTCTTGGAAGGAACCTTCATCTGGAGAACACCAAGCTTCTCCCTGAAGTACTCAAACATCACTCTAGCTAATGGCTTGGTCAACACATTAGCTATATGTTCGTCTGTCGCAACATACTGGATCTTCACTGCTCCTCTCTGCACCATATCCTTGATATAGTGATATTTGATCATGATATGCTTCGACTTGTTATGGAACACCGGGTTCTACGACAACTTCACACAACTATGGTTGTCACAATATATGCAAGTAGCATCCAACTGGAGATCAAACAAATCAAATAGTAGCTTCCTCAACCACACTACCTCACAAATATCTAAACAAGCTGTGACATACTCTGCTTCGGTTGTACTCATTGCCACGCAGGATTGCTTCCTGCTAAACCAAGAGATCACACCTGATCCCATACTGAAGAAACACCCTGAAGTGCTCTTCCTATCAATGGCACTGCATACCCAATATGAATCAACATAACCTTCTAGGTTAATATTTTGATTCGCCTCATACTTGAGCCCATAATCAACTGTACCCTTCATGTACCTTAGAATATGCTTTGCAGCAATCAAGTGAACATGTCTAGGATCCATCAGGAACTGGCTCAATGTGTTCACAGCAAAGCAAATATCTGGTCTCATCTTCGTCAGGTACATCAAGGACCCAATCATTTGACGATACATTGTAGCATCAACCAACTCTGATGAAGAATCACTCAATAGCTTCAGGTTTGATTCCATAGGTGTGGTCATGGCCTTATAGTCCATCATCCCAAACCTCTTCGGGATCTCTACTGCATAATTCCCTTGTCCCAGGGAGATTCCATCTGCATTCTGCCACACCTCCATTCCTAGAAAGTAGTGCATCATACCTAAGTCCTTCATCTTGAACTCAACAGTAAGCTTCCTTTCCGTATCAGCAATCAACCCATTCTCACCTGTTACAAACATGTCATCTACATACAGTAGGAGTATCACTGGGTTCCCTTCTTCAACTTTGTAGTAAAGGTTGGAATCCGCTTGACACTTGGTAAAGCCAAAACTATTCAGGAAGATGTCAATCCTGCCATACCATGTCCTACGTTCCTGTTTCAAACTGTACAGGGATTTCTTCAATTTACACACATGAGTTTCCCTGTCATGTGTCTCAAAACCGAGTGGATTCTCCATGTACACTTCCTCTTCCACTACACCATTCAAGAAAGTAGTCTTGACATCCATTTGGTGTATCTTCCATTTCATTACTACAGCTAGAGCAAGTACTGATCTGTTGGAAGTGTATTTGGCTACAGGTGCAAATGTTTCTTCATAATCTATTCCTTCTTTCTAGGAGAAGCCATGAGCCACACATATTGCTTTATATTTCTCTATGTTTCCATCTGCAGCATGCTTGATCTTAAAGATCCACTTGGAAGTCACAACAAACTTCCCCTCTGGTCTTGGGAAAACATCCCAAACATCATTCTTAATGATCCACTAGTACTCCTCGTTCATGCTATCCTTCCATTCTTTCTTCTTTGTCACTTATTCATAGTTGGAAGGTTCTTTATTAATGATGTCACATAATAGGGCTACATATCTAGAGTAGGACCTAGTTCTTTTCATCTCTCTGTGCATTTCTTCTATATCCCCATATCTTTTTGCACCTTGGATAGCCTCTTGTACCCATGCAAGTTTCCTCTTGTGAGGATTCTTTTCCTGGGGTGGATCTACAGGTTCCTGGGGTTCTTCTATTTCTCGATCTTCTTCTTGAGTTGCATCATTCATAGTTGTATCTTGAAGCCTGGGTACTTCTGTTTCTTCAGGATCTTCAACTGGTCTCTTTCTGGATTTGTTGTAAGCTAAGTCTTCATCGAATTTTATGTCTCTGCTGATGTTGATCTTCTTGAATCGTGGGAAGTATATTCTGTAAGACTTCGAGATTTCACTATATCCCACAAATATACTTTTCTTCCCTGAAGGACCTAACTTCATCCTCTTTTCTTTTGGAATGTGGATGTACACTAGACAACCAAATATTCTGAGATGACTGACTTCTGGTTTCTTCCCGGAGAAGACTTCTTCAGGTGTCTTTTTTTCAAGTACTCTATGCGGAGTACGATTCTATACATACACAACTGTCCTAGCAGCTTTTTCCCATAGATCCATGGGAATATCTTGATCATGAATCATTGCCCTTGCAGCTTCCATGATCATTCTATTCTTTCTTTCTGCAACCCCATTCTACTGTGGACTATATGGATTGGTCAACTCCCTCTTAATCCCTGAATCTCAGCATAATTCTTTGAATTCATTTGATGTGAATTATCTTGCATTGTCTGATCGAAAGGTATTGATTTTATTTTCTATGTGGTTCTTGATCAAGGCTTTGAATTCTTTGAACTTGCTAAATACTTCATCTTTGTTCTTCAAGAAGTATATCCATGTCTTCCTAGAAAAATCATCAATGAAAGAAACAAATTATCAATACCCACTCAATGAACTAGATGACATCGTACCGCATACATCGTAGTGGGTTATTTCCAAGATTCCTTTTTCCTTGCTCTTACTACTTGGAAATGTCTTCTTTGTGTTCTTTCCTTTCTCACATCCTTTGCAAAAACCTTCATGCTTTTCCTGTACTTTTGGAAGACCTTCAACAGCTTTGCTTGCAAGTGGTAGTGCCCTATAGTGCACATGTGCAAGCCTTCTATGTCAAAGTTCATTTGGCTCTACTAAGTCATGGACCAAGGCTTGTTTTGGTTGGCCCTTTAGCTTGTATAAGCCTCCTTCTTGCTCTCCAATCACTACTGCATCATCTATAGTCTTTCCCTTTCGCCACATAAGGAATTGGCCATATACAAATGAAACCCTCATGCCTTTTGCATCTAATGCAGAGATGGAGAGGAGGTTCTTCTTTAGTCCTGGTACAAACTAGACATCCTTCATCTTCATAGACTTTCCAGAGTCTAGATTATAGGAGGATTCACCGCTACCTTTTATGGGATACTGGTTGTCATCCCCAAGTTTTAATTTGTGGGGTGATTCATGTTCGGATAGTTTCACAAAATATTCCTTGAATCCCGTCATGTGCTTGGAAGCCCCACTATCGATGAGACAATATTTTATTCCATGTGTGACAGTTCCTATGAGGGTAGAAATCAAAACATATTCTTCATCACTTGAAGAATATTCACTTTCTTATTTGACTCTCTTCTTCGAAGGTTCATCATCCTCAGTAGCATGAGCATGATATCTTCTTTTGTTGTCCTTCTTCTTGTGAGAGCCACCCTTATTTCTAGGACAATATTTGGTAAAGTGTCCTCTTTCATCACATGTATAGAACCTGTATTTAGATAGATCTATGTTATATCTTCTAGGGTTATCTTTTCGGTGAGAATTCTTACCTTTGGGATTGTGATAGTCCCTCCTGATTTTCTTGGAGTGTACTGTGAGAGCTTGATCTTCACTTCCCATCTTTTCTTCACGGGATACTATTCGAGCTTCTTCTTGTCAGCATTCCTCCCATAGTCTACTAGAGGTGACTAGCTTTCTTCTAGCACAAATCCCTTGAAAGAAAGAGTCCCATGACCTAGGGAGACCATTCAAGGTGGTCATCACAATTTCTGCATTCTCCACTTCATCACCCACTGCTTCAAGTTGTTCTTTGATCCGGGAGACCCTTGTAAAGGATGATCGTATGGTCTCTGCATTTTGGATCTTCACATTCTTCAACTGGTTCCTCAAAGTCATCCTCTGATTTCTATTCTTTCCTTCAAATAGCTTGGTCAAGGCTTCAAACATCTCTTTAGGTGTCTTTAGGGAGGACACATGTGGTGTGAAGTGATCCTTGATTGAATTAGAAATGATCCTCTTTCCCTTGATTAAGTTCTTCTTGTGTAAGTCCTTATCCTCATCTCCCTCTGGAACTGGACCCTCTCCACTAATGTAGGAGTCCATTCATTTTCTTCAAGAACTAGTGAGATACTATACTTCCATGCTCAGAATGTATTAGATCCCTCAAGCTTTTCATCAAGCTTGGTGTGATGAGACATCTTAACTAATAACCTCAAATGGAAATACAAAATATTTATATCTTACCAAATTGAGACACTGAAAACTGGATCTAGAACTGTTCTTCTGCAGTCCTCGTTTTCTAGTTCCAGGGAAAATTAGGGTTTGACTTTCCTGTAGTTTGACTTTTTGGCATCATACCAAACAGGAAGTTGAAAGTGATTTAGGAAAACGGTTTCTAGATCAAGGAAGATATCATACAGGACGGATGGAAGTTCTATGTACCATTTAGTCGCTACACTGGTTAACGTTCTATGAAATAGCCTCAACCGAATGGAGTCATCATTCAGTGAGATAGAAGAGAACCAAAGGTGAAATGTGGTAATGTGAACACCTGGGTCCTCAACAGTTTTCCCTTCAAACTTTGGGATGTCTGAGAGCATTTTTATGGGTACAATTGGCCATGCCACATTGTGACGCATAGGGTCATTCATTAGTTTAGACAAATCTAGCAAGTTTAACATTGTTAGGAAAGGAATTTTAGGCCTCGTCGGGGTTTGATATTGAGGAGTTTGGAGTGTGTAAGTACATCACCAGGAGTCTCGAAAGAAAATGTGGGGTTTCCCCCAAACACTGGCTATGATGTCGTAACACTATTATGAAACGTGTTTCATCCGTAATCCAGAGGGTTACTAACTTTTGGTGTGTGAAAAGTGGTATGGCCTGCTCCAGCCAAAACCAGAGTTTGAAAAGTGGGAGCAAAAAATCCTCCACTAAACAGTGAAAAGGGGGAGCTCCCAAAAGGGGTGGTCAAAACCTGACTAGAAGTATGAAAACTGTAACATGTGAAGGCACTTGGGTTCCTAAATGCCATACCCGCATAAGTAGGCGAAGAGCCCACATAAGGTGTGAATGGAGGAATATGTCCTCCATTCCACGGAAAACCCTTGACAAACGAAGTGGACCCACTTGGACCACTTTGAGCACTTTGCATGAAAGGAGAGGAGGTAAAAGGTACACTGGGAATCCCAGTGACCACCCCAATAGACTGACCTATAACATTAGAAGGTGTCGAGGGATTGACCACTCAAGCACTCAGAGAAAGAGGTGCACTAGATGCACTAGGTCTTAGAGCACTTACCAGGGGAGGTGAGACTCCAGCATCCAATGTGGATGAGGTAAGGGTAGAAATACCCTCTCATGAACTAGACATATCTGAGCTCAAAGAAACACCCGAAACAGGCAAACCGAAAGGAAGAAATTGGAATATTACATGGTTGTTTAAATCCGTTAGAGGTGTGTTATAATTCCTTGCAAACTCTTCAGCCTACAAGTCCTCTATCTATACTGGTTGCATTTATTCTTGAGAAATTCTAAGCTCTGTTTCACCTGGAACTTCGCTAACACCATTTGGTTCGAAAGAACCTTCTATGTCGAGTCTCTACCTTTGAGGTGACAGTGGAAGATCCAATATAAAATATGGAGGAAGGTTTTGCAACCTTCTAGACCCACGAAGAGGATGGTCCTTCACATCTAAAAATATCACTCACACACCTAAAGGAAAAATAAAACACAAACAAAACAAAGATCACACACTAAAAATTTCCTAAGTATCATAGACACACGAGGTAGAAGATATACCTTCCAAAGGAAATTCTATAATGATTAGGGCCTAGATCCAACCAATGAAGATCGAAGGATGGTTACTTGGCATCTCGTGAATATTTTTCTAGGTGCAAGTGATGTAATCACCCAACCACCCTCCCAAAATATCAATTGAGGTTACCTTCCAAGTTCGTCCTAGGTGGACTGGAAATAACCTTCCAATGCCACATGTGTAAGAACCTAGTGTCTGGAGACTAAGGCTACCAAATCTACAATGAGATTCTGATGGAATAGTCGCTGGCCTGATCGATGTGCATGGGCAGGCTAGCTAGGCCCAAAATACTAACAATATTGTCACCACACAGGGCCCAAGAAGTGGTATTGATAGAACCCCCGTACACACAACAACCTTGGTATACGATCAAACAAGATAGTGGAGAGTTATATCTGGAATCGAGCTCTCACACAACCTCATGCTTAACTCTTGCGTTAGAGGATATTTCTCTATTATCCCTTGTAGAAGTGGATTTACCTAAAGATAGGCCACTATGTATGAAATCAAAGTGTTCTTGGACAATTAAAAACTCTTAGTCCAAGAACCTGTCCTAAGCTAGTTGATGATCGAACCTATAAAAATAAATATTAATAATAAATTTTAAGTTAACTGTTCTTTTAATGGTTGTATTACTCACAGGTAGTGGAGTGGGACTGAATGGTGTTTGGACTCAACATGTGAAATCAAATGATGTATAAAATTTCAGAATAAATGCAACTAACAATGCTCTTTTTCCTTTTTCTTTTTAAATGAAACTAATGAAATTTTTTTAAATCATTTTGAAAAACACAAGACTTCAATATTTTTTATTTTTTTGAAATTAGTGGAAAAAAAAATAATGCAAAGCTATGCAAATGAAACTTCCTTTTGCCTTTCTTTACCAAAAACTCAAAACTTTCAATGCAATTAAATGAACATAAGCAAGTTAAGCAGTCTGAACATATAGAAATGCAAATGCTAAAATTGATATCTTTACAGTAACAATATTCAGCCAGTAAAGCAAAGATAACTCAAACCCTAACCTGGAAAACTATTGGCTTGGTAAGACCAATAGATCCAAAATTGGTAAAAATGACTAACCTAGACTACTATAATAGCAATCCAAGGTATATTAGTGTACTAAAAGGACTGATAGATACTAGCAACCTATAAATACATAAGCATTCAAACCAAACAGCGAAGAAGGAAGGACCCAACACATTCACAAACAAAGTATTTAGACTTAACTTACTCAAAAACACTTGATCAACAAGAAAAATCGAAATGCATATACCAACAAAAACATCACAATGCCCAAGAAGGAACCTTACAAAGACCTAAGAAGTCAGAAAGAAAAAATTAGGCTAAACCCTAGCAGTCTGACCTATACCTACAAGAAATCGTGACTGTCACTAAGACAACCCACGAACGACTCGTGACTGTATATACAGTCAAATCGCAAGTAAAACAGGGTAATCGCGACAGCATATATTGACAACCCAAGATTAGAGTCAATTTTTTTTAAAAGAAAAAGAAATGACTAAAGGATCCCAAAACTTAAACACTGAAAACTAAAAGTAAAAAACAAGAAAAACAATTACATCATCAAACAAAGCGGACTGGAACTGAAAACCTATGGAACATACCCAAAACAAGTTAGACTCCCTAGCGGAGTCACCAGTTATATTGTTCAGGGAAATTCTACCTTATGACCTAAGCATTTGGTGTCACAAACATACGAATATTAAACTTGCAAACATATAGCTATCCAGAAATTTGAGAGAGAAATAGGGAAGAAAACTAGTGTACTTTGTTTATGAAGGTTGGTCCTAGATTTTCTTCTTCAATCCAAATGCTCCAGCGGCTTCAAGGGATCTTCACACCTGCAAAATATATAGATACCTTCCTGCATAATATTAGATGTTATGTAAGAGATCAATGAAATATTATGATTTCAATAATGATAACAATACAATTCATGGATCATAACACATAAAGACATTAGTGCGCCAATTTGGAAGAACATCTCTCTTTATTGATAAGGAGTGATGAAAGATACAACCTATATCTAAAACAAGTCTTCCTTTGCTAGCCAAGGAACTGAGTTCTGTTGCTCCCAATCTCCAAGGATATTCCACCAGCATAACCTAACTCTCTTGAGATATATCTTTAACTTCAACCCCTCACCTCTATTTATACTTGATGAATAGGAGGAGTTATGAAGGTTACGATAGTTGGGGAAGTTGGGGAAGTTGGGAACGTTATGATTACGAGCCCAACTGTATCTAACAAAACATGTTTTTATTTTTTAAATTTTGGCTTAGGGTAATCGCGGGTATGAATACTAGCAAATCGCGAGTGAACCATGACTTTTATAAAGGCAATCCACGAGTGCAAATTGTGATCATCTAATAGCGGGTTGTATATATAGATACCGGTGAATGGTTTGCAATATGCAATGTCATTAATCGTGATTACTCCTTAAGATATTTATAAAACATAGGAAATACTAGAAGGAGCAAGATGTATCAAGGCACATGCACATCTATAGGTTTTGGGATACTTCAATCCATTGTGTCCTTTTGTGTACCAACATATTGAATTTCAGTACTCGGATCAAGAACTTCCATTTCATAGGATAACATTATTGATCAATATATTTAAATTTTTATCACTTAAAACAAAATCAACAGTAAAACAAAACACACTATTATCTTGGAAACCCAATTGGGAAAAACACCAACAATTTCTATTCTGTAAAATTATATTTACAAATAGTTCATGTCTGCTACTACACACAAGGATGCTACAAATCATATTTACCACATCTACTGGAAGGAGGATACAAACCCTTGGTTTATCAGCTACTACTAAAAGGATGCTTCTACACCCTATTTACTAGCTACTACTGGAAGGAGGTTTTGACCCCCTTGAAGGCTTGTTTCCCGCTCTAGCGCCTTCCAACCACCCTTATATGATAATTAAATCTCTGACTACTCCAATGGATCTTCCAATTGAATCTATAGAGACACCTATTTTAAAGTTTAAAGCATTGTTTATATACCCTCAAACGCATCTCTTCATCTAAAAATCATGTATCTTCATCGTGACTTTTCACAAACAAAAACCAATTCAAAATTATCTCTTTGTTTATCATTTTTAACTCTGTTTAAATTTAACAGTCATGGCCTTCCGCAGTTTCCTTTTCGTGACGTCCTTTCTGCAATAACCTTTCCGCAATTTGTGGGAACTCATCACTTCTGCAATTTTGGGTTACGGATTGCGGATGTACAGTTTTACTTTTCTCGAAAATTGCTTCCGCGACGAACTTTCTGCAATTGAAAACTCCTTCCTTTCGCAATTGCGGATTGCAGGTTGCAGGTATGCATTTCAACTTCTCTCGAAATTGCTCTCACAATTTGTGGTTTCTAGATTGCAACATCATTCTGCATTGCGGATTGTGGATTGCGGGTCTGCATTTCAACTTTTCTCAAAATTGCTTCCACATCGTTTCGCATTGCGGATGTGCTTCCAAAAAATTTTGAAATAGAACTCCACAAATATCTTTCCACAAATCCTGTGAGCCGTCGATCGCTTTTGTGGAATTCTCCTTGTTTGTTGATCAGTTATCAAACACAGAACTTCACTATGGTGCTTGGGAGTGTTATCTTCTATGCACATTTACTTTCTAGATCCTTTCCCTGGAGTCGATCTATATTTTTGATACGATATGGGCCATCCAAGCTCGGCTAAATAAGTTGACTACAACTCCATAATTCTGCGTTGATCGATCAAGCTTGATCGGATTTCGTTATGCTTGATCCCCTTGTTGTATGATCGCTTACTTTGTATTACACTGAGTTTCCCCTGCCATCATTCCTTGGTTAATCCTTTTTCATTACTGAACTCCTTTGACATCAATGACAACTCCATTCAACAGAGTGCACAATCTTAAGTGGTGTGTGAGCTCTGTATGAATTTTCGACCGGAAACGTCTCTCTATGTTGCTTGCAAAAAATGCATCCTTCACAAAATATTTCTGGTTTTTCGATCAATGTAAATCCTTTTACCATATTCTTTGTGTGTAGGAGCTTCATCCCACCAAAATTTAGATGTCCAAATCTGAAATTACACCACCAAGATTCATAATGAACTTATGTTTGAAATGCAGCTTGAAAATCAGCATTGTCATTTTCTTTCTAGTCGAATTACTTGTTTACTTCTTTTCTTTATTCCTTGAATGCAACTCCTGTATTTGTATTTCCTCTCATGTCTGGAATTATCCTCAATGCAAACAAGCAATTGTTTTCCATTGAAACGTTTGCTATCAGTTGGTTGCTTGGACGCTTGTCTTTAATCACACAATGATTATCTTCAATATAGACTATGTTGCCTTTCCTAATTAGTTGTCTAATGCTCAAATAGTTGACTTTGAGTCCTTCGACATGGTAAACATAAGGCATGTTCTTTTTCTCCCCCTGCTTGGTTAGAATACCAACAATACATTTTCCCAAAACAGTGACTTGGACTTTATTTCCAAGTGTGACATCTGTTTGAACTGAATTATCTAGACTGGAAAAAAAAATTGAATTACCAGTCATATTATTTCTAAAACCTGAATCTAAATACCATATTTCATGTGGACTTTATTGGAAAAAAAATGCATTCAAGTAGGGATTCGCATGCCAACAACATTGTTCTTGACAAATTGTTGGTGTTGGTCGACTGGTTTTGGATTTTCCTTCCTTGGTCATACTCCTTCTTCCTGCATTCATATTCCTAATGACCAAATTTCTTGTAGTAATGACATTGGATTTTTTATTTATAAAACCTGTGACCACTTGGATGACTGGGGTTCTAATTTTTTCCTCTACCAGTGACACTTGCGGGACTACTGTTGCATCCTCCTCTCGAAAAAAATCTTCCTCTGCCTCTAGAGTTGTTTCTCTCCCTACCTCTTCCACGACTTATGTATGACTATGCCACAAATGCACCTTCTAATGATATATTTTATCTGTTGATTCTATGTTCATGATTGATGAGCGAGTCTTGTAACTCATCAATACTAAACACCGACATGTCTTTGTTTTATTCTAAGGTCACAACCAAGGATTCAAATCTATGGGGAAGGCTTCTAAGAAATTTTCTGAAACCGCTTTTGTCTTATATATTATCTCCATGATATTTTAGTTGATTTATAAGACGAACAAATCGAGTGTAGAATGAATCTATTGACTCTATTTCTTTCATTGATAGAGATTCAAAATATCTTCTAAGAATCTACAACTTAGAAGTATTTACCTTGTCCAAGCCTTGATATGAGGTTTCCAATGTATCCCATGCTTGCTTAGTGGAATTTGTTGTCGCTACTCTTGGGAGTATGATTTCATGCATGGCTTGGTGTATGTAGAATAGATCATTTCCATATTTCTTCCTCTGTTCCCTCAGGGAATCCTTCTCAGCTTATGTGATATTATTATATTCCTCCTGATCTATTGGTTCTGTATAGCCACTTTGGACTATCTCCCATGCATCTTGACCTCTAAACAAATCCTTCATTGTTAGAGACCAATATTCATAATTTTTTCGTATAAATATTGGAGTTTGCAAACTCGACATGTGTGCACCAGAAGTGGAAGCCATAATTTTAATTTTCCTTAGAGAAATTAATTTTTCCCTTTTATAAGACAAGGCTTCTTTCCTAAACCTACTCTGATACTAGATCTTGTAGATGAGATGTCGAAGGCTGACGATTAACTCGAGCTACCTTGCGTTAAGAAAAATATATTTCTTGTCGCGACTTCGACCTATTTTTACTCCTTGAGTAAAACTTGTCTAACATCGACTAGACAAGTTGAAGTCAAATTCTGACTAAACAAGTCAAAATCAAATTCTGACTAAACAAGTCGAATTCGAATTTCGACTAGACAAGTCGAATTTTGACAAGTTAAACTTTACCAAAATACTTCGACAGGTTTACTTTGACCGATTAGCCCTTTTAATAGACTACGTTTGCTTCGACCGACTTACTTTACTTTGACCGAATTTTGATTCTGACCAGCTCCCACTTACTTAACCACTTTTAGTCAAAATTTTACAAAGGATATTTCTTAGTCTAAATGCTTATACAATGAAAAATACTTTTCATCGACTAGTAACTCAGAGTAAAACTCAACACAACTATAATTCGACAGATATACAAAATGATATAACCAAATATTAAGTAATACTTGAGTCGACCACTATGTCATAAAAACTACGTTTTACTCGATGAAATGTTAATGGATTCTACATGTCTTTCACTTAACCTGTAAATATAAACAACATTTACTCAAGTAATTCTGGAGAGAAGGTGTGGCTAAATAAAACATGAATTCAACCATAACAATGGATTTATATATCTTGTATAGACATAACAAGAACTATTTGTCGTAAATACAAACTTGGAAATTTACAAGGATGTATCGCCTTTTATAGAGCTTCATCTCTCAACACATTTCAATCACACGGAGCTTGAGCTCTTGAACTCTCCACAAAGTTTTTCCTTCTTCTCCACTATTCAATTCTCTTTTCACTATCTATGAGTCTCTTGAATTTACAATCTTCTTCTTCTTTATATAGACAGACTAAAACAACTTCGCTGTGAAGCTTATACCAACTAAATCATTAAATACTGTAATAAATATCTACCTAGAAACTTAACTTCATAAATTTAATTCGACTGGTTTACATAAGATAAATGTGAACTCTTCAACTTGTCAGAGAGGGTGACAGAGCATGACTAGATACAGACTTCGACAGATTCGGCTAACAAGATAAGAGGATCAACGAGTAATTAATATTTCCAACACTCCCCCTTAGTTATGAGTAGATGTGTATCTCAAACAATATTACAAAATGTTTCAGAGCTTAAACTTGATATGTTCATGACATACTTCATTGTGAAAAACTTGCCATTCCAAGATAACTTCGCAAATACTGGAATGTATAGTTTTCCAATGGTTTTGTAAAGATGTCTGCAAGTTGATCTTTAGACATGCAAAATTCTAAACAAATTTCTTTGTTGATCACCAATTCTAAACATGGTTTTTCGATAAAGCAATAACTAAATTGTTGTCACAAAAAATGGTTGTTGGTTCTTGCTGATTCTATGGAAGGTCTTTTAAAATTCTCCACATCCACACAATTTGGCATGCAACACCTATAGTTGTGACATACTCTTCTTCTATTGAAGACCGAGTTACAATGTGTTTTTTCTTTGAATCCCACGACACAACACTTGTACTAAAATGAAATGTGTACCCATATGTGCTCTTACTGTCATCTATGTTGCCTCCATTGTCACTGTCAGTGTATCCAATTAATTTAAAACTTTCTGAGGTTGAATACATTATGCCAAGGTCCTTTGTGTCACTTACATACCGCATAATTATTTTTCCTGCTTTCCAATGAGATTCTTTTGGTGACTCCATGAATCTTGAGATCATACTTAATCCATACATGATTTATGTTCTTGTCGGTGTTAAATACGTAAGGCTACCAACAAGCCTTTTAAATAGTGTAGGATCTACAGTCAATTCATCATCATCCTTACTCAGTATTAAAACTATTATAACCGGTGTAAGGGTTGTATTGCAATTAGACTATTAAATATTTTCAAAACTACACTTGCATATTTTCACTGTGATATAAAAATACCACTTTCAGAATGCTAGACTTCAATGCCCAAAAAAAACTTCATAAACCCTAAATCAGTCATTTCAAATTCTTTCCATGACTACTTTAAAATATTTTATGCCAAAGTCACTAGTAAATATTAAACCATCTACATACAGGCAAACAATTAACATGTTACCTTTCTCATTAACTTTGGTGTACAATGTCGGTTCACTTTCACTTCTATGAAATCCATTTTCAGTGAGATAGGAATCAATACAACTGTTGCAAGCTCTAGGAGATTGCTTTAAACCATAGAGTGCATTTTTCATCCTATACACTTTGTGCTCTTGACCTAGAACTTCATATCCTTGTGGTTGTTCCACATACACTTCCTCCTCCAGATAGCCATTCAGAAATGATGATTTAACATCCATTTGATAAACATGCCATTTCTTTGCAGGAATGGCCAGAACCATTCTGATTGTATCGATGTCTGCGACTGGTGCGAAGGTTTCATTGAAGTCTATGTTAGGCTGCTGTGTGAACCCTCTTACAACCATTCTTTCCTTGTGCTTATGCACATTCCCATAAACATATTTCTTGTTCTTGTAAATCCATTTGACGATGATTACATATTTATTTTTTTGTACATCTACCAGCTCCCATATTTGATTCTTATCAATTCATTCTATTTCTTCATCCATGGCTTGTGCCCATTCTGGTTCTTCAACAACTTCTTCAAATGTTAATGGATCATTTAATTGAGAAAATAATGCAAAGAGAGAGAATGAATTTGGTGAACCAGTTTCATATATTTCGCATAGACTTCTTGTCTTCACTGGATCTGTCGATGTCAACCTCGACGAACTGCTTGAAGGAGTTTGTTGTCCTCTTGGTGTTCTTGTTAGCGTAGCTTAAGCTCTGACTTGATTCGATGTACCTTGTGTTGAACCATGTCACGGTGTCATGGGAGTCGACGGCGTTACGGCTAGTTGAATTACATGTGGTGTTTGAACCACTTCCTCCGCCATGTCATGATGGTAGACATTTGACACAATATTGACATTATTCTCAACGGTTCCATCCTATGATTCATTTTCGACAAATTGAACATCACGACTGATGATCACTTTCCTTGTGACAAGATCATACAACTTGTATGCTTTTTTTTCTTTAGAGTAACCAACAAAAATACATTTGTGTTCTTTGTTGTCTAGTTTCTTTCTTAGCTCATTTGGAACATGAGCATATGAGACACAACCAAACACTTTTAAATGAGAAACATTGTGATTCATACTTTTCCATGCTTCTTGAGGAAATTTGTTCATCACACTCTTTGTCGAACATCGGCTCATAATATATACAGTAGTTGCAACTGCTTCAGCCTAAAATTCATTTGGCAAATTCTTGGTTTCCATCATACTACACGCCATCTCCATAATGGTTCAGTTTTTTTTTCTTTCGGAGACATTGTTTCGTTGAGGTGTATAGCATGCAGTGAATTTCATTTGTATTCCATGTATATTATAGAATTATAGGAATTCATTCGAGATATATTAATCGCCTCTGTTTGTCCTTAATATTTTAATGCGATGTCCACTCTAGTTCTCCACGAGTGCCTTGAACTGCTGAAAACAACTAAATGCATCATATTTATGTTTCAGAAAATATACCCATGTTTTTCTTGAGTAGTCATTAATAAAAGTAAGAAAATAATTGCAGCCACCCATGGATGATAACTACATTGGACCACAAATATCAGAGTGCACAATCTCAAGAGGTGTGCGAGATCTGTATGACTTTATGACTGGAAAAGTCTCTCTATGTTGCTTTCCAAAAATGTAGCCTACAGACTCCGAGCTAGAGCTGGTCGGATACACAGATTCCGATTGGGCGGGTGATTCTATTGATTGAAATTCTACTTCCGGATATGTATTCATGTTTGGTGGTGGCCCCATTTTCTGGTCTAGCAAAAAGCAAGCTTCCATAGCATTATCTTCAGCAGAGGCTGAGTATCAAGGAGCGGTGAATGCTTGCATCCAAGCAGTTTGGTTGCAAGGAATTATTTCAAGGTTTGATCTTGGTAGTACTTTGTCCACTGTCCTCTTTTGTGACAATCAAAGTGATATTAAGATATCCAAAGATCCAGTTACCAGGAAGAGGACCAAGCATGTAGAGATCCACATGCACTATATCAGGGAGCTTGTGCATGACAGGACCATCATTTTGCAATACTACCCAACTGATGAGCAAATTGTAGACATCTTCACCAAGATATTTTC